>OZ018318.1:52944674-53471685 GCA_963969495.1 Ceratothoa steindachneri
CTCTCTCTCTCTCTCTCTCTCTATATATATATATATATATATATATATATATATATATATATATATATATATATATATATATATATATATATATATATATATATAGGCATTGCACCTACAAATCTTTCACGCCAGATGTCCTCTCAACTTTTCAATTCCTGCATAGATTTTCTTCCCTACACAAGAGAATATGTCTTTTCTTATGTATATATTGCTGTATATACTCGTATATACATTAATTGCTATGTGTATAAACCCTTCTTCAATCTTAAACATGGTTTTGTGGCACCCATTCAGATGCTTTAATCGTGATTCATGCGGTCTCGCCTTTAAACGTTTTTTTAAAACTCTTCTCATGTCTGTCCCATCCATTTTCAATCAGGTTTTGCAAAGATTATCTTTTGGAAGGTTCTATGCATCATGTTGAGGGAATTCCCCCTCAAAGACCTTCTTCAACGATGAGATACAACCATTGTGCAAGTCATGGAAAACGGAAATGAATATTATATTTCATGATGGCATGCATTTTTACGAGTATGTCCAGAGTGAACATGGTAAGAGAGTACAAAATATAATTTAAGGCAAAAAAAGGTTCACTAGAAAAACCTAATTATTTAATAGAATTTGGTATTCCTGTATTTACATAGGTATAGCAAAAGCTTAATCATTAAACCTGCCTTCAGTCTCAATGGCGGCTTTCATAGTTGGTTGACCTTTCGATTATGTCCCATACGTAGTAGTCCAAATGGTTCCATTCAGGATAGACAGCCACAGATTGACCAGATTACACGGTTCTCTGAGTCTTGTTGGTGAGGAAGTGCCCTCTTCTCGTAACGGGGACTTGGACATAATGTCTTCATTCATCTCATGTCTGATAGTGAACTTTGCAAACTGGAGCTGGAGTCGTGTTTGATGATACACTGGACCTACTGAACATAGTTGGCCATCCTGGCCACGTCTGGTTGCAAAGAATGATGACATGTGCCCTCTAGAAGCTTGTAGTTTAGGTTGAACTTGGACACGAAGTCCCTAGGTTACGTTCAAGGTGGTAACTTCCCAGTCACCTTGGTCGGTGGCTAAGGCAAAAAGGCCGGCGTGCCTTTTCGTTTCCTCTATTAGATTCGAAGCTACCTCGTTGGGGCTGAAATATAGAAATGATAATGATTCGGTTATATATGGATCTTGAAAATTGTATTTTAAATATCTGGCGCACCCTGTATGTGTAGGGGCTTCAAAGTAGATGTAAGTGCCGAGATATGATGGATATTCACAATTATTTAGTTTATTTTTTATGTATGAACTGTGTGAGGTTTGAGGGAATGCACTAGAATTCCCATCAGAAAGCAAATGGCTATAGTGGACGAATACGAACTTCGATATGAATTAAATTCGCAACTTCGTGGTTAATGGAACTCCGGTTTTCGCTGTGAATAGACATTGAGAAATTCCCTGTCCATGAACCTTAATCGAAGAAGGCAGCATTTAGCGTAAGACAATGCGGGTATATTTGTACCGTGTCCGTTGAAATGGATCTAATCGTATCCCCAAAATAAAATAAGGTTGTTAAATCTATGATAGTAACTTCTTTATGTTAATTTCATTTCGCCTACTTGTATTATTTGGTCTTCTGACTTGAAGTATGCAGAGAGTCCGGCGGGTGCCGATGCAGTTCCTGCTTAGGGGAAGTGGAGATAGCTCCGTCATGGTGATGTGTTCTCTTGTATCTTTCGTACCGGATCCAAAGAGCAAGGGTAACAGAAATTGAATTTAAATATGAGAATAAGTGTTATAGTTATAGCACGGTAATTGGACTTTGTCCCAATCGTCTATTACTGAGGGGATAACCGAGCAGGTACGTATATGAAATAGCTATCTCGATGGAAAGCCTGTATCTCTATCATCCGTAAATGCGACCACTTCGCTTCTCTTTCTCAGTTTACACATACAGTATGTGATTTTGAATCCGATCAGCTTCATTTTTACGGAAGGACTCCTTCTATTTCACAAATCACAACTTACCACTCCTAAAACTCATTACAAGAGCTTCTGAGAGGCATTCTATTCTCTCTACTTAAAATACTAGTCAGTAACCAAGTCTAAATTTGGAAAACTAACATAACCTTTAGACTGTGGTTCCCTGTATTTCAATATAGCTCAGGGGTAACGTATACTAGGCTAAAAAGAGAGAAAGAGAGATTGTTGGCTAGAATCCTAGCGGAAGCTGAATATTTTATCATTTGTTAGACGTTATTAAGCTATAGTGAACTTATTCGAGGGGGTCAATGACGTACTAGATCCTTTCTATTAAAATTTTACCCATTACCTGAGTATTGACTTGGAAATAAGTAAGTGACCTCTAGCCCATCGTTGCTCAGGGTGAACGTGTGCACTTTTCATGTATGTATGTCGTATTTTATCATGGCTAAAAGAATTTGTGTAACGACGACAATGCACATGACTAGTATCCAAACTCAAGTACACATGGACCAAATAAGTAAATCATGAATTTTCTGAGTTAAATTCAATATTTTTGCGCTTTTAGGGTTTGCTCTGATATCGTACCGGTAACAAAATTAACTTAACTCGAAATTTTTAATTTAATATCACCAAAGGTTTTTACCAAATTGCGCTCATATTCGTCATATTGGGTAGAATTTTATACTTTGGGTATGGACTCTAATACCCATGGTATTCAGCAGGTTTAGCTGCCTCTCGCGGTTTTATGAACTGTTTCACAAAATAAAGTTTGGGCATCGTCCGTCTCCTGCTAATGTAACAAACCTTGCTTTTGAAGAGATTTAATGACTCTTTAATGTTCAGGAAGCTATCCGGTTTTTACCTGGAATCTCCTACCTAGTGTAAATAAGGAATTTCTCCAGCGACTCGCCAAAACTGATGTGGTTTAACTTTTCTCAAATGAGAATCGGTGTTTCCATCGGTTAGTCCGTATACCCCATGCATTTATCTTATTGTATCTATTGTATTATTTTTATAATTTCGACCAGTAATTCGTTAATAAAGCAGTTGATATGTTTATGCATTCTTTTTTTCACGTATCCATTAATCTATTTAAACATTTCTCTATTTCACAACGCCCATATCCTGTCAATGTCTGGTCCAAGTGACTACTAGCTGTTTTCTTCTGTAGCAAGGTATTAGCGATTGATCAACCACATGTCCCATCTTCCTTTTGCATGTGTGTTTGTCTCATCCGCGAGTCTGCATATGTGGCCGAAGGCTTATGTTCTAGTCATTGCTGTTGCTGTTCAGAGCTCCCCAGGTCTAGATGACCTCTGCCCCCTTCGCCCGCTTGGAAGATTAAGGGAGAAAGCTTTGGGCCTACAACCTGTGCTCTAAGCCCCGTCAACGTTACCACAATTAGGTGGGGCCGCGTTTTCTATGAGGGTGTCCTGAGAGACCAGGTTAGAATGTAGGGAGGCTGTTGCATGCTGTGGGAATTTGATAGCTCTCCCCTGTGCTAGCGGTCCAAGTAACGGCTAGGAAGTGGAAGTTCCATTGTAACTTAACATTACATGGAATACATTTAACTGAGGTGATCCTAATCCAGGATTGCGTCCAGTTTAGGTGGCGTGTCCCTTCAACAATGAAACGAACTCACCACTACCACTCTTTTTCTCTTTCTCTATTACAGGGTTGCTAGAGATAAAAGAATCCCTACAGAGCCTCGCCTGAAGGAAAGGGTAGACATGTATGTGTCTACTCTTTGACGTAATTTGCCATCGTTAAGTTACACACATTCTACTCTGTGAGGCAATTTGACATCTTTAAATTACACCAATTCTACTCTGTGAGGTAATTTGACATCATTAAATTGCACCAATATTCTCTGTGAGATAAATTGACATGGTTAAATTACACTAATACTACTCTGTGAGGAAATTCGATATCGTTAAATTACGCCACTTCTACTCTGTAGAGGCTGTTGCATGCTGTTTCACTGCGGATGCAGTGAAAGCCGCTGGTGAGATAAGGAGTAACAACAAGGTAAGAAGGTACCCTAGGAGACCTTACGGTACATTCAAAGAGGGTACCTTCGGACTAGCAATCGAGTGGGAACATGGCTGCTCAATTGTTTTGCGTCCCTAAACGGCCACTTTTCAAGTCCTTGTCTAGTCTTGACTTGAACTGGTCAACAGATTCACTGTTGACAACTGCCACTGGAAGTGCGTTCCACTTACCGCAGATACTGTAGGTAAAAACATTTCCACACAGATTGCGATGGTAACGCTTCAGTTCAAGTTTTAAGCCGTAATGGCGCGTTCTGTTCTCACTCAGTGTTAAAATATCCCGGTAGCCAACATTGTCGAACACTCGAAGTATTTTGAAAACTTCGATGAGCTGACCACGCAGTCTACGGGTTTCCAGCGGGAACAGATCTAATTCTCCCTAGTCTACCCTCATAAATTTTATGTCGGATAGAGGGAATCAGCTTGGTTGCCCTGGCTTGTACGCGTGCCAACCTTGCGATATCCTTTCGAAACGAAGGACTCCAAAATTGTACGGCATACTCCAGGTGTGGCCGAACCAGGGAGTTGTACAGACAAAGTACTATCTCCTTGTTACGGTATCCAAACTGGCGCTTTATGTAGCCTAACATCCTTTGGGCTTTCTTCTCTGCCTCAATGCACTGTTTCGAGAACTTGAGGTCGCTAGTGATAGTTACACCCAAGTCCTTCTCAGTGTCACTCGATTCAAGAGCAGTGCCCTTAAGGATATACTGAGATTGGGGGTTTCTGTGGCCGATATGCATTACTTTGCATTTGTTCACGTTAAAAGGCATTTTCCACGTGTCCGACCACTCCCCAATCTTCCCAAGATCTTCCTGCACGCGGGCAGTATTTCCATCCTCTACAACGTTCATACCAAGCTTGGTATCGTCGGCAAATTTGGAAATCTTGGCACCTATGTCATCGTCCATGTCGTTGACGTAGATGATGAATAGTAGTGGTCCCAGGACAGAACCTTGAGGCACCCCGCTAGTAACGGGCACCCTCTCAGAAGCCTGTCCATTCACCACCACCCGTTGCCATCTGCCACTTAGCCAGTTCTCGATCCAGCCGGCTACTTTTCCGTCTATGCTCAGCGCTCACACTTTCCGGAGAAGGCAGCGAAGTGGTACCTTATCCAAGGCTCTCTAAAAGTCTAAGTACACCACATCCACCGCCTTGTCCCAATGTGCTCACTGAACACGAAGTGGAAGAATTCCACAAGGTTCGTCAGGCATGACCGTTGCCTTCGGAAGCCGTGCTGGGAACTCCTCAGTAGCAGCTTTGACTCTAAATGCGAAGTCATTTTGTCCACCATGATGCTTTCCATGAGTTTACCGACTCTCGAAGTCAGACTGATAGGTCAGTAGTTCGACGGTTGGCTACGGTCTCCTTTCTTGAAGATAGGAGTCACCTCCGCTTCACGTCAGTCTCTAGGAACGCATTCGGTCCGGATTGACATGTTAAAGATTGCGCTCAGGTGTCGGGACACTTGATCGCGCACTTCTTTTAACACTTTAGGTAGAAACCCATCCGGTCAGGTGACTTATTCGTCATTAGGTCACTGATCTTGTTTTTATTTCCCCTTCGGTGAAGTCCATATCTTCCAGCTTTTCTCCAGAGTAGGAATCCATTGGCTGGGGGATGGGACCACACTCTTCAGTAAACACTGAAGAGAAGTAGTCGTTGAGGAGGTTAGCATTTTCTGCATCTAAGTGCTTTAAAGCCCCCTTCTCATTTCTTAAAGGGCCAATCGTTCGACGGATTGGTTTACGGCTGTTCGCATATCCAAAAAACTCCTTGGGATTCTCTTTACAGAGTCTCGCCACTCGGAGTTCCTCAGACCGCTTAGGCGCCCTTATGCTGGACTTCACTCTCCTGGCTAGGCTCCCGTATTTGTCAAAGTTACCCGAAATCTTCGATTGTCAGGACACAGTTCTCTTCTTCCTAAGCAGTTGGCCGATTTCTCGATTAAACCACTTTGGTTGAACAGAAGACCGACGGGGACATTTCAGAGGAATAAAACGCGATTGAAGACTCATGAATGTGGTTTTGAAACTGTTCCAAGAGTCTTCAACAGCCTTGCGTCAGTCAGTCCCGCGCGTAGACCTACAAAGTCTGCTCTTCTCAAATCAAGTTTCCTCGATTTACTAGTTGCAGGCCCTGCCTTCGGAACTTTGACTACAAATCTAATTAGTCGGTGGTCACTGCCACCGAGCTCTTTGCCAACAGAGAGGTCCTCAACGATGTCATCCTCAGAGGTGAAAACCAAGTCGAGGATATTGTTTCCTCTCGTTGGCTCTCTCACCCATTGAGTGAGGAACTCGTTGTTCGTGAACTCCAGGAGTAGTGCGTTCTCGCCACAGGGTTCTCTGGTTTCCCAGTCAACTTGTGTGTTGAAATCACCCATGACGATACATACTCTGTCTTCGACAAGTTCTCCTAGTAGCTGGTACAGATCTCTGTCCTTTTCAACGAGTTGGGCAGGAGGTCTATAAAGCACCAGGGTCCTGTATTTGGCAGGACCTATCTCTAGGTCAACACCTAGTAGTTCATGGTCGGATACGATGTTGCAATCCGTCGAGTTGAGAGTATCCTTGACATACAACATCACCGGCTCGCCCGTACAAGCGCGCTTGTCTCAGTACTCCACCATAAAGATAATAAAGAGCTATGGCTGCATCTAAATACGCACCCTCTTATCATTTACCCATGCGCACGCCTTACTTCTAACATAAACACTTCCACACACCATCCAAAAGTTAATAAACACTCAATACATTATTTGAACCTGTCGTAATTCTTCTCGATGTACAAGATTTCTCCAGATACACCAATACAACATACGCTTCACATCTCTTATCCCTTGTTTATTTTTAATTCTTCCAGTGCCAATACTTGATCCCTTCATCGTACCCGCTCTAAATCTACTTCGTTCACCCATACACTCTGAATACAATATTTAGCGGACTTATTCACGTGTAATTCTTGCATTTACCCTTCTTCCGTTTAACTTTATCATCAGTACTATCGCGACATCTTGTCAGTGCATTCTCCTGTTTTCAATTACTGCATAGCTACCAGACACAAACCCTATCACAAATACATTTTTTTAGCATTTATCCCAACTGCTTTCCCAATATTCCGAACACTTATACCACTAACAACTTCTTACATACATATCGTTTATATACCCTGATACAGCATCCGGGTAAAACATGCTAATTCAATCATTTACATTCGCTTCATCTTCAATATTCACAGTATACAACACGCCACACAAGTTTTGTCATCTATATTTGACGTAATTACTCAAAATTGAAATGACATTATTGTCCTTGATATTCACACAAATATACTTCTCTTGGTTTCTCACTCTTCTCACTTCACTCCAGAGTAACTTCCGGTTCTCATCCGAATCTTCATTCATCTTCCTTTCAAATGCTTATTTAGCTGCTTTTCACTCGGTTAATCACTCGGTTCATTTTGCTTTTCTCCTACTTGTATGCACTTATACGCATCGCCCTAACATTTCATCTACACTATTAAGCATTTACACTGTCTACCATTTGATTTCTACAGCACGTTACATATCATTATATCACTCTTAGTTCTGCTTTCTCTTTTCAATTCTATACCACCAACAAACAACCCTCGCACGATCCACCATTACTTGCTTAAATTTGTTCCACTTTATCCCCATATTCACAGTTCTTTCCAACTTTCAAGCATTCTCACGTATTCTTCCCTCTCCCTTTTCCCCTCTGATTTAACTACCTTTTCGATTCTCCCTTCTTTCCCCCCCCTTCTCCTTCGTCTTCTCATCCAACCAAATTAAACTTAAATACTACTATCATGTGGTCTAATATTCCCATACTAGTACCGCTTGCAGTTCTTCTAACTATTACATCCTGATTCATATTCTTTCTTACTATACACATATAATTCATGCTTTTACATTATCCAAATCTTCTGTGTGTATTCATATTTTTTGTGCTGAAAGTATCCTTTCGCCACACACGTATCTTTCAGCATAAAACCCTACCAACCTATAACCATTTTCATTCTTTCTAGTTGTACCAGACGCTACAGTTAGTTAACCAACCTCTTTTCCTCTCACATATTCCACTCTTCATTTTTTCCTACAACTACCAAATTTTTTAATTCACAATTTTATCCACCACTCTTTCCAAGTTATTCTAAAACCTCTCTTTTTCCACTACACTTCTAACAATGCAGGTTACATCCACTAAAACTAAGCTCTCTTTCAACTTTGTAAATCTCTACTTCACCCACATACTTCTCAAGCTCTCATATTCATTCATGCCAACTTATTGGATCATGTTACTCTTTACTGAAAAGTACTGACACATCATTATAACCACTAGCATTATTTACACATATTCACACTATTGACTCCACTTTACACAAACTCTTCATTCGCTCTCATGTTTGTCTCACAAAGTGGAAGCATCTTAAATTTTATTTTACACATATTGAATACCATTCCTCTTTTTTTCCTAATCTCGGTTCACATATTAACACGGATTATTCAAAATGAGTGGACGGAAATCACGAGAGCCCCGCATATTAACGCCATTGAGTATCGCCCTCGCAAAATAAAGTTTGGGGGGGAGTTGGGGTAAATAGGCCAACGACCCATATCCAGGTTTAGTTTCGTTTTTGTTTACATTGTCTTGTTGTATTTTTATTTCCTACGCTCGATCATTCTATGTACAATCGTATTTTTCACGCGCTTTGCTTGACTCCCGAAAATCTATTATTTCCCGCGTTTTTTTGTTTCACTTACCGCGTTATTTTCGTTTCGTTATATTGTTCCCAATATAAAATTTTTACCCCAAATTCAATCTCATTTTTTAATTTTTTATTAGTGGTAATTTATATTCGACATTACCATAACCGAATCACTCGATTTCTTTCGTTCTCTTCACTTAACGTGATTTTAGGATGTTTATATTTTACATGCTAATTAGCTTAGGGAACAACGGTCAATACGTTAATAAAAACAAGCAAACCTCACGAAATTAACCAAGTGTAACGTGAAATAAAACCTCTAAAAATGAAATTACAGGAGAGGAGACATAAAAGTCAGATGATTGCAGTAAATACTTATGTTGTTGTGTATGTGTGTGTGGGATAGAGAGACTGGGAAAGATGAAGAGAAAGAGAAAGAGAATCTATGTCAGCGCACCGTAAAAAGTAGGTTTATGCTCTAGAAACAATGTCTTATGCGAACCCATTCCAATCGTCCACTATTATCTTGGACGTGAAGAAATTCGTCGCGATTTCAGTATCAATTCTCTGATGCATCTAATTCCATTCATGTTGACCTTTCACCATTTTCTCCATTACTAAGCGTGAAAATATTGCCAAACTCATATTTCCCAATTATTTATTCGTTTTCTCCTCTCTTTGGATCTCCTTCTGGTTTGCCCACCAACAAAGCTCGATCACAGACCCAAGATGGACCAAACTTTCGATTTGAGCTCAAAATTCAGGGAAAAAGTGTTCACCTTTATTTTGTTTTTAAGTCAGTTGGCATTGTTTGGGTGCCTTTATATCATTTGTTTCTAATACATCCTCATGCCATCCTGCGCCATACCCGCATTTAACGCATTGCATTGCATTGTATTGTGAAGTGTGTATGGCTTTTACTTTTGTCTCTTTGTTTCGAAGTGTTTTTGTCTGTTAAAGTTCATTTGCCACTCGAGCGTGCATTACAGAATGGCTAAGATCGACAGCCCATAGTATTCCATCCATTCAAGCATTCGCCATAAGTTTGCGTCATCAGCAAGCTGTTATTTTTTTAAGCCCTCATTGTTTTTATTCACAAATAGTACGAACCTAACCTAACTTTTAGATGGCAAAAATATTCAAGGGCCTGTCAGAGCCCATTGACCCACCAATCTCCAACCACTCAAACTCACACAAAACCTTAAACCGCAGATCCCCATCTTGCAACCCATTTCAGTTCAAATACCCACGTTATCAGATGACAAGGACCACCATTTTCTTCCATAAAGACAAATCAATTCCAAATACTATCACACAGCCTGCTTTAATATTTTTCTAATACAATTACAGTGTGTTGTGGGCGATTTGGTGCCTTTAACAACTCTAAATTCCGCGCATCCGCGTTGTCTGGCGTAAGTTCTCCCTTTTTCCTATCACAGTAGACTCAGTTGTGCACCTTATGTGAAGGAAGCATTACCATGGTTTAATAAATCCTCTAAACTTATGAATGGGCAAGCTGTGCTGCTTGGTATTCACACCGGGAGCTCCAATGCGAAGATCTTCGAATGATTGGGTGTCAAACTGAAGACGGTGCAGACGATCAGGGAAGAGATGAATGAGTTAGACTGTGGGTGCGGCAGCTCGGAAATCTCACTTTAATCGTTCTGCTACGAAAAGAACCACCGAAGTCTTCACAAAGATCCAAGCCATCATTGACAACGACCCAAGCAAGTCATTGAGGTCCATAGCTAGGGACAAGGAAGTACAAGAGTCTTTCTTCAAACAGTAGGTGGATGAGAACACCATCTACTAGTCATACAAGATGAGAAAGCTCCATCTTCTGTCGCAGAAGATGAAGAAAAAGCCTAATTAACTTGCTGCAAAGCTAATGAACAAACTGCACATCCCCTCAAGCCTGGCATGCTTTGGTTTTCCTCAGACAAGTAGAATTTCTGCCAGAACCAAGTGGCGAAACCGCCAAACAACCGCTGGCTTCTGTCTCCACAAAGATGCACCGAGAGTCATGAAGACCAAGTTCCAACGCCACATCATGATGTCTTGGGTAGTCAGTAGCGAGTGCCACGTTATGCTCCCGTTTTTCTTTCCGCAGTGCCCAGACTAAATACACAGGGCTACATGAGGTACTTGGAAGAGTTTGTGTTGTCTGGATCCCGGAGATGACCGCTGAATGCCTTATGTGTGAAGGCAGGAGTCTGCATCATGTCACACAAACAGAAGAACCTAGTTTTGGCTGTCATACAATTTATTTGACCACATCATTCCGAATATCTGCCGTGTCAACTTTCCAGACTCCATTTTTTTAACAATGCCCATCTGTCCACTGACTGCTTTTCCGGGTATAGGGCACCGTAATTAAAATTTCGAACGAGTACTATGCAACTTTAAAGTTCCCCAAACCAAACTAAACAAGTAAAAACAAAACAAAAACATAATCATAAACAAAAAATAAAAAAACAACAAAAAATAAGAAACAGAATAAAGGCAAGAAGAAGAATGAAGCACGCTCCCGCGTCAGGGGGAGGTCCGGCTCCACCTGTGGTCGAAACATGTAACCAACATCAGAGTCAAGTAAAATGTAGGAGGCAAGCATCATCAAAAAGTCAGATAGTCTACAAGTCTTTGTGCACGAAACTGTTCCGAGTACAAGGGACAAGCGGTAGCGACCCAGCTCGTCCGGTACCGGGACAGGTAACGTGCGCGAAGATCCCCCAGACTGGTACATTAAAGAAGAATGTGCCAAGTAGTCTGGGGGACAATGCAGTCGTCGCAGTCAGCTGCAGGGGAGCGCAGTTCGTACTGCGAGTGTGACCAGATCGAAGACGACCCAAAGCGACCTGAAGTGTCGCATCATTGGGGGATAGGTCCATGGAAACAGTCGTGGAACAATGACACGTAAATTTAAGTTACCTTCGCTCGTCTTCCATCTTCTTTGCCATGCAGATCTGAGAACTGCCCTGATTCCTGCCATGTAGTGAGTGCGAGGAAGGGCTAAACGCTACTCTCGTCGTCCACTCCTCGCGGATTCCTTGGCGCTTTCGTTGGTGTGCTCTTTCCTTTTAGTGGCCGAAACTCCTTTAGTGCTGTCCACCTTTCGGGGCAGCTTTTTGGATCCTGGAAAACAACAAACAGTAGAGGGGTTGCCTCCTGTGAGGCTAACGATTCGCTGAGGCGCGCGGCCGGTTCGCCTACGGGAATTTTTTTTCAGCGAATAAAATGAATACATATAAAAATTCTATGTCGCTGCTTTCTGCGATAGCGAGCTTTCAGGCGACCACGGACGGCGTCTCTGGATTTCGCACTTCCATTAGCGCTGACGAAAAGGGTCGACCAGGCTGTCTGTTGTCTCTCTCTCCATTGAAGGTGCGGTAGCGCGCACTCGCTCTCTCTCTCTGATCTCTGAATATATATATATATATATATATATATATATATATATATATATATATATATATATATATATATATATATATATATATAGTACAAGAAAGTGAAATTTGACGCGAATGAGCAATGAGACAAGAAACAGGAGTTTTTTAGAGGTAAGAGAAAGGGACATTAGAAGAAGACTAGAATCATAGAGAGCAGAGGGCGGCACAATGAAGGCAATCCTTTACCGAGAAGACAGAGATAACGCCAGGGGAAAAAAGTTTGAAATTCCTGGCCGGGACTCGAACCCGGGTCTGCTGATTGCCGGTCAGATGCTCTACCGCTGAGCTACCAGGCACAGTGACTCTATGTCGCCCAAAGCGTCAAATTTCACTTTCTTGTACTATATTGTAATATAGTCTGCAATGCAAGGTTTCTGCACCTTTATTTCTGTCTTCAAAATTGTTTTGAAAGGCAGAAAATAAATATGGCGAAAGCACTGTGGTGGTTGTTATCACCCGCAGAACTTGCATTTGCTCCTTCTTCTTTATATATATATATATATATATATATATATATATATATATATATATATATATATATATATATATATATATATATATATATATATATATGAAAAAGAAACTCAAAACTTGCACGAGAGTCAAAATTATGATAAATAACACCCACAAGGAAAATGGAAAAACGATTCCGAGCGCTTTTCGTCTTTATTTAAACGACCTCTTCATGGAATAACATAGGTCAGGACAGACAATGTCTTAAATAGTAAGGAGTAGTCCTATTAAAGGGGAGTAGAGGGTGTGAATTGTTTAGCAACGTTGATTGATGCACTCCGATCACACTTTGTGCAGAAACACACTTGTAGATTGATTCATAGATTTTCCTCCAATTTGTATACATTTTTAATAATTTATCCCATTTTTACCCATTCCTTCATTTTTACCCATTCCATCCATTTTACTCATTCCCTCATTTTTACCAATTACACCTATGTTTACCTATTATACAATTTATACAATTATACAATTCCCCAATTTTACCAATTTCATAAATTTTTACCCAATCTACCATTTTCCCATTCCACTCATTCTTACCCATTCTCTACCCCTATTTTGCCCTTTCTCCCATTTTTACCCATTCCATCCAATTTTCCATTTTCCACTGTTTCTCAGCAATCCAAATGCCTCAACGGCTCACCAATTGCCTTGTTAGTCTATCTTCATTAATAATTGCTATGTTTTACTCTATTTTTGTCCTTCCTATTTTTGTTCGTTTTAAAAATACATCATACATACATGGAAAAAGACACGTACATTGACACACATATACACTATTTTGCTACCTAACTCTGGTGAATTTCATAAATGTGATTTAACATTTCATTAAATTGGTGCCTCGCTGAGGCAGATGTGCAATATTTACCCTTTCCCGTCGCCCATCCCCCCTCACCCATCCCCCAACAGGATGAGTTCACTTTTACTCGTAAGTTTCACCACCATCTGACTAACGACCTAGCAGATGGTCCTAGCTGTACTCTAGAGAAGTTTAACGAGCGTCAGCCGGCAACAAGAAATATGTCCTCCTAACTCTAATTCGAGACTTATTTAGGGAGGAGATATTCATCCCTAAATGCTGATAAATCTTCCAAACGCAGACTCTAATTTAGCTGCATTTGGTACTATTTAGTGGCTTTGTTGTGATCTTTGGTTCATAGTAATATAGTGCGACTCTACATCTCACTATGTCGTCGGTCGGTCGGTCCCTGTTTTTCTTTTTGTTTTGCTTTTGTAATAACACTGTAACTATTCTGCCGATTCTAACGAAATTTAAAACCCTTATGTTGTTTAACATTTTCTTTCGAATGCTATAATTGCCAAAGTCCTTTCAAGGTATCCCGGGAATCATTTTGTTTTGGCATTAACATCATAAAATTTTGGCCGATACTCTGCTAGACTAGACTTGCTAGGTAAGTCTAGAATAGACTATGCTATGCTAGGATATTATAGGCTAGGCTATACTATGCTAAGCTATGCTAAGATATAATGTACTAGGGTAAAATAATCTATGTTAATTTAGGCTATAATATGCTATGATAGGATATCATATGGTAAGTATCATAGGTGGGCGCGATAACGAAAAAAATGTATCACGATAACCGATAAATCGATAAGGATAGCCTTATCGGCGATAACCGATAATCGATAACTGGCGATAAATTTATCGCCTGATAAGGTGATATCTGATGAATCCAAAATTATAATACAATATTGATTATTGACTATATATAGCGTTATTTTATAATACAATAGTAAGAATATTTGAATAGTGTTTCTTATCTGGTGAGGCTTTCCTTCATCTCCTCATAGGTGTTGAGGATCCTCCTCCCAGCTCCGACCTACCTATGTCTGCCTCCAAGGCACGCGCGGCTCATCCATGTGCTAAACTGGAATCAAAACCTGAAATGATCGATTATCGCTATTTTGAAACCAAAAGTATCGGCGATACCGTTGAATCGATAACGCGGGAAAAAATATCGGATAACCGATAACCCGATATCGTTATCGCAATAACGCCCACCTATGGTACATATGTTAGGATAGACAATAATAAGATATGCTTGACTAGGGTATACTAGTATAGTATAAACTATACATGTCTAGGATAGTTAATGCTAGGCTAGGTTATGTTATGCTAGGCTAAGCTATACTAGGCTAGGCAGGGCATGCTATACTATACTAGTATAGGCTAGGCTATACTATGATAAGCTATACTATGCTAAGCTTTACTATCCTATATATGCTAGCCTGTACTAGGCTATGTTAGGCTAGGCTTTACTATGGTTTCTAGGCTAAGATAGGCCATACTATACATTCTCTGCTAGGCTAGGCATGATGGGTCTAGGCTAAGCCATACTATGCTAGGCTAAACTATACTATGTAAGGCTAGGCTATACTATGCTAGCTACGCTAGAGTATGGTAAGGTAAATTCTACTATTATAGGGAATCATAGGCTAGACTTGGTTATATTAAGCTAGGCTAGGCTAAACTAGGCTATCCGATGCTAGGCTAGGCCATACTATGGTAAGCTATGCTATGACATAATCTACTCTGTTATACTATGCTATACTATACTATGCTATGATATACTAGGCTAGGCTAGGCACGATTTACTAGTGCCGTGGTATGACATTACATTATATCAATACCATACTATACCTATGGGAGAGGGACCAATAACTTAAAGGCGAACCGACAAGGAACGGAACGCCACGAGTTTCGACGCGCAGAACAACGAGATAAGAGTGCAACGAGGTCAGGTAAAATTTAAGCAATGGCAAAGCTCAAGGTTTTTTAAAAAGGCATGTACAAATATATAATTTTATCTACATAAAAAGAAGAGAATTAATGGGCAAAATTACATCGGTAAACGAGGAGGGGGGGTTATTGTACTTATACATCAGACTCTGAAGTTAAAATTTAATGTATTACAGAAGGAGACTATTCAAAAGGGAAGGATTAACTCAAATGGGTTATTGAAGGGGGAGAGGGGTTTGCTTACGGAGGATTCTGGGTGAGACGTCAGGGTAAGGCTTCACGGATGTCTTCAGTACGTGAGGCGAGGGCGCTCGGAGCTTCTGAGCGGGAAGTTAACGCCATGACGGTTCTCCAAAGGACGGGGGAGGGGGGTAACGTCCGGTCCAGGGGAGAGTATTTCGGCCACCCGAAAACGAGGGGCAAACGAGGAGGGCTTCGACAGGAGTTGACGAGAGAAGTCGGAAAAATCACTCGGTAGCGATCGTTAAATGGAATTACCTCATTGGCTGAGTCTAATTCCAATACACAAAAATAGTTCAGCTGTCACTTTGCTTTGTTGTTAGCACCTGACTTGGAACTAGGGAAATTTTCTTGGGGACCGGGTGAGACTTCTCAACTCTGTGTTGGTTTCATGGGAAATGAGCAATATATATGTCTGAGGCTCTCCCCGCGGAGGGGTTTAGTGGGAAACAGCTCTACTCTCGAATGGCCTCGAATCTTCTTGCCGAGGATATTCTAGCCCGTGTAAAGGTGAATCGTGGTGGACGTGGTTCGAGGCTACCGCTTGTGGAAGGGGGGAGAAAGGCTTACCCATTTAAGCCTAACCAACTTCTAGAATCTTCTCCAGCGCAAGGACTTCACTTCCGTGCTGGAAAAGAAATTCCACGTGGAATTCCCCCACAACAAGTTTAGGCAATCTAGGCTAGTATACACTATGCTAGGTTTTATTCTGCTAGTTGAGGTAATACTATGGTAGGCTATCCTACTGTAAGCTAGGTTTTGCCAGGCTACTATTCGAGGCTATACTAGGCCATTCCATAAAATGTTATACTATTCTAGACAATACTAGGGTATACTATGCTAGGAGATACTATACTTTACTATACTATGTTTTCTATGTTATGCTATACTATACTATACTATGTTATGCTATAATATACTATGCCATGTTATACTATGGTATAATATGATGAGCAGCACTATGCAATAATATGCTATGTTATACTATGTTATACTATTCTAGACTATGCAATTAGGGTGTGAGCATATTTTCGCCTTTCCAATTCCAAAAATGAAGTGTGACAAAAAAGTTAAGGCCTGCCATTTTAATTAAAAATATAGATATACTGTAGTATAATTTAGTTCTGCTTTTTAATAGGCTTTTAGAAAGTTGTGACTTTTTAGTCGCGGGCTACTCTACATCTCACTATTTCGGTCGGTCCACGTTTTGCTTTTATTTTTAATAATATTGTAACAATTCAAACCAATTCTAATGAAATTTGAAAGCCTTATGTTGTTTTATATTCTCTTTCGAATGATATAATTGCCAAAGGGCTTCCAAGTTAGCCAGGGAATTATTTTATTTTGGCAATAACATCATAACTATTCAGCCGATTCTAGCGAAATTCGAAACCCTTGAGGTGTTTAAATTCTCTTTCGAATGATAGAATTTCCAAGGTCCTCCCAAGGTTACTCCGGGAAGTATTGAAAGTTTTCATTGTCGTAAGGACATAAATCCGAATAAGTGAGGGCACGCGAATTTTTGGTCAGCAGACCTTGTTTTCCTAAATTCCTGTCTGATTTTATTAGGTTAGGTCTGGTCTGGATCTTTTAAATGATTTTGAACGTGCGTTTCTTATGCAGTTTTGTGTTTAATTTTCAGATCTGAAACTCGGTTTTGCTGTAAATACTTTTCCTATTATGGAACTTCAGTCGATTATGAGAAAAGTATGCATTTCAGTTAAAACGAGTGTCAGATATGAAAATACACATAAATCTGAATAAGAAGAACAGATTTTAAAATTCATTTGAAAATATGTATTATGAAGGAGTCCAACCTCTTCCAAGAAGTCAAATAGTCCACAAGTCTCTGTGAACGAACCCGCCCCGGGTACAAGGGACAAGTGATAGCAATACTGCTCGTCTTGGTGCCAGGGCAGATAACGTACGCGAAGATCACCCAGACTGGGACATTCAAGAAGAATGTGCGGAACAGTCAGAGAGACAACGCATTGGTCGCAGTAAGCTAGAGGGGAGCGCTCAATCATATGAGTGCTTTTTGTGACCTGAAGACGTCGCGGCAATGAGGAGTAGGTCCGAGAAAACAGTCGCAACGCGATGGCACGCAAGTTTAAGTTCCACTCGGCCATTTTCCATCTTCTTTGCCAGGCAGCCCGGATGCCTGATTGACATTACTCCTCGCATCTGGTGAGCTTAAGAAATATAAGAAAGATCGAGACGCTAGTCTGGTCACCCAGTCTTCGCGGACTCCTTGGGGCATCTATTCCTTGCAATCCCTACATGTCCAGGAATCTAGCAGATGATAAACTTGACATTTACCCGGCTTTTGGCAACCGTGGCCTCACGGATGCCACAAAACATGGGGTGCTGAGATTCCAATTCCCCGAGTTGCTAAAAGTTACAATCAGGTCTTCGAACTGAAGACAACGTGTAAGCAGCCAATTCGGCCGTGAATTCAGACGCGGCGCCTAGTAGAGCCTCGCTGACCTCAAAGAGAGGAGATACGGCTTAAAAGTCGTCCTCTTTTTGAACGTGGAACCCCGTACATTGCCACGGATCCAGCCTGACACGAATTGTGCTCCCAAAAAAACCGAACTCAATACTCCTGACGCTGTGGAAGCTGTGGGAGTAAAGGTATGGCGACAAATAGTAAATGTTTCTACCTTATAGTGTGGCGTTCTTGGCGGAACTAGAGGCGCCACCGGTCCGAGAGCTACACCGAGATCTCCAAGGAGTTTCCTAGCCCTAAACTACAAAAAATTAGGGGAGGACTGGCGTCTATCGCCGACATAGGCACCATCAAGATCGGTTTCGGATGCAGCGAGAGCCATTGGTGACTAAGTGAGACGCTTGGTTCGCAAGTACAAACACTTAATGCACTGTGTACGGCGCAGTGCAAGTGGCATCTCCCCGAAATCGACATGTAGGCTCTCAATAGGAGGTGTGTGGAAGGCACCGGTTGCCAGACATAAACCGGTGTGTTGGATAGAGTTCATCTTCTACAATACATGCTCAGCTGCGGATGCCTAAAACACACCTCCGTAGTTAGCTTTGAACGAACTAAGGAACCATAGAAAAATAATGCAGTTGCCCTATCAACATCCTAAGTGTTGAACGTCGCGGAACGGAAAATATCAATAGTGCCGGTGTAGATGACGCTAAGGCTGCGTATAGGAGCCTCCCATATGAGGCACCAGTGGAAAACAAGGCCAAGGAACCCTGTTTAGAAAGAAGTCTGGGTCGGGATGGAGCCCTCTTCGGCATAGCGAGAGATGCGGTTCTATGCCTGTTGCATTCGACGCTCCAGAGCTGGCATCTGGGCCCCCCAAAAAATCGATCAAAAGGGCGTCTAAGTAGATCGTAGGAAGAACATCTTCCGGTAGCACCGATGTGATACCGTTGATGTTCAAGGTAAAGAGTATGGCACTGAGGAAACTTTCCTGCGGAACGACCTGTGAATGTCGTTCTGGAGGCGCTTATAATGCATGTAGGCATAATGCTTTTATCTCAGGGCCATCTTATATTCGGCGAACCAGACGTTCTAGGAATAATAGTTAGTCTCACGGACCTGAGGCTGCCGGAGAAGAAATCAACGACCTCATCCACCGACCGAAACTCCTCGACTGAGACAGAGAAATAAGTAATTTCCTGAAATGCGGACCACCGTCTATAAAATGAAAACCTACCCAAAATAAGGCAGACCGAGGCAGCAAAGTGAAGCATCCCTGGGTAGTAAAGGGGCCAGAGTGAAAATTGTGAGTTGTGGTAAACAAAAATCATTAGAACGGACAATTATGCTATCGTAAGTGAGGAAAGAAATCGAGAATAAAGAGTAAATATAAACATAGAGGCGATTAAAAATAACATTGCTATGATCAGCTCAAAGATTCTCGCTACGTATAAGCATCATGTCGCATTCACGTGTTATCTAAAATTCGAGCTCTGATTGGAGGATGGGAACCCCGAAATTCGAGCCGAGCCAATCAGTAGTGGGATCTGTAACACACGCGAAGACTATCTTTTTCTCTCTTATCTTTGTTTTAGTTTGGGTTTTACTTGGGTATTTCGACTCTTTTATTTACTTTTTTTGTTTTCCTTTGTTTTTTTTAATTTTGAGCACTTCTCTTTTTTACGCTTTTCTTGTTTCGTTGTTTTCCTTGTTTTTTTTTTAGTTTGGGGCACTTCGCCTCTTTTATTTACGCTTTTCTTGTTTTGTTGTTTTGCTTCATTTTTTAGTTTGGGGCACTTTGCCTCTTATGTTTTGTTTTTTTTACTTTTGTAACACCCTGTCGATCTTAATATGGGCATTTCGCCTCTCTTGTTTTTAGCTCATTGTTAAATTTGTGACCGCCATACAAATGAGCTCAGCCTTCGTCATCAATTCCAAACCGTCGACGGACCTACCACAGGAATTTAGTTTTGTTATCAAAAATTAATTTGGTAATAAGATCAAGTCGGAAAAAAGATAGGCTTTCTCGGTTTTTAAGCCCCTATCCAATGAACAGTTTTTCAATTGGCGGGACGTAGGTTATTTTTTTCATTTTGCAATAAATTAATTATCGTTCAACCGATTTTTTTTTACCACAACTTTTAATCTTTAAAATTGGCACCAGCTTCCTCATGCCTGGACCAAGACCTACCCCAAACCTTCCTTGCGAGCACTCGGGCCCGGAGGACGTGCAGTGCTATCCAGGAACAATGCGTATTTTTATTTTATTTAAAATTTTAGGAGCTTATCTGGCGACTACCCACTTGGGCACAAGTCGCCGCACTCACGACAGCCTATTGCTAGGCTACTTTAAAATAAAATATATGAAAAACAACAACAACAATAAAAGAGAAAATGGCAACAAATAGGAAGCGAGCTCCGGCGTTGGGGGAAGGGCCGCCTCCCCCCGGCGCAGGAGCGTGCGACCTACAAAGAAAACAACAAAAAGTCTATAAGTCCACCAGTCAATATGCATGGAACAATGCGTAGCTAACTACACGGGGTACCCCTCTGTGGGCAAGGAAATGAGAAAGGTTGGTAAAAAAAAGAATAAAGTAGGAAGAAGAGGAGTGGTTATCTGGAGCCGGACGAGGCGCTGAGTCCCGTCAGAACGGTCTCCGGGAAAACGCC
Source organism: Ceratothoa steindachneri (assembly GCA_963969495.1). Lineage (NCBI taxonomy): Eukaryota > Metazoa > Arthropoda > Malacostraca > Isopoda > Cymothoidae > Ceratothoa > Ceratothoa steindachneri. The sequence continues at coordinate 52,965,519 of OZ018318.1, forward strand.
TCGCCTCACACCTTACGGGGTCTTCCACTACAGTGACCAACTCACACTCATTTCACCATTCTCTTCCAACTCCATCATCTGCAAAAGTGCTTAATGTTTGCACATTAGTTGTAGGTCTGGTGAGTATTCGGAAATACATACATAAATCAAGCATTCATAATGAACTAACGTTCTCATAGTTCCTGTCTTCTGAAAAATCGTCTTTTAAACTTCGGAACTTTGGTTTCGCTAAACTACCATATATATATATATATATATATATATATATATATATATATATATATATATATATATATATATATATATATATATATTACAAGAGAAAGATAAATTTGACGCGAATGAGTAATGAGACAAGAAACATGATTTTTTCAAGGTAATAGAAAGGGACATTGGAAGAACACTAGGATCAAAGAGAGCAAAGGGCGGCACAATGAAAGCAATTCCTACTGAGAAGATAGAAATAACGCCAGGGGAAAAAAAGTTGGAAATTCCTGGCCGAGACTCGAATTTCAAACTTTTTCTAGAAATCTTCCGCACGCTATTAGGACTGCCCAGACCGCGAACCTCAAAATTCAATACAATATGAAAAGTGATTCCATAGAGCAGATCGGGCCCCAAAGGGGCGATAGGGCCCAACTACGAAAAATAAAGGCAGATCTTATCGCGGCCACGCCAGCGGAAAGGAACACAAGATGGGATCGATTCGTGGAGGCGGCGCTAGACTCAGATCTAAACCCATCCAAATTCTGGAATAAATTAAATAGAGCCAGAGGGAAAAGGCGCACAAAAAAAGAGGTCGCACTAAAACCCAATGGAATAGATATAAAAGAACCCGGGGAAATAGAGTCAGCGTCCCGGGATCACCGGAGGGGCGTATTCGATATCTCCACCAACGAAAAGGAAGATTTCGACAGGGATCACGAGTTAAGGGCCATTGCAGAACTCGAAGAACACCACCTCGATGTCGACCACCCCAACCATTGCGTGTCACCTAGGATTTTAGAAGAGCAGGGCTTGGAACTGGTGACTCTCCAAGTGTTTAGAAGCATTCTTTACCGCACAAAACAGAAGGCCCCTGGAGAATTTGGTATCACTAGGGAGAATCTGGTACGTGCACCGGGCTACTTCCTTGAAAAAATAGTCCTTATTTTCGATACTATCATGAGTGCAAGATACTTTCCAGACTCATTGAAAAAAGGGAAAATTATATTTTTACCAAAGCCCAGCAAACCCCCCGATCAACCAGGCAATTATAGACCGATCACCCTGCTAGAAACAATCACGAAGCTGCTGGAAAGGGTAATCAATAATCGATTGGCGAAGCTTCTGGAAGAGAAATTTCTAATTCCGCAACACCAATAATACGGTTTTCGGAAAAAAAGAAGCAAACAAACAGCGCTGGCCGTCATTGTCGAGGCCATTGCAAGACCAAATACGAGAAAAATTACACAGACGTTATACTAAAGGATGTCCGAAAGGCCTTTGATAAGGTCTGGAGGATTGACCTTAAGTGTAAAATTAGAAGGCTGGAGCTACCCCAGATACTTACAAAGTGCCTTTGTGATTACGCCACAGATAAAGCAGCGTACATCTCGGTAGAGGGCCATAACGGGCCGACCTTCGAATTTTCACAGGAGGTTCCGCAAGGGGGATGCATAAGTCCCATCTTGTGCCGCACCTACACGATGTACCTACTCAGCCCTGTATACGAATCGACGAGGTATATTCAGTACGTGGACGACATCAGCATAATGGCGAATAGCCCTTACAGGCATGCTCGACATATGGCTAGAATAACTGCTACAGAAATAACCAACATTAATAACTTTGAACGGAAGTGGACGATCAGAACGAACACCGACAAGTTCTAGATCGTTCCCATAGGAAGAAGGAAGAATCCAGAGTCCAGGTGGAAGGAGAAAGATATAGATATCAGCATGAGGGAAATGTGTTCGGCTTAAAAATCACTAGATATGGTTATGGTAAGCACGTTTAGGACAGAATCAACATGGCAAAAAGGCATCTCACTAAGCTGTTCCAACTCAGAGGACTATATATAAAACATAAAATCAAAATTTACGATGCTATCTGCAGAGCCACGTTATTATATCAAGCGGTCCCACTGAACAGAGTTCTTAAGAGAAACGCTGTGAAACTCCAGAGAGTGCAAAAGTCCGCTGTATGTATTATTACCAACACAAGAAGACGCGAACGTAAATGAATAAGGCACCTCCACCAGGAGATCAACCTTCCGGCTACTACTGTGTCCCTACACAAGAGGGCAAGCCAAGTGTGGGGCAATTTGAACAACTTATTAGAAGAAGAGGATAGAAGATCCCTAGAAATCCCACAAGATTACAGAAATAACAACAAAGGCAGTTTCAGGGGTGGGAAACCCGGCGTAGGAAAACCGGCTCCCATATACACTTAACATCGAAGTTGTTTGCAATCACATTTTAAATACGGAACATAAAATCCAATCTGCAATAGAATGATAATAGAATCTAGAGAAGAAAAGAAGTGCTAAAGAGGCGCGAGAGCCTCCAACTGAGGAAGAACGAAGAACGCAGGAAAAGAACTAGTGATAAGAAGAAAGGAGATAGCTGGTCACCCAACACACAACTTTAACTCTTACTTATTCCCTTTCACCACTTTTTTCTAAGCACACACGTCCACTCTGCTCTTACTATATACTTTTACTTCTAACTTTATCAGGACGCAAGACGTTCTATTCCACCATCAGCATCAAGAGGTACTTTCCTTTCACCCAGTGTCAGAATGTTTTGGGGAAATTGTGCTGATAGTTGATAACCAAAGAGCTCTGCTCTTAGATTTGTGTTTAGTGACAGTGTTCTAATATTCGTACACAAAGAGGATGATTTTAGGTAAGCCCTGACTTCATCTGTGCACTTCCCCGCCTCCTTAAACAATTTGCTATTTATGTTTTATTCAAATATGATTCTACTTTGTACCAAATACTTCTAAAAAAAAAACAGGTATTATTTATAAAATCGAATTTAGGGATGGCCATGAAAGTTATATTGGGCAGACGCAAAGATTATGGGGTGAGGATAAAACCATCAATCCACTGTTCGCCATTGTAGCGAGCAAAGTGCTTTATTTATGCACATGTCCCAATTAGGTCTGTTCAAACATTATTTTTCTCCAATGCTCTTTACCTGAAAAGGCCAAAAATCGCAACTATTTTGACCCAAGATGTTGGGAAGCATTGAATAATTTTTTTCACTATAACTTTTTATTTAAACAAGATATAGCAACAAAATAGATACAAAGTTAAGGTGTGTTTAATCTTCTTTTTAAATTTTACAATTATGACAGTTTTGCATCAATAAATGGCGCATTAGTACACCAAAGATTTCAGAAATATCATAAAATTTGTTTCCTCACACTTAAAGCGACAAAGCGCCATGTGACACAAATTTGAGATCAACATTTTGCCACTGGTCTAATCGATCAATAATTGAAAGCATTAGATAATAATTATTTTCGTAATGACATTAAAACTCACTTCTTGAGAGTTTGTTTCTTGAAGCTTCAAAGCGCGACTGCTCAGAGTTCTTGGGAGAAATTTGCTGGCAATTAAATTAACGGGTATTGCAAAAGTTTTGCTACGCTCGTTATGACGCTATCTACAAAGGTCACAATGATAGTATTGATGCAGTTAGACACGTTTATATTGTTTCAACATATAAATATGTATTTAAATCGTAATTTTAATCAGTGTGGCAGCCTTCAGCGGCTCCAGGCAAAACCTGAATGCCGCGCACATGTTGCGGACGAAGTCCTTCCTCAAGCTGGCCCACAGACGGTTTACGGAGGACATCAGCTCGCCAACGTTGCTGTGGTCGACCTTACAGACCTTTCACTCGACATGCGCCAACAGGCTGTAGTCGAGGGGATTGAGGTCAAGTCAACTGCGGTGGCAAAAATTCCTTCGACCAGAAGTTCATGTTTGACCCCAACCACTCTCGCACTGCCTTAGCCGTGTTGGCCGGAAGGGCGTCCTGTTGAGCGGTACAGTTCACCTTCTTTGTCATCTTTTCACCCATGAAAGGACGTTTGTACCCAAGATGTCCCTTTAATCAGCCTTGGTGATACCGTAACTGGCCGAGAACCATACTGGTGGTATCTTCTGCAAGTCGAAATCACGACCCCGAGCATCATCGCGGAGGTCGGGTGCTCGGTCATGGACACATAGTAGACCTAGGAGAGTTACTGGACAAAGCTTAATACACGATCGTTCTTCTTGTTGATGCCTAGAGTGAAGGTGAAGTATTTTTAATCAGAAAAGTGACAATTTGATTGCCATGACCCTTCAAGTCGTTGAGAAGGCGACGACAGCGATCACGATGTTGTTCTCGCATACGGTCGGTGAGCAGAGGCTTTTCCACCTATCTCAAGTTTTTGCTTCCCTTCTTCTTGACGGCATTGGACACTATAGTCACTGAGATGTTCTTCTTCTTTGCGAGCGAAGTCATTTTGAGCTTTGGAGCACTTTTGAAGGCCTTTCTCACAGTTAAGCGTTTGAAAAATTGAGGTCTGCCTGAACGAGGACGATTTTGAGGGTTCCCACGTTTTTTGCGTCTCCACAACTCTGTGAACCGTCATCAGGCTGACGTTGAGCAGCTTGGCGATGTCAAACTTGTTGTGGCCCGCGTGTAGGTGAGCAAAGATCTCGATTCTTTTAACTTCCATCTCGACACAACTACACACAATGAAAAGACGTTTTGATGACACATGATGGAAAAGTAGAATTTAATTTTGTTTGACGGAACTTTTTCTATCACACTTGTAAAACTCTCGAAAATAAAAAAAACCCAGTGTAACAGAACTTTTCAAAACCTGGTACCTTCCCGATACCTGGTAAATGAGGTATTGGATATGGAGTGTTAGCTGTAAAAACGTCAAATGTTTTTATTTGCAGAAGCCAGTTGTTAAAAAGCAGAGAGATACGGTACGCTGTACTAATCACCCATTATTCCATCTAATAATTCCTTCACCGCCCTGTTTAGGCAGATGACTGCATAAGTCCCCGGTCCTCTCCACTCGGGTGAACTGCCTTCCGATGTGAAAGAAGGTTGGTGCCATTCGTTTTTTGTCCCAACTATGCCGTGCATTTGCTATGACATAATTGGGGGCATTGGGGGAACCTGGTTTGAAGAATAGCCCACAGCCGATAATAATATCACAAAGTTTCCGGACAAAGAACGGACTATAGCCTCCGCTGCTCATTTCAACTGGAGCATACCTAGGACGAAAAATGGCCATGCAACCGTCTCTGTGTATGGTGGAAGTAGTCACGACTTAAAAAAACTCTTGGTGGACAACGTTGTCAAAAGGCCGCCATTAGTTTTCCCTCGAGAAAATCCACCCGGATTCATATCATCCATTCATCATCATCTCACCTTCAGACCACTCCTTTATACATCGATACGGCGGAAAATAGAAAAGAAACCCTTCTTTTTCGATAAGGAGACTAAAGAGTATCACCTGTTCCAGAAGGGCTGTAATCCGGAAAATATGGCCTCTCACTCCGCCACAAGAGTCCCTCTGAGGACGATAAGCGGGCAGCAAAAGCCAGACCGAGGCAAAGTTTTCGAAAAGTGACCCGGAGGAAAAGATTCTCGAGCAGTAAGATCTGCTCCGGGGAACACATTTTACCAACTTATGCATAACCAGCACACAGTACAGACAACATACAAAATCATCAGATAAACAAGCACGGAAGTAAGAAGGAAGAAACAAACAAATATAAACAAATAAAAGCAACTAACTTGGGACAAAATACTCAACAACAAGGTAAGTTGCCGAACTCGATTTCCTACAAAGGCTTGAAGGCTTGGAAACAACAACAAAAAACAACGAGAACATAAGCATAGAGAGTTAAAACAAAAACAACATAGAAACACGAAAAAAACTCAGAATAAAAAAAAACATATAAATTAAATCATTACCAATTAAGCATAAGGAAAAAAACATCTAAAAGGCAATCAATTCCCTCATCACGAAGGCAAAAATCTGCCTCCCCCTCTTTTATTCACTTTTTTATCTTCCGCTATCAAAATCTCTTCCAGTATTAGTGCATCAATGCTGTCAAAGTGGCGTCTGTTGAACTCCAGAGCTTGAAGGAGAGGTCTCTTTGCTCGGCATCTGTTGTTATGACATTTGCAAAATCGCTTATCATTTTGACACCACCTTTAAAAATGTCATTTAATGCTTTCAGACTCTTAACAATGTCCAACGCTTTGCTGTAGTCTCATTATGTGACCAAGACATTACAGGTTGCAAAAGCCATCAGATCCAATGTTCAGTGTTTACAGCAGTAAATGTGATTCCGAGTAAATGAGGTCATCCTTCTCAGTGGCATGAAACTTGGCACCAATGTTGTGCTTCAATGTGTTAGTTAATCTACTGCTGAACAGGCCAAATGGCCCGACTTCCTACGTCAGGTATCATTTGTGGTTTTCCTTCTTAATAATTACTGCATCAGCAAGCTCTGGGTCAGTTTTCCTTTGCTACAAAATACCATAGATAAAACTGAAATAATTCACTAGCCAACAAATTTTGTCGTAACTAACTAATTTTAGTACGCTGACAAATCTGCTCTCAGATTTGTCCTAGTATGTAAGGTTCCTGCGTTATGCAACTAGGCTATATGGCTCACTTTGTCACTTTGGATCAATTAATGATATAATTATTACGAGTTTGAGAAGAATAAGACGTTTCTGGGCAAAGGTTTGGAATCGGGGCACCCTATTTGGCATTATGTACGTCCTTTTGAAGACCCAGACAAGATATGTATTACATATAAAAGAGGTAGTACTCATCTAACTATAAATTTCTTCAAAAATGTTTGAGACTCTTGCTCTTGCGCTTGTACGTGGATATAGGATCCTCACGTTGTAGGAACCAGCAGTAGTCACCCATCATGTTTTCGTTGAAGTGGCCTTGATACCTTCTTTCCATCATTGCGATATCTCTGTGGAACCTTCCCCCATTTTCATCACTAATATCACCCATATTAGATGGAAAGAAATCTAGATGCGAATGCAAAAAAATGCATCTTAAGAGACAACTGACACCCCATTCGTTGATAGGCCTTTAGCATGTTGTCCACTAGTTCTTCATAGTTTTCAGCCCTATGATTACCACTGAAGTTCTGCAATACATGGACAAATTAATCCCATGCTGCTAACTCAAGTAGAGTTAGTTTATTTCTGAACTCCCTGTCACGTATCAATTCTCTGATCTCCGGCCCTACAAAAATGCCAGCTTTAAGTTTAGCTTCGGCTTTCTTTGCAACAAATTTTTCTCTGAGATACTGGAATCTATCAGAATCATGGGCCATTGCTTTAGAAAAATTCGTGATAAGGCCAAGTTTGATATGAAGTGGTAGAAGGTAGATCTTCCGTGGATGTACCAAAGGCATGTGCTTCACATTGTATCGGTCACCTATGTGTTCTTCTCTTTCGGGCCACTTTTTGACAATATAATGATTCCTGTTATCACGGCTGTTCAATAGACATAAGAAGAACATATTATTTTTATATCCTAGCTGCAGTCCAAGAAGTTAAGAAATTACCTTTAGATCACCACAGATATTCCATTTATGATGAGAGTAATGAACACCTTCCAAAATAAATTTCATTGAGTCATATGTCTCTATAATCCCAACAATAAGTGCGGCAGGAATTGGAGGCTTTTTGTTACCATTGTGTAGCAACCCAGCTTTGAGGCTAACAGTGCTTGCCTTGATGAATATTCTCCATTCATCAGATAAATGCTAGTTTCCTAGCTGATTCATGAGGCAATTAACATCAGTACAGAAACAAGACTATCTTCTCTTTATAGAAGGCAGCTAAGGCCTCATGGCATTTACAGAAAGTAGATATTTTTGCACCGTCCTCTAGAAGATTTCATTGCTGTAGTCTGGAGCCAAACAGTTCTGCGTTCTCTGTTGACAATGACAAATCCCTCACCAAATCATTCAATCTTGCTTGATTTATCAACTGAATCTTCTTTTCCTTAGAATCATCCTCATACATTTCATCGTCATTGTTATCCCCCTCTTCAGGCGATAAATCATCTTCTTCAACTCTACTATCTGATGTAGGAACTAGGATTGGCATCTCCATATTATAGGGGACTAGTTTTATAGCTAACTTACAATCTGGAAATACAATTTTTGACTTGTTCTTATTTGAGAATCCCGCAATATTTGTCATACAAAATTAGCAATCAAAAAACATGATTTGTTGGCTCACGGCACACCATTGGTACTTCAAAAGACATACCCTTCCTTTTGCTATTTAACTAAGGTTTGAGCCTCGTATTACACACAGTACAATATTTGTGAGGCGATCAGGGCTTGTCTTGATAACCAACCTTACAACCAAAGTAATAATTGTACGCAGTTTTCACTCTTTTAGCTAATTTTTTTCCGCTAGTTGCTTGGAGTATATCTTCCACAGATATAACAAAAGTTTTTTGGGCTATTTATACATCCTCGATGATTCATGTTTTCAACTTAGTTTATATATATATCCTGTTATATACTTTTGTACAATCTTATTTCATTTACAAATTAATTGAGAGACAAATCTGAAAGAAAAATGCAATTAATCCCTGTATGTAAATACCGTTCCAACACCACTACTATAATTGCTAAATTTGACAACGTGATAAAGCAGGAATGTAACGCAGGAACCAAACACATACAACACATCCTTTCACTACGGTAGCCGAAGCAACACTGCCCATATGTGTAACTAAACAGTATGTGTGTAACTCAGGAACCTTACGTGCTAGAAGAATTCTGATTACAGAATTGGAATCAGCATACTCGATTTAGTATAAATCACAAGCTAATACCCAAGTAGCAAAATCGTTGTTGTCTAGTGATAATTAACCGGAGCATTTGCAGCAGACATTAGCGACATTATCCATACAAGAGTATAGAACAACACGAAGGAAGGTGTTGAGTCTTTGTCGTACTCAATTGGTTCTGCAAACATCAGCATTTTTATGGAGTACACCATCTGACCTGATGAATGGCGCCTAATCGACTCTATTGAATACTTCAAGGAGGCTTTCCTCCAAGAACAATGACTTTCCATTCAGTCATTTTCTTATAGTCAGCTCTTGAAAACCATTTTCCTTCAGGGTTACTTGTTCTTCCTTTGATTTTCACCGCGACACGATGTTTCTCATGTAGTTTCATGAGTTAAATTGCTTTGTTCTTGGTCATTGTCTGCAAGAATGGGGGTGATAGCTTCAACTGTTTCATCGGCAAGGTCTTGAACCTTGGATCTCTCTGCATTTTTAGGTAAATTCTGAAGATTAAGGAAATGCTAGAACCACTGATAAAAGCTGAAGGGGATCTAACCGAAAAGTTTAAGTAAAAGTTCTGGTAGATAGATTACTCAGTTAACACCTGCTTGTGGACGGTACATGGAGGTTCTAAGATATCAACTATGCGCCCACAGAGCTCCCTTAGCTTTTTGCCTAATACCATTGGGAAGTTGTAGATTGTAGATGGTTTTGTAGATTCTGATTGAGTTTCTGTTATTTTTACAAAATGCTACATAATTATTATTATCAATTATTATTTATTAATTTTATGTTCTAACATTTTATACCTAATTCGCCCCATTATCTCGTTAGATTAAAAAACATAGTGCAAAACATGATTTAAGGGATCCAGGAACTGGTGCTTTTGGCCGATTTCAAGGCAGAAAATTGAAAGCCCCATGCAGCAATGCTTCCCAATATCCTAGGTCAAAATAGTCGTGATTTTCGGCTTTTACAGGTCAAAAAAGTATGGCAAAATGTACAGAAACCTAACACTATTAGAAAAAGTTTTTTTTGAACGTGCCCAATATCCATTTTTAATCATTTGATTAACAAAAACATTATCCAAGTAATTTTCTCCAGAAAGATCCCTGAAGCTGTTTTTATAGCACTGTCCAGAATATTTTTATATCGATCCTGTTTTATTTTCTTTCGATTCTTTTATTATAAATTTTATTAAATCCGCAAATAGAAAAACCTTCATATAAGGATGTATGCCTCCGCTCCAATTTCTCCATTATATTTGTTTGCCCTCTATCTTTTATTCATTTCCTGAATGAGGCTTGCCTAATAAAGGTGAAAGCGCTTGGAATAATTTTTCATTTTCCTGCGAGTAATTTGCATATGTATTTGGAGTTTTGTGAGGAAGAGTCATGTCATTATTCTTGGCGTGGACATGTAGACTTCAGGTTAATACACGAAGACACGTGCGTGCATGTGTATGATGCCATGCTTTATATATATATATATATATATATATATATATATATATATATATATATATATATATATATATATATATATATATATATATACACACTCAATCGATCCTTTGAGCAGATAAAAAACCTTTGTGTATTAATCGTTTATATTTGTATGTGTAATTTATTTTTAACTATCTAATTTGTTTTGGAAGTTTGGATTTTAAATTATATCATTGACTAACACTGATTTTGACTTTAAAAAAAGAGTAACAACTGTTATTACCACAAACGGAGCAGCAAATAGCCTACTGGTAATTTCGAGTCGCCATCTGTTTAATGGTTAACACAGTAGGGAAAATTTGAATGTCATACATTTGGAAGAGGAATCAATGTTACCACATACGAAATATCTTAATTCTTATTTTATATTCGAGTGGTAACAGCGCTTCCCTCTATGAGCGTGGTGAAGCTACATTAGTTATGGCTGTTCTTTAGATGGGAGCCTTTTTTGGGTCGATCTTATTGCAGCTGTCAAGTGTCGCATTCTTGATATTTGCACAAGACAGAACAAACCAGTGGTACATTCTGGTACCATACACCACCATCATTTACTCCCGACGTTTCAGCTCCCCCTTATAACTCCTTGAGCTCAACGAAATGCGATTTGTTCCACCTCACGGTGCCAGGTACAGCTACCACAAAAAAGGTACCCCCGCCCCCTTTCAACTCCATTTGCAACCTTTACTAAGTAACGCCATCTATTAACTGAGTACGGAACTAAGACAACCTGTTTCGTCTCGCTTTGATTCTTAGCTCTCGAGAGCTGTTCATTGATACTTCCATGAAAGCTCAAATGAGAATCATATTATTGTATCTATCTCGAAGAGGAAGAAAAGATAGAATTTTATGCAAAAGTTATTGTATCGAATTTCAATGAAGTTTTTCTCTATGGAATCTAGAGCCATTTTGTAGAAGCAATCTAGATTTCGAGTCAAATCAGAGTGCCGAAGAAGATGCAATCGCACCTACACTGATTGTTCATGGAAAATCATGTTACGAGGGTGGCGCCAAATTAAGACATTTAATAATATGATTTCAGTCTATCCGCAAATATTTTCTTCACTTTTTATTTAATTTCTTTTTTTCTTTTCTATTATCTCCTTTCATTTCTTTTATTTATTTTCTATAATCTTTCTTCTTTCTATCTATTTTTTTGCATTTTATTTCTTTTCTTTTCTTTTTGTCATTTTATTTACATTTTATTTCTTTTGTTGTAGCAGGTTTCTTCTCTTTTCTATTTATCTCATTTTCTTTGCTTTTTATTTTGTTTCTCCTTTCTCTCATTTATTTACCTCGTTATTCCTTCTCCAGTTTTATCTTTTTCTTTTGTTTTATTTATTTTTTTCTTTATTTGTAATTCCTTTTCATTTCATTTGTTTTCTATTATCTCCTTTTCCATTATTTTTCCTTCATTTACTTCTATCACCCTTTCTTGTCTCTACTTCCTTTCTTTTATTTTCGCCTTGAGGTGAGAAAATAAGAGGGCATTTCAGCTAAAGTGGTCAAGTTAGGTGAAGTGACTAGAAAAAAGAGGAGATTACTAGGGGCGGTGCAGAAAACCAGATGAGAAGAGTCAAACATAGGCGGTCATTTGTAAGGGCATAAGCTGTCAATAGGTTTTTAAAATTTTTAGTTAATTTATTGCGATTTTTCGTTTCTTTTTAAAGAATTAGAAAGAAAGCAAAGCAAAAGCAAATAATTAAAAAGAAACAAAATAATAATTATCAATCAAAAGCAAGGAATTGTAAAAAAGCAGAAGGATATAATTAGAAAGAAAGTAAAAGGAAATAATTAGAAAGAAATAAAAATGGATAGAATTTGAAAGAAATCAAAAGGAAATAATTAGAAAGAAGGCAAAATGAAATAATTAGAAAGCAAACAAAGGGAAATATTTGGAAAGAAAGCAAATGAAATAATTAGAAAAATAAAATAAAATAATTAAAAAGAAAGTAAAATGAGATAAAATTAGAAAAAGAGCAGAATGAAATAATTAGAAAGAAAGCAAAAGGAAATAATTAAAAAGAAAGCAATGGGAAATAATTGGAAATAAACCAAAGGAAGACAATTAGAAAGAAACAAAAAATTATAAATCGAAAGCAAAGAATTATGAAAAGCAAAGAATTATATAAAAGCAAAAGGAAATAATTTGGAAGCCAGCAAAAAAAATAATTAGAAAGAAAGAAAAAGAAATAATTAAGAAGGAAAGTAAAAGGAAATAATTAGAAAGAAAGCAAAATGAAATAATTAGAAAGCAAGCAAGGGAAAATAATTGGAAAGAAAGCAAAATGAAATAAAAGTAGAAAGAAATCAGAATGAAATAATTAGAAAGAAAGCAAAATGAAATAATTAGAAAGAAAGCAAAAGGAAATAATTAAAAAGAAAGCATGGAACTAATCAGAAATAAGGCAAAAGGAAATAATTAGAAAAAAAGAAAAAGGAAATAATTAGAGAGAAAGCAAAAGAGAAAATAGAAAGAAAGCATAATGTAAGAAATAGAAAACAAGTACAAGCAGATAATAAGAAAAAATAAAAAGAAAAGAAAATAAAGGAAAGAATGAGTAAGAAAGCAAAGGGAAAGGGTTAGAAAGAAAGAAAAAGGAAAGAAATTGAAAGCAAGCAAATAGAAATGATTAGAAAAAAACAAAATGAAATAATTAGAAAGCAAGGAAAAGGAAATAATTAGAAAGAAGGCAAAAGGAAAGAAATCAAAGCGAGCAAAAAGAAATAATTAGAAAGAAAGCAACAGGAAAGAATTAGAAAAAAACAAAGTGAAATGATTAGAAAGAAAGCGAAAGGAAAGAAATTGAAATCGAACGCCCAAAAAATAATTAGCAAGAAAGCAAAATGAAAAAATAGAAAGAAAGCAAAAGGAAATAATCAGAAAGAAAACAAAAGGACGAGGGGCGAAAGAAAAATATCAAGGTCAACCTGTAATGGCTGAATCGGGAATGTGCGGGTCTAACCTCTCCAAGAGTTCGTACCCTCAGAACGGGTACTCGCCACTGCACCTTTGTCTCACTTGCAGATGCTGCTTTTGGCCATTCGAGATTCACTCTCATCGTGCCACAAATGGTGGTTAACCAAGTACGGTACGGAACTGGTCCGTATCATCCACCTTCTCTTTAGGTTCTTTACCCTTTCTTTTCTGCCCATCTACACATTTACTCCTCTTCCTAACCACCCTCCCATTTTCTCTTCCACTTATCTACTACCTATCTACCCCTACTCCTCTACCAATATACTCATTCTACTTATTTCCTTAAATTGTTATAACTACGATGCTTGCGCCAAAATATTGCCAAATTGACGTTACTTTAGTTGCGATCAAACATAACTCTATCAGAGTCCTAAGAACGGTTCTAGGCGGGTCAAAGAGGCCATGGCGTCTGCTCCACGAGACAAAATGACCCTGTTTCAACCCTGCGGTCAAAGGGTATTCCTGAGTACCGTTAAAGGCAGAACCGTGACCAAAAGGGGTTATAAGAACAAAGGTTCTTCTCAGGAACCATACTTATTATCAAACGTGGAAAGAAGTGCTTGACGATAGAGTGATGGATGAGTTCAGACGAGAGAAAATATTTGAGGGATCGAACAGCGGGATTAAGAGGAAAGATCTTGGGTTGGGAGTAATCTGTTAGGATCGGGTCTGTACCTGAGTACCTATGGTATTCTTAGGTACCAACAAAGGTATATCGGTGGTTAGAAGCTTAAAGAACATATCTATACGAGTGGCATACCGAATGGCATACATACAGGGCCTTTATGATGTCTATGGTAGCAGGGAGATGGGGGTGGATTTCGTTGACAAAACCCGCTGAGGCTTGGGTCGTATCCTAGGATGAACTAATATATATATATATATATATGAGAAACTAACAAAGTAACGCGTGAGTAGAGCAATAAATGCAGAAAAAAACACAGAAAAATGAAAGGCGGATTCCAAGTACTTTCAAAATTGTTCAGTTCATTCTCAAGGAATAACGAAATATTTTACAAAGGTGGTATATATATATATATATATATATATATATATATATATATATATATATATATATATATATATTTTTATATATATATATATATATATATATATATATATATATATATATATATTTTTATATATATATATATATATATATATATATATATATGAGGAAACAACAGTGTAATGCCCCGCCCATGTAAAACGAAAGGACACAAAATAGAAAAATATTATCAAAGGCGGATATGAAGCATAAAACCAAATAGATAAATAAGGTCTACTTCCGGAAATTCCAACTGTGAGCACGGAATGTAGACATTTAGGTCACTAAATTGTGAATAGGTCATAATGATAAAGTCAAACTGTCTGTATATATTTCAATGTTTCTCCGGGGGTTGCGGGTTGCCAGCGCGGAATTCTTGGATCTTGAGATTTCTAAAATCTTTGAAATAGGTAACAATCTTTGTTACCCTCAAATATTTCTTGCAGAATGCTTAGATTTGGCAAAAAAAAAACCTTTTACAGAATTGAAATCCCTCTCGCATACAATTTTAAGAACTCCCCTGTTTTACCGTTTTCTGAGTCCTTTTCCTTTCTTCTCCGCCTCTTGAATAAGTTAAATATTTCTGTCATATTCAAGTATCAGTCTATCATGTATAAAATGTTGATTCATAATAATAACAATAGTATAGGGGGGGGGGGTATTCTGTCGATTGTTCAGTTTGCCCAAACCAATACTTTGGCTAAACCGGTAAATCATTAAGTGTACGTTTGACGCAATAAATACAATATTAGGAGGGGGAAAAGCGGTAGTGCTTTCTTTGTCCATTTATCGGAAAACAGTCCCCTATCAATTGGAATTCGGCTAAATTTATCTACAAATCTGATGACTTTGTTCAAAGAAATATTGTCAAATGCTCATTTATTAATTCCTCGACTAATTTAAATATATCCCCTGGTCTCTTTAAACTGGACGCTGTTATTAAAAGGCCTATTTATAACGAAATTGTCCATTTTAAATCTTAGCCCTTTGAATTATTAATTTAGTTTATGTTTCTTTCGTTTATTCCTATTTATTCACATTTAGGTGTGTATGCACTTAGTTTAGAGACCTAAATGTCTACATTCTTTGCTAACAGTTAGAATTTCGGGAAGTAGACCTTATCTATTTGGTTTTATACTTCATATCCGCCTTTGATAATATTTTTCTATTCTGTGTCCTTTCGTTGTACATGGGCGGGGCATTACTCTGTTGTTTCCTCATATATATATATACCACCTTTGTAAAATATTTCGTTATTCCTTGAGAATGAACTGTACAAGCTCGAAAATACTTGGAATTCGCCTTTCATTTTCTGTGTTTTTTTGCATATATATATATATATATATATATATATATATATATATATATATGTTAACAAAGATTTTTAAGTTTAGAGTGATCTATTACGGAGTTCTCCCGCCCATGGTCTAACATAAACTCTATTATACGAGTAGTGCTCATATTTGGGTCCGTCAAGAAGCACGTCCTGATTAGTTGTTTTATATTGATTTTATTATTATTATTATTATACTCCTTTGCCACCGATTTACACCATATGATGCCTTTCTCAGTGGAGCTATTCAACCTTGACCTAAATCCGGTCCCCATCCTTTAACTCATCATGCCGGGTGTGGCTCAACTGCGAAGTAGTGTTTCGCTTCAAATAGTATCCCCTTTTGGCCATTCGGTCTTCTCTTCCATACATTTTTATATCCTTCACTAATTAGCTTCTCATTACATCTCACCGTTTAATTGAAATCATCCAACACATTTTACCACTACGAACTGGCTTTACCACGTTTCTCTCTTCCCTCCTGCAGTCGGAGCTGGCTCTGGCGGCGCTGTGGTGGCGAACCGGTTATCGGAGAACCCTTACGACAAGGTGCTACTTCTGGAGGCCGGTGGCGATGAGACCCCTATCAGTGACGTCCCAGTTCTGGCCGCCTACCTTCAACTGTCTGACCTGGACTGGCAGTATAAGACAGAACCCCAGGATTCAGCCTGTCTGGGTCTCGTTGGAAAGGTAGGTTCTCACGCAAAGAGGAAAAACAGTTCCGCTACTAAGGGGTTCTTGGGAGAAGTTTTCGAATAATAATGATGAAAACTAATAATAATAATAATAATCGAGACTAGTATAGTGCTTTTTAAGTCAATACAGCTGTCACAGAAACGCTATTAAATATATGATGGATAAACGCATACCTGGGTTCTCTTTCACAACTTTTCACCTCTTTTACTAGTTCTTTTCCCAAACTATTTTCATATATTTTAATTAAGGAGCCCTCGTTAGTTTTTACTTGTTATCACTTTTCCAATAAAAAATGCAAGACTGTCTTCCTAGCATAAATGACTCTTATACATTTGAGTACGTTCAAGGATCACCTAATCCAAAATGTACAAAAACTACAAATGATCAAATGCGACTGCGATACAAGGTGGACTCTAGAACGCCCCTGCAGGGTTAAGAACTTCTCAACCTTACTCTAGCAGTTCTAGTACTATTTTTACTTTAGCTTACACGAAGTTTCCATCTGATCTTCCCACCTGTTCATTACCCAACCATTCTTCCTATTTAATATTTACCTATCTAACTATTAGCATATTTACTAATTCCCCTATCTACACTCTACATATCTACCACCGCAGTCATCTTCTATTCATCTCTTACACTGCAATTAATTTCCCCAAATTACTAAAATGGTCAAGTTCGTCAATCTTATCTTTATCTTTCAAACGCTGGAGGACCTCGTGATTCCCGTCCACTAACCCAACATCAATTAAAGTATTTAAGAAGATGAGAGATTTGGGCATCGGTTTCTCTTTTTATAAGAAAGACGTGGTCAATACTATGCCAATTGTTTAGTCGGTCAGACTAAGCTTCTTATTTAGTGATACTAAGATGTGTAAATACACAAAAGATCTCTCTTTCATATATATATATATATATATATATATATATATATATATATATATATATATATATATATATATATATATATATGTACATACACACATACGCACACAATTTCTTCTTAAAATCCTTCGTTCGGAGGTTTTTTGCTATATTTTAAACTAACTAATTACTTATATAAATAATCTCCCAACTTTCTCTTTCCTTCCGAGATTTCTACAATAAATGGGGTCGTTTTTCTTTAAAATTTAACAAGAAGTACCAAATTGATCGCTTGTCTCTGGCTGAGTTCGAGATATCTGTTGTTTTGACACAGTGACGTGATTAATTTGTGAGCTCAATTAATGTTATGGGTCTGTAGCTCTTGCTATCTAGGCTCGCAGTATACAAGCTTACAAGGGGTTAGATTATGTTAATTTCGTGTATTCCTAAACATAGAAGCACGGGATGTTCAAGGTTGTATTAGAGAATATATAGAAAAAGGGAGAATATAAATTATATATCAGTTATACACAATGCTTTTTATTGGTAATATTTATCAATTCTATTCTTAACCATATTGACTGAAGGCTAAATTATTATTATGTGAGGCTAAATTATTTAATATCTGATTAATTTTATAGGGGGAAAATTTGATTTGTTCTGAGTGTTAAATATTATACATTAAATAAATTTGACGTCGTTATTTCTAATGAAACCGCTGAGTATTTTAAAGACCCCTTGTGCAGCAGTGATCGCTGTTAATCTCATAATGGCGAGACATGCTAACTCGTGCCATTTTTCAGCCAGTTCGTTCGCCATTTAATAAGAATTTGTTAGTATCACTTAAACCCATTACCGGATTCTAAATTTAGTGGACCCATGACTGGGTTCTAAATCTAGGGGACCTATTACCGGATTCTAAATTTAGGGGACCCATGAACGGGTTATAAATCTAAGAGGCCCATTACCATATTCTAAATTTATGGAACCCATGCCTGGGTTCTAAATCTAGGGGACCCATTACCGGTTTCTAAATTTAGGGGACCCATGACCGGGTTCTAAACCTAGGGGACCCATGACCTGGTTCTAAATCTAGGGAACCCATTACCGGGCTATAAATCTAGGGGAATCATGACCGGGTTGTAAATCTAGGGGATCTATAATAGGGTTTTAAATCTTGGCGACCTATGACCGGGTTCTAAATCTAGGGGACCCATAACAGGGTTCTAAGTTTTGAGACCTATGGCCGCATTATAAATCTAGGAGACCCATGACCTGGTTGTAAGTATAGAGGACAAATAACCTGGTTGTAAATCTGGGGACCCTTGATCGGGTTATAGATTTAAAGGGCTTATGACTGGGTTCGAAAGCTAGGGGAACTATGAATGGGTTCTAATTCGAGGAAACCAATGACCAGGTTCTAAATCTAGGAGACATATGTCATGGTTCTACTCTAAGGGACCCATGACCTGGTATGGATCTAAAGATTTCTGGCTATGCCAGAGGTCTTTAAAATACTCAGCAGTTAAATTAGAAATAACGACGCTAGGTTTATTAAATATATAAGATTTAACACAACAAACACCAATTTTTCATTGTGAAATTACTCAGATATTGAATCATTTATCCTCACAAATCGTTGGCAGCGTTTCAGTCAATATGGTTAAGAATATAATCGATAAATTAACATAAAATTCTAATAAAAAGTATAATTATGAATATACTGATATATAATTTATATCCCCTACCCCCACCTTTGCATTCACTCTGGTCTTATTTACTCACTTTTTTTCCTGTCTTGGACTGGCATCGAGTGGGGGTGGCGGACTTCCCTGGCCTGTAATTAGAGTACCGGAAACAGAAATAAGGGGAAAAGATGATCATAATTTCTAAGCGGACTAACAGAAAGGTTGGGGCGGTGAAAAATAGTCAGAAGCAACCAAGTACAAAGAGGAAATGAGTTCAAAATTACAAACTTAGACTTCCCGTTTATCTAAAAAAGGATGATATAACAATGGTATTAATATTAATTAATACTAAAAATAATAACGAATAATTATTTAAGTTATATATATATATATATATATATATATATATATATATATATATATATATATATATATATATATATATATATATATATATATATATATATATATATATATATATATATATTTATGGAAATTAATCCACAGAAAAATGAAAAGATGAGTCCGAGCCTTTAGAACTATATTTGCAAGTTCATTTTCAAGGAATAGCATGAAAATGGAGAAGACAACCTTATATAGGGTACAAATATACAAAGGGAACGCCCATCACATAGTACAAACCAATGGAAAACACACAAAAAAGACAGAAAAAAAACAGGAAAAAGAACAATAGGCAACTAATAACAGACATATGCATCTATAAAACGATATACACACAACAACGCCATGTATATGAATGGAATATGGTGGGTTAAAAAAAAACAACATTTTAAAGGATTATCATTAGAGCGAAAACATTTAGGGCTAAGATTTAATCCACAGTCACAACAGAGAAACGTGGTGGGGAGGCAATGCGAATGATATTACACTAATAAAGAGTGAGAACAGTTAATTCTAGTAGATAAAGATTTACCAGTTTGCCCGAAATAAGGTAAATTACAAATAGAACATACTATAGAATATACTCCACCTTTTTTCCTTGTATTAGTATGGATTAACATTTAAATAAAGTGGATTCATATCTAAAATTTACAGAGATATTAAGTTGATTAAAAATACGGGTGAGACAAAAAAAATGGTTCAAAGTATGGCAAGAAAGGACAATTTTTTGTAATTGAAAACCGGTGGGTTATCAGTTCTATAAAAAGTTCTTTTAGCAAAGTTTAATGAAGTATGCACAAATTGACGAGGGTAACAAACTTTGCTAAGAGAACTTTTTATAGAACTGATAACCCACTGGTTTTCAATTACAAAAATTGTCTTATCTTGCCATACTTTGTAACATTTTTTTGTCTCCCCCGTATTTTTAATCAACTTAATATCTCTAGATTTTAGATATGAATCCACTTTATATAAAATGTTAGTCCACATTAACACAGGGAAAAAAGGTGGAGTATATTCTATAGAATATTCTATTTGTAATTTACCTTATTTCGGGCAAACTGGTAAATCTTTACCTACTAGAATTTGCCGACATAAGTATAATATTAGAAGATGTGAAATAAACAGCGCTTTATTTTTATATTCATCTGAAAATAACCATCCCATTGACTGGAATTCTGCGAAATTCCTTTATCATTCCGCTGATTTTACAAAAAGAAATATTGTCGAGTGTTCCTTAATTGTCATCTTACCCAATATAAATATTTCCCCTGGCTTATTTAATCTCGACCCTGTTTTAAAAAAAACTTGGACTAAATGAAATAACTTCATAATGCAGCCTGTTGTCACTCTTTATTAGTGTAATATCATTAGCATTGCCTCCCCTACCACGTGGCTCTGTTGTGACTGTGGATTAACTCTTATTCCTAAATGTTTTCGCTCTAATGATAATCCTTTAAAATGTTTTTTCACTTACCATGTTCCATTCATATACATGTAGTTGTTGTGTGTATATCGTTTTAGGGATGCATATCTCTGTTATTAGTTGCCCATTGTTCTTTTTCCTGGTATTTTTCTTTCTTTTTGTGTTTTTTTCCATTGGTTTGTACTATGGGATGGGCATTCCCTTCGTATCTTTGTACCCTATATAAGGTTGTTTTCTCCATTTGAAAATGAACTAGTTCTCAAGTACTTAGATTTATATTTTCATTATATATATATATATATATATATATATATATATATATATATATATATATATATATATATATATATATATTGCAATTGGAAGACAAAGTTCTTGCGATTTGTAAATTACTTTTGATTATCAGTTCAGAGCTTTATTTCAAATTGCTTGCCACATGTTCTGGCCTAGTTAGAATGTATTGTTTACCCAAAATACACAAAACGGGCATTCCATTGCGTCCTATAATTGCCTCTTATAATTTGCCTACTTATAAACTAGCAAATTTGTTGTGTAACTTCTATCACCCCTAGTAAAAAACGAATATAATATTACCATTATTACCAGTTCCTGAAACCAAAAATATAATTTTAGACAGTGTCTTTAGGGATTCTCCTCTTTTCCATGGATTTGATAGAATTCAATTTAGCTCTCTACCTGACCTGGTTTTTAGCAGCTCGGTTTTTACTTTTGATCGTCAAGTATACCAAAATATCGGTGGATTAGGGGATGGGGTCATCAATAGGTCCCTTGGCAGCTGATTTTCTGATGAGTCATCTTGAAGCGAAAATCTTTTCTGAGGTTCCCTCATCTTGTAGGCCAATCTTCTATAGGCGTTTTGTTGACGATTCCATGACAATTTCCCTACATAGTAAGCAAGCTAAACGATTCTTTGACTTTTTAAACAATATTCACTCAAACATAAAATACACAATGGGAACCGAAAAAGAAAACGCCCTCCCTGTTTTAGATATTTTAATTCAAAAATATGAAAACGGTTTAGAAACATCAATTGGGGAATAAATTCTTTAGTAGCACAGCGTTTAAATATAAAAATGCCTCACTTAAAATTCTCATTCACCTTCCGTATCACTTATGTTCATCAATAAGTCTATAGACCAAGAATTTCAGTTTATTTAGTCTTATTTATTTAACAACGGTTTTCAACAACCTACCGTAGATAAATCAATCCGTTCATTTTTGAATGCTATTTATCACCCTAACGTATCCGCAAGAACAGTCGCAAAATACCATTGCTATTTAGTAATGCCTGAGCTGTGCATATATAATAAAGTTTTAAATTGTAATCTATATTTATTACTAACAAAATATTTTAATAAATTAAATTTTAAATAGCAATTGTAAACAAATTTAAAATGAAATCATTCTTCAAAGGATCTAATCTCAAAAAGCTTTGAGAGTTCGATAATTTATTTATATAAATGTCATGGGTGTGACCAAGGCTCATATATTGGAAGCTCTATTAGGACACTAAAGGCAAGGATCTCCTCTCATATGGGCATTAGTAACGAACCACAAAAATACTACAAACCAGAGAAAAATGGGTAATAAGAGACCACGTCATAAAATGCAAGACAGACATCTCATTGGATAACTTCAAAATTTTAAATACACATAATTGCCCTACCACTCTTCGAGTACTAGAATCCCTATATATCAAACATTAAACCCCCAGTTTAAATATGGATTCATTGTCGGTTCCCTTTCTCCTCGCATTAAATGGTTATTCGCCCCTCAGTAAGCTTTGTATAGATTCTGAGACACAACCTCACATCATGGTGTTTCGCTATTAAAGACTTAATTGCTTTAGTTTTAAAAAATTACATGCGGTGGTTGAAAAGAAAAGAAAATGTATTAAAATTCTAATCTGTAACAGTTTGGATACTTGTTTTTGCGTAATGATTTCAAATCATTTTTTGAAAAAAAAATATTTAAAGTGTCAGGATTTTGCTTGTTTTTAACTTCCCTTCGTTGGTTTTCGATTTTGATAGCTTCAAAATCTCTAAAATAACGTTGCCAGATATTAATAAAGATGTTGACTCATCCATTTTCTTCATCCTGGAAGTTTTAATCAATCTATAACTAAAAGAATAATGGGTGTACAAATCAAATGCATTTATTATTATTATTATTATTATTATTATTATTAATGCCATTATTATACCAACATCTCCACGACATTGTATTTATTTGCCTAATCTTGGCGTTGATTTATATTAAGGATTATGTCGCGATTTTGGTTTTGCGTAAAAAAATACATACATACAAAAATATAAACATACATTCATACATACACGCATACATACATTACCTACAAAACTTTAGAGAAAATCAAAAGAATAATCATAATATTTTTTTAGTATAAAAAGAGAATAACTTAGGGGGGAGGAGGGCGAAAATCTGGGCCTGAAAACGAGGTCAAAAAAATCGTTCGATATGAGAATTAAATTAAGAGTCGGGTAAAAACGCTTGGAATTTCATCTTTCCCTTTACTTTGTACCACATGATGCATTGGGGAGCGGCATGCATTCTCGGTCCCAAATGCCCAGTGCTCCCTCAAAATAAATTGAGTCTACCAAGGTTATATTCCTTCAAGACAGTCGAATCAATTTGACCCTTTTTTTTCTACGCTTTCTTCACAAGCCTATCCTCACCTGGCCTCTATCTCTTGACCGGCGGTAAATTTCGCAGGCGAGTCGTCGACCAGCTTTCGTCCATTCATCCTCGGTAGGGGTTGGGATAGGGGTGGCGGAGTGATAGTGCTTGCTCTCCCCTCGCTCTTGGTTGCTGTTGGGGGTGGTGGAATTTAACGTTTACATGATTCCGCCTATTTTCTAGTTCTAGCCCCCGACCCCCTCTTTATTCTACTTGTCTATCCTTTTACGCCCCCGCAAGGCGATGCCAGACGAGGCATTGAAAACATCGCTGCAGCTAACATCTGGAAGAATGTTCGTCCTCCTGGTTCCAACACCCGCACTTTGCCCTTCCGGCCCCAATGTCAGCAAGGGGGAGGGGGTGTCAGCGGCTATATATCCTCCACACATTTTCACTTCCTCTAACTCCAATACTTGCTTTTTACATCTCGCCTCACCAAGTGTTTACGCGATGCGCCCTCGTTGCTATTGCGCTTTAAATTCGAGAGAAAACACCCATGTGTATAATCTGCATGTGTCCCAATTTCATATGTAGAAATAGACACGTACACGCATAATCACACGCAACTAAATAAGATTATAATTTAGAATCACGATAGAGGCTAAGTTGAAGGGAAAATGGTTGGGGTTAAGAAGGAGGAAACTTGTAGGGGGGGAGTGAGAAACTTTTAGGGAGAGCAGTGGGAAACTTGGAGGGGGGGAGCAGTGGGAAAACTTGGAGGGAGAGAAGTGGGAAACTTGGAGGGGAAGAAGTGGGAAACTTGTAGGGGTTAACTTTGTGGTGATTCGACTCCATTAGAAAAGGAGTTACTATTTCGGATACACATCTGTACATACAAAAGGCTACTGATAATGGAGCTAAAAACCAGTCAGGTCTAGACGAGAGAGAGCTTTTCCCCAGACGATTCTACTTCGTCTCCCAGTAAGATGAGGGATTTCCTACTTGCTCTGCGAAAACCATCCACTTTTCTCCTACTTAACCCCATTTTCGTTACACTCATCACCGAATCCACTACAAGATATAAAAGAGAGCACCACGTCAACCTTCCAGGGCGAAGGCCCCAATTTTGTATAAGCGGGAATATCATCCGCTGTCTACTAGGTGACTTCTAAAAGCATGAGGGAAAAGGAAGACACTCGAGAGAAACCGAACAACAACAAGAAAACCAAATAGCGGTTCCTCTCCTATTTAATTTAAAGCTGCCTCTGCTTGATGCACGTTCAAGGCAAACTTTGAATCGGCCATCTTATATTGTCTGTCGTTGACCTTTATCATTTGGCTAATCTGAATGTTTTTCATTCTTTTGTTCTCCTGATAATACCATCACTAGACCATAGTTTCCAACTGATTTTTCAAGCCCGTGCCTTCTGATCTGTCTTGAATTCCACGCTTCGTTATAAAGCCATTGTCTCTCCTGATGACGTATCCGACGTAGCAGCTCGCCTCGCGTGATCTTTAGCTGTCCGTTGTCTCCCGTCGTGAACTTACGGGATTTCAGATGATTCACTTTGAGGTTCCTCTTATGAGGCTGTTGTATGAAGTATTCAATGATTTCTTGAAGTAATCAATGATTTTCTGGAAGTAATCAGTGATTTTCTAGAAGTATAAGTGATTTTCTGGAAGTATTCATTGATTTCCTGGTAGTAATCAGTGATTTTATGGAAATAATAAGTGATTTTCTGGACGTAATCAATGATTTTCTAGAAGGAATTGATTATTTTGGGGAAGTAATCAGTAATTTTCTGGAAGTGATCACTAATTTCCTCGCAGTTGCTGATAACATTTCTTGTGACTACTCCATGTCCATTGCGAACCCTGGTTTATGTTTTGTGCACTTGGGATTTTTGCATATAGTTTCGATTAAATTAATTTCACTTATTCCATTCTAAATAATTTATTATATAAACATATAAAACACCGTTATATAATATTTTACCTTAGATAGCAAGAAACGTCCCCTCCTTGATTCTCCCCATCATTGGAATTGGATCCACTCGGCTTTCCTTAAATGAGCTATTCTTATAGGCAACATTTGTGGACATACCGTCTGCTACAAGACTAGACAATAATAACCTCTTAAGTTCCTTTATAGTCAATGCAAGCTTTTTTAAATGTCTTGTTTTTACCTTTCAAATTAAAAGCGCCCTCAACCGGTTCGTACCATTCATTTCCAAAATATGATATCGAAGAGAAACCACTTCCTGCAATTTCACTAAATCTCTTTGATCTAGTTTTTAGCTCAATTACAAAATTGTATACAAACTTGTCTGGTTAATAAACGCAGATATTCTTGCAATTATGAAGTCCTATGAACACAGGAATACGGTTGATTTATGTGAGGTTACGCGTAGGCTGTGAGGTCGTTATGGCGACGGAAAGTCGGTCAATTTATTTATGGCTGTGCAGGGATTGAGGTCGCTATGGCGACAGAAATTCGGTTGATTTATATAATGGTATGCGTAGGTTGTGAGGTCGCTATGGCGATGGAAAGTCGATTGATTTATTTACGGCTGTGCAGGGGTTGAGGTCGCTATGGCGACACGAATACGGTTCATTATATAATGCTATGCGTAGGCTGTGAGGTCGCCATGGCGACTAAATTCGGTTGATTTATATAAGGCTATTCGGAGGCTTAGGCAATGCATATATGGAATATCTAGTCCTGAAGGTTTGGTTTACTTCAATAAATGTTACGTATTGAACTTTAAAAGCTTGTATATAATCCTGTACAGTGCGGAAGTTAATTAGTAGTAACTGAGAAGTTGCTTTATACAGCTGATATAGACTGGATTCGTTCGCATCCGAAACTCGTTTCTAGCTCCTCTCTTTTATGATTACACGAACCTTCTAGCTCCTCTCTCTTTGATGCTCACACGAAACTTCCATTATATATTATTTACTAGTGCTACCAAAGGCTTTATATTGGGCTTCTTACTACGCGAGACAGAAGAGACAGTGGTATTTTTATTAGTTATGCGTGTGGTAGTGCCGTACCTACCTGGAGCTGATTGCGCGTACACCTCAGACTAGACGTTCCGCCTGAATGGCGGCAGCCTTCTGCGAGCGTTTTTTTGGGGGATGAGTCGGTTCTCACCTGGAATCAAACCCGCCGCTGAGGCGTGGAAATATAACCCTTATCTATTAAGCTAACAAGATCACGTTCGACGTAACGGTTTTAATTTTTTTTTTCTTTTTAAATAATTGAGTAAAGCTCTGCACTGAATCCGCCAAAGGCAGATGTTGGACCCAACGTCATCCGGAACCCCTCTTTACATCTTTTTCTCAATCTGACGTTCGACAATAATGGCTAAGTCCTCCTCCAAACCCCTTCTTAAATAATATCTAGTACGGGCTATTTTCTTTTGCTGTAGATGGGTTACCTGTAGAATTCTTTTCGTTTGCTGTAGATAGGTTACCTGCAGAACCATTTTCGTTTGCTGTAGATGAGTTACCTGTAGAATCCTTTTCGTTTGTGGTAGATGGCTTAGCCGCATAACCATTTTATTTTGTGGTAAATGGGTTACCTGCAGAACCTTTTTCGTTTGCTATAGATGGGTTACCTGCAGAACCATTTTCATTTGCTGTAGATGGGTTACTTGCAGAACCATTTTCGTTTGCTGTAGATGGGTTACTTGCAGAACCATTTTCGTTTGTTGTAGATGGGTTACCTGCAGAACCATTTTTCTTTACTGTTGATGGGTTACCTGCAAGACCATTTTCCTTTGCCATAGATGGGTTACCTGCAGAAGCATTTTCGTTTGCTGTAGATGGGTTACCTGCAAAACCATTTTCGTTTGCTGTAGATGGGTTACCTGTAGAACCATTTTTGTTTGATGTAGATGAGTTACTTGCAGAACCATTTTCGTTTGTTGTAGATGGGTTACCTGCAGAACCATTTTTCTTTACTGTTGATGGGTTACCTGCAAGACCATTTTTCTTGGCCATAGATGGGTTACCTGCAAAACCATTTTCGTTTGCTGTAGATGGGTTACCTGTAGAACCATTTTAGTTTGCTGTAGATGGGTTACTTGGAGAACCATTTTCGTTTGTTGTAGATGGGTTACCTGCAGAACCATTTTTCTTTACTGCAAAACCATTTTCGTTTGCCATAGACGGGTTACCTGCAAAACCATTTTCGTTTGCTGTAAATGGGTTTCCTGTAGAACCATTTTCGTTTGATGTTGATTGGTTACCTGCCAGCCCATTTTAGTTTGACTTATGTAGATTAGTTACCTGCAGAACCATTTTCATTTGCTGTAGATGGCGTACATGCTTAATAATAATTTTTAGTTTGCTGTAGATTAGTTACCTGTAGAACTATTCGCGTCTTCATAAAACAGCAAATTTGACTCGTCAGAAATTATTCTCTGACCCTAAACCAGGCACTTTTTTTATCTACATATGTTATGCTTAATAGAGCATAACAGGGAAAGGAGCCTGTAATTTTTGTAGCATTGAAGTGCGCCGACCTCTCTTTGTGGATAACTGTTATACGTTGGTCTATTTGACCCAAAATCTTTATTTGGGATTTTAGTCGCAGTTGAACGGCGTATCATCCCAGCTCCGCGTCCAATATAACTGAGCTGATCAAACAAACTCTACGGATGGTTGTCTTGAACAAACCTTCAAACAATACGATTACTTCTGTCCGAACGTTCAAGTCGACTGGTTCTGATGAAGTTGATAGATTGGTATTTACTCTAAACTGGATTATTATTCTGTTGTCATGGCAAATTGGTAGTTTGGTCGGAAGATGTGTGAATTTATCTGGGTATTTTTACCGAGTCATGGTAAACTCACAGGGTTTAGCATTGCTGGTAAATAGGTTAAGAAGAGAGATAAAGGCAACTACAGTGATCAGACGTGAAGGAACTTGAGTGTTCTTTTGTGCTTTATTACGTTTTTTATCGTGGAATGTGTTTTTGAGACCATTTTGGAGGGTTTGAGTGACAAATTTTTTTTAATGGATTTGGAGGGTGTCGCGCGTTATTGCCAAATGGATTTTTGAAGGATGCTGAGGGTGCCATGCCCCAAACCCGAAAGGGGTTTGGGCGGAATGCTTAATGTACTTAGTGCAATTTCGATGTGTATTTATGAGGAGATCATGAATGTGTCATGTCCTATCCAGATTTTCATGAGGGAGGGGGAGATCATAAGGGTGTCATTCCCTAACCAGAAATGAGTTTTGGTGGAGGGAGAACCGGAGGATGCGATGACCAATAGACTTTTGGAGGACGCTGAATATGTCATATCCGATCCAGAAGTGGATTTTGCGGTTCGTGTTTTTTGCCTCATCGCGAAATGGATTTCGGTCAATCTTGACGGCGTCATTGCCAATTTCAAAATGGATTGTGGGGAGGAAGAGAGATTCTGAGCTGTCATGTCCCATCCGGAAGGATGTTTAGCGTGTCATTCAGGTCTCCAAAATGGATTTTGGGTTTAGCGTTTAGGCACTAATTATAAAAGGTTTCTCCATGGCCAATGATAAAAGAAAATAGAGACGGATCTTATGGATAACAATGAAGGAACTAACCTCTTGTCGTATAGGTGCTTCCCTTTTACCATCCTCTCCTCTCTGGTAGTCACCCCTAAGTGGCTCCATCTCTAGTGCGGCCAAGTCTCCCCAAAAGCTTTTCCTAGTCCGCAATATCCGTGACGCCAGGGGTTTTTTGAGTCGAGAGGGGGTGAGAATTGTTTTCTACTGGGCTTCTGGAGATGAAGGGGTATGGGGAAATGATCACGCTGAGGAGACCGCTAAGCTATCTGCACAGACTGAACGGTCAGGCCAGCATTTCCCTCTTCACTACACTGATTACTTGTTATGAATTAGGAAAGCTATTCGAGATGTATGTCAAAGGAGATGGTAGACGGCGGAGGGGAACTCAAAGTTGTATATTTCGTCCTTGATTTTTTCAGTGGACCTACTCCCGATGTCTCGACGCTAACAGATTATTTTTTTGTCGCCTCTGGTTTTTCCACATTTGCGGGACATAACTTCACTAGATTGAGTGCATCCCTGAAGTTTTGAACGAAAAGTGCTTGGTGCTCCGGGCTGTAAACTTATTTTGTTTAAATTCTTTAGCCTAGAAGAGGATGGGCGTGGGTGGTTCCTGTCTCGATCCAGTGACGAGTGAGCGCACAACTGCTTGTCTCTTGTACTCTGGGTTGGCTCCTGTACATTAGACTCTGGTCTGATATAGTTCTTAGAGGAGTCGTGCTTCCTTCCTACTATTTATTTTTTTAAGAATTGTTGGTGGTTTGCTTTTGTCCCTGAGAGAGATGGTTTTTCCTTGGAGTATCTGGACATTCAATTTTAGTTCTTGTTATTGTTCATTTTATAGTTTATTATTTTCCATTATTTTCCCTTTTCTAATTTTGTCTTCTGTTGATTCTCATAATCCTTTCAAATTGCTTCAATAGAGGCTTATCTTTGTTATTTCGTCGGCTGTGCCCTTAATAGCGTCCACCAGAAGGAAACTCGAAATTTAAAAAAAACTAACGAGGAACGTTTCATTGTGAATTCTAATCTTTATTTGATTGGAGGATCTCGTTCACGATCGGAGGACGGATGACGTAACTTACTATTTTCTAAACAATAAATTCTGACCCCCAGAAATATAAACGTGACATTTAAGTAATTTGACTAATAAATTGGGAAATCCATCAACTTACTGCATCCATAATATCGTGAAGCATCACCCACTTGCTGACGATCATATCATCAGACTAGTAGCGCAAAATAAAGTCATCCATCTTTTCCTGAGATGATCACGACTAGTATGTTTCTAGTATTATAGAGTATCTTTCATAGATTTGATATCGAGTTGAACTCAGTGGTCTTAGCAGGCCAGTTCATCGCGTCGATATTTTCGGCATCCATGAATTGCTTCGTCGATGGGTAGTCTTTGTTGTGTGGCAGAGAACATTGTTGGAAATGAAAAGAGACTCGTATACTTTCGATGTTCGAAGAGAGGGATCACATTTTCATGAAGCAGATTCTTGTATACCACAACGTTTAATTTGACATTTAAACGGACGATCGAACAGACTACAAAACTTAAAAATATGCCCTACACCATAATACTACAATCTGAAGGTTTCACCCTCCTTTTCTTTCATGTAGGATTAAATATTTCACCTCTGCGACGCCTTACATGCTACCTCCCAACGGAACCGAACAAATTATATTTGCCCTCATCGCTGAAAAGTACATCGAGTTTTCAGCAATCCATTGGACATGCTCAGTAGCTAAGACCAACTTATCCGCTCTATTCTCTTTGATTGCGTCTTAATCGGGAAAAGTGGTATAAGTCCGGTATCTCTCAAGTCGCGTGAGACAATCTTGCGAGATATATTCGGGTTCATGTTCTCATGTTCACGGAAACAGATACTAAGAATAAGACCAAACGCACTACTAAAATTGTTCAAAAACTGCGCGATATCTGTTTTGCAGTTTTACAATATTAACACATTACACCCACCCACATAGTAACCAGACCTGTCCACATTTAATTTTAACCTTTTATCCCCACTTAACTCTTTGGTTCGCGGGAGGAAGTTCTGAGTGGATATGGCGTTAGCATCCCAACGTTGCGGTACTGGGTTCAATTCCGAATCCCCGCATAAGCGGACACAAACGTCAGCGCACGGAGGGACTGGCTACCGATTGGTGAACGCGCTGCACTCACCCCATTTTCGGGTGGGTAGATCTTACACCTCTCACCTCACACATAGCTAATTACAACACTGCTTTTTTTTCTTCTCCCGCCTTCACAGCGCAACACACACACACTCTCTCTCTGTTCCAAGGAATCCTGCTGATGGAACAGGTCCCTCTTCTTTGAGATGACGAAGGCTTCCACTTGAATGGTGTTTGGTGTCAAAAATAGTACTTCCTTGGCACCTTTCCCCAAAAGAGGACCGGCTCCTGGGGCCCTCGGGTAGACCAGCGATTGTCATACTGACCTTATATAAAATTTCATTATCCGGTCGGGGATCCTCCTGGATATGGTAAAGATTGGCACTGACTAACTAACTAAAAACGTTATAGATGCCTGAATTACGTCTGCGCTGCGCATATTCTTTGCAGACATCCTGAAATTCTCATGAAAATGGCAAAGAATGAATTGCAAGTAAAGGCAATTATTTTGGCATCTGTTTGGTTTCCTCGAATAAACTTTATTTATCCGAGAAAGTTTTGTACACACTATATATGTACGAAATTCCCACCATTATGCCAAATAATGATACAGAACTTTGAATATTTGAATAACGCTTGTGGGATTTTCTCTGTCATCCATTGCACGTGCTATTCATTTGTTCTTCTGTTAAAATTTCGATCAAGTTTGCATTATTATTATTATTTATTATAATTATTATTATCAAACCAAGAGGATATTTTATACTGTTATTCACATTGTATGTTACATTAGACCAATTTCATTCGTAATTTTGTAGGATAAGACGTCTTGCAGTGAGCGTAGATGTGTGGGGGCAGGGCCCTTAATTGACTGTTATAATTGAAATTGTTTCAAACAAGCAGGGATATCAAAACCATGCGATGCAATTTAGGGAACTTTGGACCTTTTATTCATGCTTCTTCATAGTAACCAACAATACTTTTTGTTCATTTTTGAAGGCCTCTTTACGCTACGCCACCATGTATTTTTGGATAGCGTCTCTATTTTTTCTCCTGACCAGTGGTGACACCATTACATGTTTCCATGGAAACTAACGGAGTTATTCACGCGAGAAGATACTTTCAGTGCGGCCATAATAAGAATGAGCTATGTGGGCAGCGTGAATGGTGGGTGTGAAAAAAAATGCTCTCTCCACCATTACGGCGCCGTGTGAAGGGGCCACAAATCTATCACAATTTAAATGAGTTACGAACTCTTTCGAGGAACATTCAAGATGGTATTATTAAATGGGGCTGGCATAAACACGCTGCTATTTGTTGGCCACCCGAGATTTGAGAAATCAACCCAATGTCCTCTCTTTTTCAGCGTTGCAACTGGCCGAGGGGAAAGGTGCTCGGAGGGTCGTCGGTGCTGAACTACATGCTCTACGTAAGGGGAAACAAGCGGGACTACGATCGATGGGAGGCGATGGGAAACTACGGCTGGGGATTCAAAGATGTCCTTTACTACTTCAAGAAATCCGAGGACAACCGGAATCCATACCTCGCCCAAAACAGTGCGTCATGCCCACCCACTTTCCTATCAATAGCGTTACAACCCTTTGCTTTTTTTCAGTTCCTTTTGCTTCGAGATTTGTTTCTACTATTTTTTTATTCAGCCATTTTATTCTCTGCTACTTTTAATACAACAAATGTTTACGAAATATTCAAATTTTAAGTTCTTCGTTTTCTTCGATAGGGTGGGAGATTTTTATTTTAGGGTAAACTAAATAAAGTTGACTTCTACCATAAACTAATTGCATGGGATAATAAATAAATACATAACTAATTTTTGACAACTAGCATTTATTAATGGAAGTATAGAGGCTGTAGAAAAAAAATTATGGGCAGGAGAATTGGCAAGAGTTCCGTATGTAGCCCCAGTATATAATCGGAAATCGTCATAAATTTCGTCCACATACATTTCAGCTCAGAAAAAGTAGGTAGGAAAAATAGCCCAAAATAAGCTAGGACTCGGATCTGGCCATACTCTACACAATTACCTTACCCTGCACCTAAATTAGAAAAAAAAGAAGGCACTTTGTTATAAATATTTTTATTTTGAAAAATAAGCAAAATGCTATATAGTGTATGTAATAGACGAACACTATGTATCATTTTCACTAATTAAAGCTTGGAAAATTATAATTATATTGTTATAACTAAAAATAGATTGACAGTCATCTTGGCATTGATGTTTTTTATTAACCCCCAAAATAATGCTATAGTTTTTTCCAAAAAAATATGTTTAGGCTAGGTTATTTTTTGTCTTTGTTTAGTTTGTTTTTGGTAAAGATTCACACAAATATTCAACATAAGAGAATAAACATTTTTATCAAGGTATATCGTTTTTTCTCAGGGGTACATAAGAAGCCTTGAGTTCCTCCTCAACATATACAAATTGCAATACAAAAAATAATCTTACTCTTACTTATTTGGATTATACAAAGCTGCAACATCCTTCATAAAAACTTCAAATAAGTACTAATTCTGGTGGTGATGTCTCCATTTATATTCACAGAGATGCATGTACCAATCTGGTTAGGTTAGGTTAGGTTAGGTTAGTTTAGTTTTGGGTTTAGGTTTAGTTTAGTTTAAGTACTGTTGACTATTACAGAATATACATAAATCGGTTAAATAACACCATTCTGTAAAAAGAAAAAAATGATAGCGCCATCATATAGATATAGTAATGCGTACGAATCTATTTAAGCAATTTACGATGCTGATTTGCCAAGTTCGTCTCTATGGTTTAGTCGTTAGCACAACGGATCCACTATTGAGGAACCCAAGTTCGAATCCTAGCTTTGCCGCGAAAGAAATTGCCATTAATTATAGTGTAGTTAGTAGTTACATGTATACCATAATATGTAGCTTAACAAACGATCAAACTAAGGTTAATGATAATTTATTATAAACGCTGTAGAGACCAGCGAGACTAACGCGTGTTAGGAAGAGTGGAAAGAATGAAACAATAAAAAGTAGTAAAAATTTAAAATATAAATTTTTTTAATAATTTTCGTTTAGAAATGAACCCTGCCTAAATGCTACACCCCTCTTTGCTCACCCCCGCCCCCATCAAAATGTAGCCCTCTTTTAGAATGATGGGCCTAAAAGTATTTTAAGGGGAATGATAGATTTGGACCTTTTTCCGGTGAAGACAGAAACATAAAATTGAGACAAGATTGTTAAAATATTAATCCTCGTCGTCTTCGATTTCCCCGCGGGGGTTTTTTGAAGGAGCGACGGAGACCGGTGAGGCATTTTCGAAGGACCCATCAAGGATAGACAAAAAGGTTTTCCAGTTCCTTTTTTATTTATGCGCTTGTTTCTTGTTGTAAGGACTTCCGAACTGAATTGAGAAAGTTTGCTATTTCACTCCTTGTTGATTTGCAGTCGCATCACGTGACTCTATAAGTTGCTATGTTCGTCCGTAGGTCGTCGGTAGGATGGTAACATTTTGCTTGTCAATGAGTTTCTTTCGGCAATAACATCGTAAATATTCGGCCGATTCTAACAAAACTTGAAACTCTTATGTTGTTTTACATTCTCTTTCGAATGGTATAATTACCAAAGTCCTCTCAAGGCTAGTCCGAAAATTAATAAAAGAAAAGTAACTATGGATCGGATTGCCCCACTTGTTGAAAGTACTGAAAGTCGTAAGGTCATAAGGTCAGAAGTCAGAATAGTTGAGAACCCGCGACCTAAGTCTGTTGACCTTGTTTTCAAGTGAGAAAATAAATTGGTTCCTCTAACGCGGGCAAT
Organism: Ceratothoa steindachneri; assembly: GCA_963969495.1. Lineage (NCBI taxonomy): Eukaryota > Metazoa > Arthropoda > Malacostraca > Isopoda > Cymothoidae > Ceratothoa > Ceratothoa steindachneri. The sequence goes on from OZ018318.1 coordinate 53,000,469, forward strand.
ATACCTATTGTAGACATATGAAGGAGGGGGGGAGGGAGTCAGAGAAATAAAGTAAAGAAGGTTAATAAATAGAAGAATAATGAAAAGGGTTCAGCATAACAAGGCAATAACAAATGTTGTCAACCTGTCTATTCGGGTGGGAAGGGAATGATGCATGTATCGAGGAAAAGGCCGGAAGTTCATAGTCATTTTCTTGGCGCGGCAGGTTATTACCATTCAACCGGAGGCTACCTGACAGTAGAGGAACCTCGCTGGAGGACTCCGCTGGCACAGGCCTTCGTCGAGGCGGGAGTTGCAATCGGTTACAAAAACCTGGACTATAACTCAAGGTATCAAACAGGTAAGTAAAAGTAGGCTTTATAATTCAGGACTGACTTTGATGAGGCTCAATTGGAAAGGGGGGGTGTTAAAGTCTGATTTATGGCGATTAAAAGGGGGTGTAGGTCATTATTCTTTACAAATATTCGGAAGAAAATAAACTCCCTTAAAATAATGAAGTAGGAATGAGCGAGAGTCTAGATAAACGCTCCTATTTCGTTGCAGGTTTCATGCTGCCCCAGGGGACTATTCGAGACGGGTCACGGTGTTCCACCAGTAAGGCTTTCCTCCGTCCCATACGACACCGTAAAAACCTGCACGTGGCCAAACACGCCTTTGTTATGAAGGTACGTACAGAGGGTTTAGACCTCTCTGGTAGCACTCGGGGTAAAATGATATGCTTCGACCTACATAGTTGGGTCTGATCCAGCGTCAAGGCAGGCTAAAGATGGGGTAAGGACGATTATGTATAAGAATTCAAGCCACAGAGTCTCTCATGGTAAGCCCTGAGATTGCTAAGTTTATTTGGGTTATTCTTGGCAGGGGAAAAATAAAGGATTTTGTGTGATCAAGAGAGAAAATAGTCTTATGAAAGGCAAGGAGTGACATAGTTCTAAGGTGAACTGTATGATTTGATATATGAAGTGTGAAAACCGATATAGTTTCATATAGGGTCAGAGACGAGATAATTTTAGAGATAAAGAAACTGAAGTAGTTTCAAATTGGATTGGACAGGTCGAGTTGTTTACGGTCGCTTAAGGTACGTGCAGCGAGGTGATCTATTTTGATATCAGCTTTGATTTTTTCGATATTTCCTGGGTTAATTGTCATCACTATGGAACTTAACTCGGCCAAACATAAGCAAATTTAACATACCTAGCAATTTAAAAAAAAGAAATCTTTCTCTAGCTTTGTATCTTTCACGCATTTTTACTTTAGTTCCATTTTGTTTTCAACACATCCATCAAAAACTTGTGAAAATTCCACTTTTTAATAAATGCCCTAAAATATCTAAAAGACAATGCCATGGCATATGGTTGTATTCTCCAAATGACGATCTTGGGAGCTTTGGTTTGTTACGTGTTCATTTTTCTTTTTAGTATTTGTTGTTAAAATAGGTTGAATTGTTTTTAATGTATTTAATAACAATAAATAATCAATAAACAGTAGTGTTTTCTGCTTTTAGATTTATCACGCAATTTAATAGCAAATGAATTCGAGAAAAATTTCAGTATTTTGTTAATATAGTTGGAAATTTTTAAATAGTAAAGAAATTTAGCTTCCAAAATAGAGTGGTTAAAATTTATACCCGTCTTATTTTGCCTAGATATTACATTCAGTATATCTATCCATGATTATTTATGATTCATTTTACCTAATATCAACTAAGTAATGTAAATCTATCAAAAGGAAGGTGATAAATGCGGTTACACAAATTTATTTCTTTAAACAGGTTTTAATTGACCCTCACTCAAAGCGAGCCTACGGTGTGAAGATATTCCGGTATGGCAAGATAATAACTGTATACGCCAGAAAAGAAGTTATCTTGTCTGCAGGCACAATCAACACCGCGCAGCTACTGATGTTGTCGGGTATTGGCCCCCAAAAACATCTTCAACACCATCATGTGAGAAAAACAATTTTACTAAAGTTATCCCTTTTATTATACTTTTTCTATGGACTAGTTTTTATTGAGTGTTGTATTTACTAATTAATTAATAATATATGAGAGTTTATATGCTACTTTCCTATTACCCACGGTTAGTGTTTTTTTTTTTACTAAAATATGTTTTATCTATGTTTTTTTGCTAAATAATTAAGTTAGGTTAGGTAAGTTTAGATAAGGTTAGGAAATATTTATTTCACAAGACACTAGCAATTCAATACCTCAACCTAACGTAAAATTTGTTTTCAAAAATGGCTGTGGATAATAGGAAATTAAAAAAAAGAGGCTCTAGATAATAGGAAAATACAGTTTAAATATTATATTTGACCTAAAGAATTTTTTTAGGTAAATTCAGTTATTTTTGTATCTAAATCATAAGGATACATTAGGATACCTCTTATGTCATTTTAATTTATAGGTATGGTAAATAGGCTTTAGTTATAATGTAATCTCACCAATATTTGTGAGATGATTTTGAAGATATTTCTTTTATTAGATACATACCTTTAAAATAAGGAAAAATCACATGACACGTGCTATACAATGGATGTAGTTAATAGCTCAAGTAAAGAAAATAGGATTTTTAGAAAGGGAGAAAATAAGGAAACTATTTACCGACACACGTTCGAATCCAACTTCTTTATTCACCTTATATAGCGGCTAAAATAGTTTCCCATGTTCTCTGTTTCTAAAAATCCCATAAAAAACGGAATTTTCACATGTAATTTATTCCTCAGAGTTTTACAGGGTTGTGATGCGCTAGTTTTCTTTCCCTTGGCCTATTAACTACATACCTTTAAAATATATTGGGATATTTGGGAGTAATAAGTAAGTTTAGGAATTATATATATTTTTTCGGGGAGGGGGGCTTTTTACGATAGTTTGAAGTTAAATGTTTGTAATAGTTTGCAATAGTAACGACTGTTCATATATCGTATTATTATTATGGTAGTAATAGTTTGACGATGGTGGGAATGTATGCTCCCCACCCTCATTGGGTCCACATAACGGGGTTAAAAGTAATGTAAAAATATAGTGTGAAAGATGTAGATGAATTGCCCTTACCCCTCGTAAAAATCGTGGCCAAAGCGATTTTTTACCAGTGTACTTCAAACCAAACCTAACCATACCAACCTGACCCCCCTTCCCTCCAACCTTACGTAACCTAACCTAAACTTTACTTTAAATTATTCAATGTCAAAAATAATAAATAAGAGCGCCAGAGACACCCGCATAGAAAGGCGGGTTTTGGGTCAGTTAAATTAGGTTAGGTTTGGTATGGTTAGGTTAAGTTAGGTTTGACATGGTTAGGTTAAGTAGGTTGGGTTAGATTTATTTGAACTTACGAAAGCGATTTATTTTCACTATTTTTATCCCCGTTATGTGGACCGTAGATGAGACCATACAACCAGTCCACCATTAAAATATTAGCCATAGCAATGATACAACCAGACGAATTAGGTTAGGTTTGGTATGATTAGGAGTTCGGGCATTGTAAAATAGTACCCAACTTTTAGCCAGTAGGATTTTGGATTAGTAAAACTTCAAACTTTCAACTTATTTATTATATCTCGTCCTTATTGTATTCTTATTATACTTGTGAATGAAATATTAACAGCTAAATTTGTAGATTCATAAATTTGACCTCCTTTCTATAGATGCCCGCTTATGGATCCCTTCATGTGAAATTGGATTCGCACTTTATAAAATGCTCAAGCGATTCTTTACACACATTATTTTCCTCCACTCTTTTTATGTCTTATTACTCCGATAATGATCACAATTTTATAACTTTAGGTCAGCCTCACTGAGGAAGTTGCATTGAAGGTGGGATTGAAGGGCGTAGTAGGAAGATTAGACACTTCTAAGTCAATCCTGTTTAGCTATTATTTATTATTTCGCTTTTGGTTCATCTCTCGTTCTTCTTCAGGTGTTAATCATACTGAATTTACCACTTCGCTTTCTTCTTCCTTGCAATTTAGAAGAAACATTATTTTTTTTTCTTCCTAAGATTCCCGTGATTCAGGATCTTCCCGTCGGACATAATCTTCAAGATCACATAGCTATGGGCGGTCTCATTTTCTTAATTGATCACGATATCTCTATGGTACAACCACGGTACGAGAACTTTGCCAGTACGCTCCAGTATGCCATATTTGGAGGAGGTAAGATGCCATTACCAGATTCTATGATGTTACTCTATCTTCATTCGTATAGAAAGTGTTTATTAGCGTTCACAAGTTCGTTTGTTCACTGGTATTTACAGGGAATTCGTTTGTTTACTTTGTTTGCAAAGATATGATTTCTGGACTGGTGTTTACGTTTTTTTTTACACAATCTTCATTCTTATAAAGTTTGTTTATTGGCGTCTACAAGTTTGTTTGTTTACTGGTGTATACAAGGAATTTGTTTGCTAAATTTGTTTTCAAAAACTGGTTTATGGACTAGTGTTTACAAGGTTTTTATTCAATCTTGATTATTATAAATTTTGTTTATTGGCGTTAACAAGTTCGTTTGTATAATTTGTTTGCAAAGAAATGGTTTCTGGACTCGTGTTTATAAGCTATTTACAAGGTTTTACACAAGTTCTATTCATATTTGGTTTGTTTATTACCGTTTACAAGTTCGTTTATTTCACTGGTATTTACAAGGAATTTGTTTGTTTAACTTATTTGCAGGGAAGTGGTTTCTGGACTGGTGTTTACAATGCGTTTAAAATGATTTTACTCAATCATTTTTCTTATAAAGTTTGTTTATTGGTGTTTACAAGTTTTTTTTGTTTACTGGTGTTTACAAGCAATTCGTACATTTACATTGCAAGAAAATAGTTTCTAGACTACTGTTTACATAGTGTTTACAAGTTTATTTCCGATTCTTAATTCTTATAAAGTTCGTTTATTCGCGTTTACAAGTTCGTTTGTTTACTAATGTTTACAAGGAATTCGTTTGTTAACTTTGTTCGTAAGGAAATGGCTTCTGAAATGGTAATTACAAGGTTTGTACTCAATTTACTTTGTTTACCAGGAAATTGTGTATGGACTCTTGTTTACAAGGTGCAATTTGTTTACGATTATTTACAAAGAGTTTATTCCGTGGCAAAATGTTAAGAAAACTGCCCCTCGAGACGTTACGCGTACTGTCTTATGGCATTTCAAAGATTGAAGAATTTTGGTAGTTTGTAGTTTTCCATTATCAGAACCTTTTCGAGGTTACTTAGTATTTTGCCGCTATTTAATGGGATAAAGTTGGGGACAACGATCCGTTCTTACCAAGTGAACCTTCTAATTAAAGGATACCGGTAAATTTCAACTTTTGACGAAAAGTCTTATAAAAAAAGAGTTGTACCACTCATCTGCACTCGTTTAGAGATCTTTCTTTACGAGTGGGAACTTAGTGATTAACGAGGGATAAAAAAATAGGGGTATTTACAGCGTATGGCAGCATCCTTGCTTTTGTTGTTCCAAGTACAAATATTTTCTCGTTATACAGTTCACTATTTCATTCCTCCTAACTTTTCCACTTTCTTTATTAGCCACTTTTATAAACGTGACATGCCCTCGTTGGTTTAATTAAGATATGTATCTATCGGAAGAGAAATGGCAACGAATTATACATACAAGTCTGGTTTCCTAAGCACCTCCCCCCTCCCCCGAATCTTTGGATCCTTTTATTACAATTCTTACCACCAACTTTCGCCTTTTTCTTCTGGTTCTCCTTTTTAATTTAGTATTACTCCCTTGGTGTTGTTCTTCCTTGAATCTCTTCTTTTCTAAAATGTTTCTAAGAAGGTAGTGGCAATTGCCAGCCTTCTTTCTCTTAACTGACTTAAACCAATGATTGGAGAGACAATGATGAGGATGGAGTAAGTGATGAAATGTGTGGCAGGTATCATAGGAATGAAATCGGTTTGTAGGTTTGCCCTGGTGACGAAGGCATCTCGAGCTTTCTTCGCCTTCTGGTTTGTATCTTTTTTCGTCTCTTTCAAAATTTGTGGCGACCGTCGAAGGTGGCCAAATTCCTCCTTTGGTTAATTTCTATTATATTATTTTTATTTATTTTGTTCCTTCGTCGCGGCTTTAAAGTCATTTGATTTGCTAACTATAGCATTTCCTTCATTTATTGTTAGTTTTTATTTTGCTTAGGCACTTCGCCTCTTTTGTTGTATTCGTTTCATTAACTTTGTTTTCCTTCGTTTGTTCATTTACTGGGCACTTCACCTCTGTTGCTTCACGTTTTTCTTTGTATTATTTTGTTGTTTTCCTTTTATCGTTAATTTGGGCACTTCGCCTCTTTTGGGGAGAATTGCATGTCTAGCGCTCCATCGCCGCAAGTGAACTTTTTTTGTGACTGGTGGAGGTATGCATCTTCCTAACAGTTTCACTTTCCACTTTTCACTTTCATCCCGAGCATGTCCTCCTCACCTACTTGCAGACGGAAATGCCTTTGACAAGACGTAAAATGACCTAGAATGGATAGCGAGATGTTTAGGGGGTTTTACATTTCAACTTATTACACTAGAGGACATCCGCCATCTCTCATTACCTATATGTTCCCTTTTAATTGTGTGGTTTTATTTGTTTGTCATCGGGAATTTATAATTACGTCATCCTTTTAGCGGATATCTGACGTTCGGTAGAGGAATTCAAAAAGTTCCCTCAAACGAGGCTGAACCTCAAATAATTGAAGTCAGTTAGAGGAATTGGGATCAGGGGTTCCGAAGTCTCCGGGATTCCGGGGTCTCCGGGATTCCAGGGTCTCCGGGATTCCAGACCTGAGTAAAGTTTGTTTAAGGAGTCGATTACGAGGAACTTCTCAGATCTAGAAGTCCGCGCCATCCTATTGGAAAGTGGGCCATTGAACGAAGCGGAACTTCCTCAATTTGTTTAAAGAAGCTTTCAAGTGATGCATTCACTGTCTGTGCATGCGTACATACATACACACACGAGAACGAGAAAGATGTATTTGCGTGCAGTTACCCTTGTATGTGTGGGCGCAAATTGGATACAATTTGCAAACAATTTACCTACGATCATACTTTTTTCGGACGATTCGAAAGTTTCGTTTGTGTGCATATACTTAGCGTCCCTGAATACGTGACTAATCACGTGTGTATGTAAGTATGTATCTACTTGATTCGGGATTCATTAAGTGTGTATTAATGAGAGGGAATGGGCCCCTCCTTCAATTACACTGGACGTGAAATATTTAGCAGGAAAATGTGTAAAAATAACCAGTTAATCCGAAAATTTAGCAAAAGGATCAATAAAAGCAATTGTTTTAAATATAAACTTTTAACATTTCTTCTATATTTTATTTATTAATGTTAATAATGTAAATACTACACGAATTAAAGTCTTGATCGTAAAACAGTCAATCTTATTAGGCTATATTCGCAAATCACGTAGACAGCTTGCTAATTTGACCACGTTATCATTTAATGATATCAAATACCCAATATCGCGTGGTGACTGACCCAATTGTTTGTTATTTTTGACTCACTAAATGCAGATTCGTGACTGACGAGAATGATGGTCAAAATATGAGTTTTGATTTCGTGTGCGATTTGTGTTCGATCTAGATCAAAACCTAGTTTACCTAACTCAACCTAAGGTTATGTTGTTCTGTTGGCTTTAGGGCTATGAACCTTCCCTTTGGTAGTCGCGCCTCTGATTCTGCCCAGAACGTCACCCTGGAAGGCACCACCATTGAATATTTGTCGCTACACTTCTGCTTCCAAAGCTTCTACAGCACTGGGAGTATTGCGTTCGATCGTTTTGGACCACACTTCATGTCAGGCTGGATCTGTGCCAGTGTACAGGGATGGCTCCATGTCTGAATAGGAGGTCGGGTTCCAAGCTGTATCACCTTAAAAGTCAGCGGGGCTCTACCTGGCGCTGCGTATCCTTACGGCCGAGCTAGTTGCCATGTCATTCAGTATAGGAGATAACGCGTTGTGCCAAGTTCATAGACCTAATTGTGATCTATAATGACTCACAAAATGCCCTGAGTGCTCTCGAGATATTGAATTATCCCAATAGATTCATAAATATGTAGGGATTGCGGTGAATTAGCGCGCCGATGAGTGTACCAAAGTGTCCGCGAAGACCAAGCGCCCAAACCAGCGTCTTGCTGTTCCTCAAACCGAATACATGGGAGTAATTATGTCAACCCATCAGGCTGCCTGGCAAAGAAGATGGGAGACGGCCGACGGGAACCGAATATTGCGTGCTATTGCGCCTCGACTGTTGCTTTGCACGTAGCCATCAATGTCTTTGCGGTTTCAGGTCGCTTTCTGTCGTCTTCGAATTGTGCCCACGCGCGGGAGGCACCGCCATTTGATGGGTTGCATCCTCACCTTACTGCGACGACTGCGTTTTCTCCCAGACTGATCAGCACATTCTTGTTAAATATCCCAGTCTGGGTGATCTTTAAGCACGTTACCTGCCCCAGTACCAGGGCGAGCCGAGTCGCTACCATCTGTCCCTTGTACTCGGGACGGCTTCGTGTCTCCCGGACTGTGGACTATTTGACGATTTTATCTGACCAGTCTTCTTAGTATTGGGTGCGTGCTCGGGCGCCGGTGGAAGTCGTACCTCTCCCGACATTGAACAGAGGCATTCTTCTTCGTCTTCTTTTTAGTTGTATTTGGTTGTTTTGATTTGTAGGTTTATTGTCTGCTTTTTTTTTGTATGATTTTAGCAGGTGTTTTTAATAATAGGCTAAATTGATTATGGTGGTTTGTGCTCAAGGTGTCAGTCGCAACCTAGTTTACTCAACACACTAAATGAGCACCAAAGTCTACTTTTCTAGCAACAAATTTAACGATACAAATACGTGTAATGAAATTATATCAAGGTTGTAGTGTCTGAATGAGCCATTTTTAAGGGGTCCACTGGAGATTCCCGATATTCCGTCCTTTTTATTTGGACAGGGTGCCCTGACCGGAAGATAAAATTTGCATAATAATCAAAATGGCAATTATTAGCAAACCTGAGGGCACCATTGCTTGTTCGCAAAGCATAGCGTTTGGAATCTTTATATGGCTTTAGGGAGAGTTATCCATCCATTGTCAAGGAAGTGTGGACTGAAAACCTTTTCGGCGTATTCCGTAGATGGAGTGATGCATTAATGGTGCGAATACAAGAAGGGATAAAACAACATGTTGTTTTATGCGATTTGCCTGTAAGTGCCTGCACGGATCATTGAGACTCTGCTTCCAAATTGAGATTAGAAGTAGTTCCCTACAGCACCAAATTTTTTTTTCTTCGCTCAAGCCAAGATTCGAACCCGTGTACCCAGACACAGAAATCTAGCGGGGTGTTTTTTTAACTCGGCCACTCATTATTGCCAAGGGCAAATTCCCACTCCGATTTTTTTTTAGCACAAATTGAGGAAGGGTTTCAGACCTGTTGAATCCAACGGAGGAACTATCAAAGAAAGAGCAGGAAAATAGGCAGGTCTACAGAAGCAGAGAAAGGCACTCCTCGAGCCTTCAGGAACTCATAGGGTCGACATTAAGGGGGGAGAAGGAGATATATAATAATTTCCAATCTCATCCTATTCAGGAATTCAATAAAAGTGTGTCCATTTAAAATGTATCTCTTAAGGGAGAGGTATACATGCTGTCTGTGTCCATTTAGTTGTTCATTCCCAGATCCATTTATGTAAGTGATTTCATTTTTGGTCTTTTTTACGAATTTTATTTTAAATTGCCACTATTATTTTTTTTTGTGTGTGTGTGTTTATCTCGACACCCATAAAAGATTTTCTATTTGAGTTTCTGTCTCAAAGTCCATTTTAGTTCGTCCACTTTGGCGTTTATTTCCAGGTCATTCGAGATCTTCTATTTTGAGGGGTGTGTTCCAATGTTCGTTTAATTTATTTGAATTTTGTCTCTGCAAATTCTAAAGCATCACTTGCTCGTCTTCCAGTTTGTTGTTTTCCTCCAGGCCATAAAGATATTCTTTCATCGGCTCTACCACAGAGTCTATTTAAGTTGATCCATTTTTGTTCAGCTTTGGGTGCCTATAAGCTATTCTATTTTCTTCTGTAAATTCCCCCCCACCCCCATCCTTTTTCTAGGCCAACCCAGGTGTTTAATTTCGGCGTCCTTTTTCGAGACGCATTCGAAGTATTCCATTTTGTTGTCCATTTCCAGGTCCCTACACGGTCCTAGGTGGCGTGGAGGCGATCGGATTTGTCCAGACCAAGTACACGAACCACTCAATTGACTGGCCGGACATCGAATTCCACTTCACCTCCGGATCACCGGCCTCGGACGGGGGCAAACAGCTGCGGAAGACCCAGGGATTTACGGATGAGGTTTGTCAACTAAAAACGGAAACAGGGACACAGCGGTGGTGCGCTCAGTGGGGATAGAATCAGGAAGAGGGGAGGAACATAAAATAAAGGAAATGATTGAAAGATTGACTTAGATCTAAGTGGATTAACTTAGATATAATGGATTGACTTGAATTGAAGTGCATTGACTTGGATCGAAGTGGATTGACTTGAATAGAATTGGATTGACTTGAATCGAATTGGGTTTCCTTAGATAGAAGAAAATTGACTTAAATCGCAGTGGATTAACTTGGATAAAAGTGGATTGACTAGGATTGAAGATGATGGGCTTATATAGAAGTAGATTAACTTAGACGGGGATTTACTTAGATATGGATTGACTTAGATTGAAGGGGATTAACTTAGATTAAGGGAATTGATTTGGATCTAATTGAATTGACTTGGATCGATGTGGATTGACTTAGATCTAAGTGGATTAACTTAGATATAATGGATTGACTTGAATTGAAGTGCATTGACTTGGATCGAAGTGGATTGACTTGAATAGAATTGGATTGACTTGAATCGAATTGGGTTTCCTTAGATAGAAGAAAATTGACTTAAATCGCAGTGGATTAACTTGGATAAAAGTGGATTGACTAGGATTGAAGATGATGGGCTTATATAGAAGTATATTAGCTTAGACGGGGATTTACTTAGATATGGATTGACTTAGATCGAAGTATATTAACTTAGATTAAGGGAATTGATTTGGATCGAATTAGATTGACTTGGATGGAAGTGTATTGACTCGGCTCGAAGTAGAGTGACTTAGATAGTGGGGCAATGACTTGGATTGACTTTTTTAGAAGTGAATTAACCTATATATAACTCGATTGACTCGATCGAAGTGGATGGAATTTAGATCGAAGTGGCTTGACTTTGAACAAACTGGGATAACCTAGATATAAGAGGGTTGACTTGGATCTAAATGGATTGACTTAAATAGAAGTGCATTGACTTATATTGTCTTGGATTGGCTTAATTAGAAGTGGATCGAATGTGATCGAAGTGGGTTGACTTGGATAGAAGTGGATTGACTTGTATAGAAGTGGAATGACTTAGATAGAAGTGGATTGAGGCAACTTATGTTGCCTCCGGGTAAGGCCCATCCTTTAGGTCCTTTAGGCTGGAACGTCAACCTCGACGAACTCAGTTGTGCTCGCATCGTGGATGGTGTGCCTGTGTTGAAATGCGTTTGGTTCATGGTTTCACCGGGAACATATGTATGTCTCGGTCATGCTCATGAGGTATTTATATATATATATATATATATATATATATATATATATATATATATATATATATATATATATATATATATATATATATTTATTTATTTTGGAGTGGCGATCGCACTGGAGCTTTGCCAGCGTGACTCGTATGCTACGTGGGAAAGAGATGTTAATTCTTATCGATATCTGGTAAAATTGCTTTAATAGGGTGATTTGAGCTATTTGCGGGTGGAGATGAGATTTCATAGGGTCTCCCTGTGTAGTATGTTCTTGGAGTGTGGGGCATGTTTCAGGAGGGGGGGGTCTTGCGCGTAATGGCATTAGTGGCTTAGTTCTGCTTTTCCAAGAGTGGGGTGTTTGATATAGTGGTGCGGGGGTATTTGTTGTATTGTTAATTTGTGGGTAGGGACGAAGGGAACAGAGGATTTTGAAGGTGAGATGGGCATTAGGCTATGTTGCAACAAGGGTTCGAATCTCTTGGTGAAAAGGACTTCGAGCTGTTTGGGCCTGGTTGAAGTGTTTGGCGAGGGTGATACTGTCATTGGCAAAGCTGAGTAGTGTGATGGTGTGATTTCTGGGAGGTGTGTGATGGAGAAAGAAGTTAAAGTGAGTGATAGTTCCCGGTAGTGTATTACGTGTGCTTGACCTGTGTGGAAGTTGGAATTTTACGGGGTTGGAGGCAAGTTTAGTGGTTTATTTAGGTATTTCACTGCGTGGTGGTATTAATTGGTTGAAACTTTCTTGTGTGAACTAACTGATGTTGTGCTAGGTAGAGGGGGGAGGAGTCGTCTTCAGAGGCATCTCGTGAGATGTTGTGGTTGATTTGGTTTAGGACTAGATGTTCCATGGCTGTGGAAATGGCGAAGAGTAGGGAGATAGTTATGATGCATGGTCGGTGGATACTTTGGCATGCAAATGGGTATAATGTGGGCAGATTTTCAGGTGTTTGGAATAAAGGTATGGGAGATAGTGGTTGAAGTTTTTTGTGATGGCGTCGTATCTTTTTCCCCTAAGTACGAGTACTTTAGGTGTAGTAAGAGCAAGAGGCTGAGGCAGGATTTTGCCTGATGAATATATTGCCCTAGATACCATTACAGTGCTAATTATATGGACAAGTCGTGGTCTAATGTAAGTGAGTGTAGTTGTTTGTGGTTCTGTGTGAGAGGTCAGATCTTCTGTCACTAATTTATGTGGTGGTGTATGAGGGCGTTTGCCTTTTGAGTGAAGTTGACATCTGCTTTAGAGTGGATGGTTTCCTGTGTGTCTTGTTGTTGGTTTCTGTTTTGTGGGGTGGAGTGTCTAAGGAAGTCATGCGTCTGTAGATTTTGCTGTTGTTAAAGTATTTATTGAATTTTCCCTGTTGTCATTTATTGTTATCTGTATTTTATTCCCTTCTAATGAGTAGAACTGGTCGTGGGGGGGGCTCTTGATATATTTTCCCTCTATTTCATCTATTATAAACCTTCTTCCCTTCCTTCACAGGTCTGGACGAAGTATCTCCGCCCGATCTCGTTCAAGGACTGCTTCCAAATCTTTCCCAAGCTCCTTCGACCTGAGTCTAAGGGCTACATCACCCTCCGGTCCAAGAACCCCTTCTACAAGCCCTACATCACTCACAATTACCTCACGGATGCATTGGATATCGCCAGGCTGGTCGATGGTATGCCCACCTTTTGCATGTGATTCATCGGTTGTTGCGGGCCCCTCTTGTCGAGAAGGGGTAGGAGGTAGAACACACGCAAAAATGAATCAAAAGGAGAAGAGTAGCTGCGCCCGACAAAGGCTTAGGGCTTACTCTGTTCATTTGGGTTAAGGGAGAGGACAGACAGAGGGAGGAGACAGTATAGGATTAGGTTAAATTGAATGTAGATGAGAAGTACGACAAAATATTCGACAGAGAGGGGCCATAAAATAAACGAGATCAACAACGAATAAAAAAATAATTGCAATAACAAGGACTACAAAATAGCCGGAAATAACAAAGGACTACAAAATAGCCAGAAATAACTAAGGCTAAAAATTTGCCGTCAATGACAAGGAATATAAAATAGTCATCAATGACAAGGACTACACAATACGTGACAATAATAAGGGCTACAAAAGTGCCGCACATATTAAAGGCTACAAAACAGTCGTCAATAACAATGACTACAAAATAGTCATCAATGACAAAGATGACAAAATAGCCATTAATGACAAGGAGTACAAAATAGTCACCAATAAAAATATTAAGGACTACAAAAGAGCCGCAAATAACAAGCCTATAAATAGTCCTCAATGACAAGGACTACAAAAGTCGTCAATAACAAGTGCTGCAAACGAAACGAGTGTTAGAGACTATCAGAAAATAATGAAGAATGACAAGAATTACTTCACTATAATGGAGGTTGAACACCCCCCCTACACCCACCCTGCTGAAACATAGTCGAAAATGACTAAAGATATAATGTTACTGAATGACAAGGACTCCAAAATAATCGAAAATAGCAGAACTTAAAATCACTAGAGAGAGAAAAGAACTACGACTTATTCAAGAGTAACAAGGACAGCAAAAGAATAATCTGATCACGTGACGGACTGACAAGTCTACTTTTATAGAATGGGTGGGGCACTCCAAAATATGGGAAGGACTACAAATCGACTGAGGATGACAAGGATGTGTGCAACGAACGACCTAAATAATCCGAAAATCACGGCACAAGCCACATTTCCAAGCCTTTTTGACGACCACACTTATAGCAGTACACCATCACCATTCTTCTTTCTTCACCATCCTGCCAGTTTGTCTTCACTGAATAAAGATGCCATCGTTGGTTATATGAGTTTCCTTTCTATTCGCAGGCGCCAGAATTGCTCTTGAGCTTGCCGATACGCATGCCTTCAAGAAGTACGGGAGCCGGTTTCATCACATCCCAATTCCCGGGTGCGAGTACTACCCCTTAATTTCTCCGGAATACTTCGCTTGCCTCGCTCGCCACTACACAGCCACCATCTATCACCCTGTCGGTACTGCTAAGATGGGGCCCTATTGGGACCCCAAAGCAGTTGTTGATCCAGAGTTAAAGTAAGATTTGTGGGGGTGAGGGTTAGGGGGTTTGGTGTGGAAGTGTGTATGGGCTTTGTTAGGTTTCTTATAGGGTCGTACTTGTGAGTGTAGCGCATGAGTATTCTCCTTTAGATATTCAGTATAGCTAGAGTTCGAACATTTTCCCTTATGATAACTTAACCATTTTCTTAAAGGACCTATTTTCAAGAAATTAATTATATACTGATTTACTACTTTTGGTTTCCCCCTTTTATAGAATTTAAAGATGTTTGTCCGAGTAAATTCGAGCGTGAGTCACGTGTAAATGCTATGTAGCTGGATGACACTTTTGGACACAATATTAAATCGTGTCCAGACAGAGACAGGCAGCCAAACGTTGAATATGAAATTGACAACAGAGTTTTAAAGTATGAAGTTTTGGACCTTACTGTGGCAGTCCACATATGGGCCATTACCTTTATTGATATATTTTAGTACTGTTTTGAAATTGTTTCATTTATTCGTTAAGGTTTTCAACACAATTATTATTTTTTGATGGCGCAAATAATCAATATATCACTTTTTTATTTATGTTTTTACAACAAATATCCATATTATCTATCATTTAGTTTAAGTTTCTCATTCTATAATTAAATCAGGTTATCCAATAACTCGTCAAGGTTATTTAATTGATCGATAAAGTTATCATCTCTTTTCAGAGTCTACGGTATCTCGGGTCTACGTGTTGTAGATGCTTCTATCATGCCTAAAATTGTATCTGGCAATACAAATGCTCCGGTAATCATGATTGCCGAGAAGGGTTCAGATATGATTAAGGCGTATTGGGCTGGCAAATCGCAAAATCATCACCATCATCGTAAATGAAGCTGGCAGAGTAAAAATAGATAGTAATAATAATCGTCTATCGATCAGAGTCATTCAGAGTCACGTGGCTAAGGCTCGTGTCGCCATATATCCACGCAAGTAGTGCTGGAAGAAACTAAAAATTGTTCCAATGAGGAGGATATTCTCTCAGAATATCTCTAAGTGGACGACAATTGGCAGCCGATTATCGGTCCATTCAAGGTCTGCCTAGAACTCGGATTGGATTGCTCATAAAGTAAATAATAATATTAATAAGAGTTGCAAGAAGTCTATGGAACATTGTTCTTAGAATAATTGTAAGAGAACTAGCAAATTGGTTTTCCTTTATCTTTACCGTAGTCACTTTTTAAGGGTGGATAGGAGAATACTTCTAAAGAAGAAGGGATATTTGTATGTCTTTTGGATGTTTTAACTCGTTTTTGAAATAAGGTCTTGTGGTGATCGAGCAAGTGTGAAAAAGCTCCCTGGTAGAAGCTTTAACACACTTTTGCCAACATTTCGGACATCATCTTTGAATATTTCTCTAGAGACCTACATATTTTACGTTGGTTGTGAATCACTGGTCATTACAGATTAAGGCAGCCGCGTCATTTCGACCTGAATCCGGTTCCCAACCTATCCACAATAATACCAAACTCAGTATAAGGCAAACAAGATTACTATTCGGCTTACTTTTTTGCCATCAAACCACCTAACCCTTTTACCATCGAACTGTATTACTAAAATGACTTTTGCTACCAAAGTATTACTAGTTTGTGTGCTCACTCGAGGATGGCTCCTGCACCTGCATTTAATTTTTATGTTTTATTGTAAGAACTTATTCGTGTAGGTTTGAAAGGCTTCCTTTAAACCTCATAATTGGGAGTTTGCTGAAATTAGAAAATGATTCAATTAAAGAACTCTTTCACCGTCAGTCTTCTTTGTCGATTTCTCTCATCTTTTCTCTATTTTCTTCACAACTCCTTATTTCCGGACTTATTAAGTCATCTCTAGCTATTTTCATAAAAACAAATTCCCAAAAGACACAAATTAAGAAGTAATTAGTTGAGTTTCAGTTTATGTCAATTGCTGCTTCGATGGAACTCGAGATGCTTTACTATGAAGAATTACTACTATATCCATTAAGTTTGTACCCCTGTCCAATAGCGAGTTTTGGTAAAAATGATTGGAAGGGATATTTTGTTTTGGTTCGCCGGTAAATTATGGTTTGCAAGATATTGTACTACTGTCCACGTGTGTTAATCTTGGATTGCTGTTTCTGTTTGAAAAACATAAACGGAATTTTAAGGTAATTAATGAATCATAATTAGCCATATTTAATCAAATCTAATAAGTTCCCATAAAATGCGAATAAATTAGAAATTAAGCATATCAAACTTCAAATTTTGTCCCCGCATGATAAATACCTGCGACCATGTTATAATATATAGAACCAGGAGGTTATAAAGATTCTCTATTTGAATAACGTGACCGTATCACGCAGAAAGTTTGTTTAAAGAGATATATAAAGAAAGTGATAAAGATTGAGGAAGTGAAAAAGTGTAGAAGGTATATAGCCGGAGATTCTCCCGCAGGCATTGAAGCAGGGTAGGAACGTAATCTTTTAGATGTAAGTAGCAAATGATACCCCTTTGCAGGTAAGGCGAAGACAAACCAAATTGTTGGTGGAGTTGTGGCAGAAGAGGATGGAATCAATGTTTCCCTAAACATTCTTTAATTCATCGATGATTTCGCTCTTCCAAGCAATTCCCCCAAGGATGTGATGTTTGTCTTTGCTTTCTCTTTACAACCTTCTATTTCTTTCACCAAATCACTTTCTCTTTTTAAGCATCATAACATGTTCGTAGGAGTTTATGCTCCCGATGCAAGTGACACACTGGAAAAGAAGATATTTTCTCCCTTATTTAATAAGACGTACATATTTTAATTATAATGCTCAATAATTTGTACAGTTTATATATGTTTATTATGATTTATATGCAATTTATGTAAATATCTCGTGCATAATAGTTCAAAACTTTAATGAAAGGCGTAAAAATCGTTAAACCAACTAAATAACTATAGAGATACAAATACACATACACACACGAATTGCTACTCTACATATTTACAGACAGATCTACTCATATACTGACCAACATCAGACGTGCGATTAGTAAAGTAATGAGTATCCATCTTAACACTGCATCGAGCAAGCCTATATGATGCCCGTCATTCACGCTAAGCAAGTGGCGGGAATTAGATAGTGTTATTAGGTCTTTAGAGGCGGGAAACTAGGTTTTGATAGTGGTCAGGGAAATTTAATGGCTCAAAGTGAGGCAGGGAAAGGAAGCAAACACAGATTTGTAGAAGGTAGGCAGGCTAATGGAAGTGCTTTAGGGTTAAACTACTTGAGTAGTGATAGTGGTCAGGGAAATACAAGAGTACAGGGTCGGGGAAAGAGAGAAAGGAGATGCAGAGGAGATAGGCCCTCAGGTGCTTCAGGGATAGGTGGGCTGAGTTGTCTTTACACAAATGCTCGTAGTCTTAGAAATAAGAAGGATGAATTATTTAGTTATATCATTCATGAAGATATAGATATAATATGTATAGTTGAATCATGGGTTAATGAAAATATATTTAATGATAATGTCAGTGAATTTGAACTAGAGGGTTATACTATGTACATTAGTCAAAGGAGAGATAGGACTGGTGGTGGGTTGATTATTTATATCAGAAATAGCATTTCTTCAAATCTAAATAACTCTATAAAGCAAGGAGAAGGTGAATCATTATGGATAGATATTAAGGTTGGTAAAAATAGGAAAATACACTTGGGAGCTTTTTATAGACCACCAGGACAGACTGATTGTATCGATGAGTTAATGATTAGGGAAATAAGTAAAGGATGCAAAGAAGATACAGTTATTCTTGGTGACTTTAATTTAACTTCTGTAGACTGGGAAAATATGATAGGAAGAGATAGAGCAAGTTGTAAGTTTATGGAGTGTTTTGAGGATAACTTTTTGATCCAATTTGTTAATAAGCCAACAAGGGGTGCCAATATATTAGATCTAATTCTTTCAAATGATGATCACTTAGTTCAAGGATTGAGTGTAGGGGAATCATTGGGAAACAGTGATCATCAGATGGTTCGGTTTAATTTGCAAATAGTTAAGGGTAGAACAACGACAAACTCCACGAAAATTCCAAATTTTTATAGGGGAGATTACGATAAATTACGCAGCATGCTAAATCAGATTAGGTGGGATATAGAATTCCATGGAAAGAATACTTATGAGATGTGGGATATTTTTAAGACTATATTAAACATGGTTCAGGAACAGTGTATTCCGATGAAGTCTATTAGGAAGAAATGTAGGAAACCATTATGGTGGAACCAAGAAATAGCTAATAAAGTTTCAGAGAAAAAAAGGGCATACCAGAGATTACAAAGTGAGAGTAGTTTAGATAATTTAAACCATTATAGGTCAACCAGAAATGAACTAAATAAGATTATTAAGAAGACCAAAAGGACAGCAGAAATTAATTTAGCTAAAAATAATAATAAAGATCCTAAAAAATTCTTTAGCTATTATAGAATCAATAATCAATCTAACAGTGATAAAATAGGGCCTATTAAATATGAAGGGGTTTTGAAAGAATCTGATGAGGAAATAGTAGAGGTCCTTAATGATCATTTTGCTTCAGTATTCACAGAAGAGAAACCAGTTAGATTAATTGATGATAATTCTAGGTCAAGGGAAGTAGTGATAAATTCTATTAATATAGACAGAGAAGAAATTAAAGGGCTTATAATTCAGTTAAATACTAGTAAGGCATCTGGCCCTGACAACATTCATTCTAGGATACTCAAAGAAGGTGTAGAAAGTATTGCAGTAGCTCTCGAGAAGATATTTATTAGATCACTAGAGTCTGGAGAAATACCAAATGATTGGAAATTGGCAAATGTAGTGCCAATTTTTAAAAAGGGAAGCAAAGAGGACCCAAATAACTTTAGACCAGTAAGCTTAACTTCTATAGTCTGTAAAATTCTTGAGAAGATGGTTAAGAAGGGAATTTCTGATCATCTAGAGAGTAGCAGGTTAATTAATGATGCTCAGCATGGTTTTAGAAAAGATAGATCGTGTTTAACTAATTTACTGGATTTTATGGATTATGTAACTAAAGAATTAGATAGGGGTGAGAAAGTTGATGTGATCTACTTAGATTTCAGCAAAGCTTTTGATAAGGTTCCACATAGAAGACTAGTTCATAAATTAAAGCTGCATGGGATATGTGGGAACGTTTTAAATTGGATAACTGAATGGCTGAAAAATAGGAAACAGAGAGTTGTACTGAATGGAGTGAGGTCAGAGTGGAGGAATGTTATTAGTGGCGTACCTCAGGGATCAGTTTTAGGCCCTTTATTATTTATAATCTATGTAAATGATCTTGGGCAAGGTGTAAATAGCAAAGTGTCAATTTTTGCTGATGACACTAAATTGGCAGCTGTAGTCAAAGAGGTTGAGGGTAGCTTTAAAGTGCAGGGTGACTTAGATAAGCTGTTAGCTTGGGCTCAGAAGTGGCAGATGACTTTTAACCTTAATAAATGCAAAGTTATTAACATGGGGAGAGATAATAGGGAATTTAGCTATGAGATGGATGGATATTGGCTTAATTCAGTTGAAGATGAGAAAGACTTAGGAGTGGTAGTAGATAGGTCACTGAAATTTTCAAAGCAGTGTATTGAGGCAAAAAATAGAGCAAATAGGGTGCTAGGTTACATTAAAAGAAATGTTAGCTACAAGAGTAAGGAGGTCATCCTTAAACTATACAACTCTTATGTCAGGCCACATTTAGAGTACTGTATACAGGCATGGTCACCACATTTTAGAAATGATATAAACTTATTAGAGTCAGTACAAAGGAGGGCAACAAAAATAATACCATCCCTGAAGCACCTTGAATATGAAGATAGACTGAAGGTATTAAATATGTTTTCATTTGAAAGAAGGTGTGTGAGGGGAGATATGATTGAGCTTTTTAAAATCTTTTCTGGGATGGATAAATTAGATTTCAGCAAGTTATTTGAGTTAGAAGGTAGTAATAGAACTAGAGGCCACCACTTAAAGATTAAAAAACAGAGGTGCAGACTGGATGTTAGAAAATATTTTTTCACTAACAGAGTGGTAGATTATTGGAATAGTTTGCCACCTGAGACTGTAGACAGCCCAAACTTGAATGTTTTCAAGCGCAGATTGGATGATTATATGGGGATGGAGGGTTAATTTCTTACTTTTTGGTATGTGGATATGTTTCTTGACTCATTCCTGTGGATGCAGTTTCTTTTTATTGTATATTTTGGGGGATTTTGATTTTATTTTTGACAGACTCCTATGGAGGCTTTAAATTATATATTGTAGATGCATGGTTGGACATTCCTATGGATTGTTAAATTGTATATTGTAGCTGCATGATCTGACAAAATCCTATGGATGCATTATATGGGTGGGATTTGATGGATACGGATGACCTTTGATAGGCCCTTGTGGCTTTTGTCATCCGTTAAATTATGTTATGTTATGTTATGTTAAGTGATTGCATCGTCCACAGGGTGTGTCCGATGCAGTGTGAAGGTGTCTACTAATTGCTATACTAACCGCATACCATCACTTCTTACAGTGAAGTTTACCTTACCAAAATCAGATGTCTAATATTGTCTGGCATTAATGTAGTAGACCAACTAGGTTGGATCTTATTATATCCACTTGATTATGTCGTGCCATTTCCCCTCCTATTTATAGCTGTATTTTTGTTTTTATTTTTTTATTAAATTTGAATTTTAAGATGAGAGAAATTTTCTGCTTTTCTTTGCCCCAGACGAATTGGCGCTGGGAGAATCAAGTTACCACGTTCCTGTTTCGTGTTTTACCTCAGACAATGAAAGAGCTCGGATTCTGAAGCTTTGTTATCGTTGTCTTTAATACAATTCTGATTATTCCGATCCATTGATTATCTTCTCTGTCTGTTTCCTAAGGTCGCATCATGTCCACCCGTGTTCGTGAATTATTAGCCACTTTTTTATGCATTTATGATTGGTTCTTATAATTTAGTTATGAATTATTTAATATTTTATTATTTTAAAAAAATGTGTACATTTTGAGTATTTGATGATTTAATTTGTATTCTTTCTTTTTTTCATCAGTTTTCTTTTGTTTTGTTTTTAAACAGAGTTCTTAGGTATGCTATTAACAATTACACAGAATAAATTGGAGGAAAAGGTTTGTCCTAAGCTGCCCCCTTCCCCCGAATAGTTTAAGAAAGGGTTTACCTTCAAAACTAATCTTTCGAGTTAGGGCATTAGGATGGGGGGGTTCTTCCAACTAAATTTCTATTTCTTTTTTAAATAATTTTAATTCTGATTTAAGCCTTATCTATTGTTTTTATATTTATCACTTATTTTATGTTATTCTTTATGCTCTTATCATTTGTTTTCCTTTTCTTACAAGGTTCTTTTGTGCTGATAAATTCTAAGATTAATATCATTGCCAAATATTTTTAAATAGCGTTTCATAATTTTCGTTTTGTTATTCTGTTATTTTTTGCCTTGCGGTAATAAGTCCTTAATCTAATTTTGTTTTAAAAAATTCCTGGGTACTGATGTCATCTGGGTTCGGATGTCATCTGGGTTCTGATGTCATCTGGGTACTGATGTCATCTGGTTTTGATGTTTGTATGTAAAAAAATAACGTGATTAATTATTTTATAGTTTATTTTAAATGAGAAACTTTTTTACTTGTTAATAAAGAGTATATATAGTAATAAATGGTATATATAGTACAAGTTAAAAAATATAGTACCATTGGATATTGCAAAAGCAAAAAATATTTTTAGAATGTTTGCTAGTAACCTGGATAATAGCTTTTTTAAAGGAAAATCCAATACCAGGTTCAATTTTGAATAATCCATTTATAAAACTGTTACATTTTTATTTTCAAACCTGAAATATTAGATTTAATTTCGTAATTTTATTTTTTTATCTAAACAAATGCCTTACGTCTCCCTCCTCAACAATCTCATTAGTATAATGCAATCTAGCCATCATAACATCGTGCTTTAATTAGTTTAAACTTCTGAATTCGTCGGCGATTTATCTGTTTTTATGCCTTCTGCTATGAGAGATCTATTGGCTCAGTAGGCTTGTCTGCGAGCAAGAAGACTAATTGTGCCCTTATCTACGCTATATCACTCTTTTCTTCCTAATGTGAACATGTATTCCATTCTTTCTTTACACTGTTCTGTATAAGAGCTTGTGGTTGTCTTATGTTTCCACCTAGGGTGTCGCTTACCAGGCTACACCGTGTTTTGATGGTTAGATGCGCAGGCAGTGGAGCCCGTCCTTTCAGACATTGCAATATCTCATGATACGAAATTCCCTGTATCAAATATGTTGGAGCCAGTTACTCCCAAGTGAGGCATCTTATGAACCTGGTCTTCTCTAGCTTATTAAATATTCCAATAGTGTATGGGAAAATTTAAGAACCAAACTGGCTGCTCTTCAATGCTAATGACCTGGCTCCAAATTGGACTACTCAACAACCAAATTTACCCCTTCTCGACTACCTCTCAGCCCCTGCCATGGCTCCGACCTTAGCAAAGCAACCAACCGTAGTTTTTCCTCATACGCCACGCCTCTTTACTCTCCCTAATGTTCTCGCCTTCTCATCAACCCTAAACCTTTCATTTTTAATTCTAACCTATCCACACCCAACTTCTTTGACTCTCCCGAACATTACGAACTATACGGAAACAAACTCGCTGTATTAACGGCTGTTAAATATCCGGCGTCTCTTCCCGAACACCGCCTTTATTTCCATTCCACCCATTAACCTTTTATTGGTCCTGAAACCACCCTACTTATTGGGTTCCCTGCTATCAAACCACGAGCGATTTTGCAGGCGCTCCATGCTAAAACCTCAATAGCGAGATTCAATGTCTGCTCTCAATCGGGCAAGTCCTTGCTTCTAAAGGCTCATTCGACTGACTGTATGGACTCCCTCCTTCGCCCTCAGAAATATGAGTTGTGCGGTCACCTAAAACCAGCAACTCCCACCAAGGCACCATTTTAACCAAGGGCATTCGAGACATGCCGATGGAGGATATATTACAGGATCTCTCTCCCCATAGCGTCGTCACGAAGGTCCATACATTCATCCAAAGTGTCAGCAATGCATAAATTCCTAACCAAAGGCTTCAGCTCATTTTTAGCTCCCTAGTCCAACTTCCTCACATTTACTGCGGTATATGTGACCTGGGCAGCTGTAGCTATGAAGTTTCTCGTTATATCCCAGCTCTCGCTCTACCTCGTCTTTGTAGAAGGGCTACTGCAACTCACTTGAGCTGTATCCTAATAGGATTTTGGTAGCTATCACTTCCCAGTTTCTTTCTCGGCTCTTCATCCTAGCCTAAATGTCGTGCAACAAATATGGTACTTCCAAAGGGGAGACTGTGACGGTTTCTCTGTCGGTACGGGATGATCTCAGACGTTGTATAACCTCTGCTCTTTAATATAATATCTAATCTTCTGGCACGGTCCACCTTTAGGCGGAACCTAGGTGGTTTCCTCAGTGTAGTGAAGCAGTTTGGGCTAAGAAGTGGGAAACTCGCCGAGACTCTAACCAGATATTCTCTATAAAATTGGTATGTCATGCCCTTTCTATATTTCAATACATTGCTGCGGGCTTTGAAGGAATTCCGCACTGACTTTTCCAAAACCATTACAAATCGGTGCTACCCTACTTTTTGGATCTTTATAACCCAATATTTTTAGAGTGTAGTTTTTAACCCACCTGAGGTAAGGCGATCGTGCTACCTATACTCAAACTGAAGTTTAAAATCCCATAACTATGACCTGTAGTTGAGGAACTATGACGGAGAGGATGATTATTTAGTGCCTCTACTTCGGCGATGCTCCTCAATATCTGCCGAAAGCCAGGCTGGTTTCAGCTAATTTACAGTAGTCTGGATCCCATCTCTAGCTTTACTTACAAAGCAAATGAGGCACTATCGCGTTTTATTACCAAGTGGGGCTGTATCCTTTTACATCTTTGAAGCCTACGACACTACTCACTGTCTTTTATCACTCCTAATTTGTGCTGCCCTGGATTTCATTGATTCCTAGCCAATTTCATCTCCCAGTTCTGGTGCGACCGTTCATTCAAGGTGTCTGTCGGTTCCTGTTAGTCCCCCCCCCCCTATCACAGGCGGAGGGAATTCCCAAAGAATCTTTGATAAGCGTCTTCTTCTTCTTCTCCTTTGTGATTGACACGATTATCTTCTATTTCCCTCTCTCATTAACAGAAAACTCTATGCTGACGACCTGGTGATCAACTACAGTGGTATGTTTCTTTCCACAGTCACAATACAGGATCAAAATGGTATAAATGTGTCCATAATTTGTCCCGCTATTTTTTCACTCTAACTACTACCACCAATGTGATAGTCCATATTTTATTTTATATCTGAGGACTCCATACCAGCGATGCAAAGTCTAAGGTTTCTGTAGCTAGTCTTTGATGAAAGGTTCTAGTCTAAGTTTAAAGTCTCTTACTAAATTGCCACCACCAGTCCCATTTTTAACTTCTTGTTTTCCACGCCTATTACGCTCCTATGGAATATCATCAACTAATATTTATTAAACTGCTGCTCGCCTATCCTAAAGAAGCCGAACCTGAACCCGAATGATCCTTCAAGATACCATCTAACCTCTAAGCTCCCCTTCCTCTCAAATGTTTTAGAAAAGGTGGTGTCAAATCGGGTTCTAGGTCATAGATAATTTGTCTTTATCTAACGCCGTTGAGATCTTTCTCTCTGATTTCAAGGTAGGTCATAACATTGAAAAAGCCCTCTTATATGCAACTGATCGCCTTCGCCATTTAAGTGAAGCTGGTCAGGCTTCCATTCTGATACTTCTGGACATCTCTGTGACATTTCAAACTATTGACCACACTGTATTTCCTTACCGTTTCAGTGAAATCCTTGATATTACTGGAACTGCTCCCGACTGGTACCCCACATACCTTTCATCTTGTACTCAATCTTTCCGCATTGATAATGTATATCCGCCGGGGGAGTTTCGTTTTGTTATGTTTAAAAGGTCGATGTTTGCTCCACTTCTATTTTGCATCTATTTTCTCCTTCTTGGTATTCTTATATGTCGTTTTAGTCTGCCATAACATTTCTATATAGATGACATGCAAATCTATCTCTTCTTTTCTGCAACCATGTTTTCTGGCTATTATTAATCAACTATTCGCTTATAACATCATCACTGAATGGCTCTTTGACATTTTTCTTGAACTAAATTATGACGAAACTGAAGTACTACTGTTAGTTACTCCTGCCAACGCGGCTCACTGCAAAGCCTTTTCTAGATATCTTAACCATGGCCTCTCTTTTTTTCCATTTTTGAGATGGTTAAAAATCTGGGCTTCACCTTTGATAGTCAGGTATCTCTTGAAACCCATCGCCAATGTCTGTACATGCTATCTCTGATTACTCTGTAATGCCATTCATGCATTCGTCCCTTTTCGCCTTGACTACTTCAGCTTCATTCTCGCTGCATTACTGATTTATATTATTCGACCTTTCCGACTGTTTCAAAAGGTTACAACTTATAGTCTTCATCGCAGGGGAGTTTCTTTCGTGCAACTTCCCTTCTTTGCCAACTGCACTCTTTTCCCTTTGAATACAGACTCACCGTTAAGGTCATTCTGCTTACCATAAGAAATTAAATGCCGCAGCTTCCTTCCGTCTTGCCATCGGACTTTATCCTAGCCGTCAGAAACATGCACTCTGGCTCTTCTCCCCTAATGGTTCTTACACATAGTCGACTGTGCTAAATAGGTGATCATGCCCCCTTTGTTATTGTCCCGAAATGTTGAATGTTATACCTGTTGTGATGCACACATTTCCTTCCCTCTTGGTGCCGTCAAGTGTGCTTTGAAGACTCATCTCTTCCCTCTGCCTTTTAATTAGTAGATGGACGGGCACTCTGTGAAGATAGATGGCCTTGAAGCGGGCCATACAAAAAATCATCTTATTATGCTTAGGGCCATAGGGTGTTGGCCACCGTGATTTGCGACGTATTGCTCTTCATCCCTATTGATCTTCTGTGACATTGATCTGATTCTGAACGTGGGTGTTTGACTTGCTACATGGGCTTTTTGCTCTTTTAGAGAGCCATCCTCCGTGCGAAATGCGACGTCATTTCCCTACTAGACAGGCGTTCCTTCCTTTCTGAGAAAACATTCCTTCGCTTTCGCCGAATGTCCTCATAAACAGTTTTCCCAGTGTTTTTCCATTTCTCCTTACAAGGAAAACCACAGGCTTCTTTCACACACAGTGGCCCAAGTCTTCTGTATCCATATATTTCGATTATATCAGACCTTTTTTATGGTTATTCCTCGGTATATGATGACCAAGGCAAGCATCTGCAACCAGTTTTTACCGGGAGGCAAGTCATAAAAACGGGATAGGATTCCTCTTTCGGGATTCTAAGCCGTGCGTCCAACCACTCTCAATGTAAGGCCAAATTCGTCGATAGCTTCCATTCGCTTCATAGCTCGTCGTCCGTCCTCGTTGTAGTGGAGACGATGCCTCGGCACTACCTTTCTTTCCTCCTTCCTCCGGTTGCTAATCGTACACAGCGGAGCTCTACTTCCTTTTACCAAAGTTGTTTAGTACACGGCTTTTTGGAGCACGATTTCCACATGATCTCATTACTCCCACCCCAATTCTTTGATCCGCCAGATTTGATTTCAGTTAACGAGCTTCGACCCTTTTTCTCGCTGTCTTCCCACATTAGGGTACCTGAGATCGTAGCAGCCGATTAAGATGCTTTGTCTGCCTCCGGCCCAGGCTGTTCAAGCCCTCTTTTATTCATTGCTCTCCTTACGCATATGAAGGAAATTCTTATTGCAAAATGGCTAGATGCATGGGCCTCAACTTTCTACCGCTCCCATCATAAACAAGTGGTGCTGCCTCGTGATCTCCCCATCCAACCTATACCATTTGCAGTACCTCACTGTCCCATGCGCTCATTGAATGCTTTTTATGTAGTCCATCCTCCGTCCCGTCTTCTTTCCTCGCCCTTTTTCCCATGATAAAAAAAGAATGTTTAATTTATATCCATCAAAAGTAAGAGTTTATTATGTATTATCATTATCTCTTTTTATCATTTTATTTTATACGTGAATGATTTGACGAATTAAAAAAAAACCCTCTGAATACTCGTAAGTCCGTAAAGATTGTTGATGTAATGAATTAGAGGAATATTTTACATTGTCATCACTGCACTTTTTACTTATTTAACAAACTCCGTAATATTGTATTTAAATTGGCATTTCACTAGTAGATAATTTTTGTACTACTCTGAAATAGTCTTATGAATTGATATAGTGTCAAATTTTCCTTTGTCAATGTTCCCCTTCACTTTTAAATGTGCAGAAATTATTAAAACCTTTAAAACTAGGCACGAATAAGTAAGGCAGCAGTACACTTCCTTGTCATACCTCAACGAGCGCTAACTATAATACCAAATACTTTAGCTTAAATAGAAATATTTTTTTTAAGTAGAGAAAGTTACAAGGAATTCTTGGCTGACAATCTTTAAGCTGTACCCACAAATAATAGTTATAACACACCTTATCGTACGCTTCTTAGCTATTTAATCAACGCGACTTAATCAGATCGATTAATGTAGGGTGTTTAATTTTCTATAAATCGAAGTAGAATAATGAAAGCGAATATTTTTTTATGTACATTCATATATTTGAGTTTACAAAATGCCATTTTATTTGTTTCAAATAATTAAGATACAAAAAATATTGAGAATATTTTATTAATATGTATGTTTTTTTGTACTTTATTGTAAATATGATATATACTTGTATAAATTGAAATGTACTTTTCGTAAAAAAAATAATGTTACCATTACGTTTGCTTGTTTATCCTATGGAAACTAGAATGCCTGGAATGGTTCAAATATGTTCAACAACCAGATGGATCCAGTAGTCAAACTAGTATGTATTTTCTCTCCGAATTGCGTGGCCTGGCCTGAGATCTTGATAAATGTGAGGTAGAATTTTAGAGAATGATGTTTAGCAGCACTTGTGTGTGTTCAATCACATTAACTGTTGGTGAGATACTTAGGTAAGGGCAGGTGTGGTCCTAGCCCAAATGGTGCCCTGGGCGAAACCTATTTTCAGCGCCCCATCCCCCTTCAGATTGAGACCCACCTTCCAAATATAGAAATGCATATCCATACACTAAATACCTAAATTTGAACATTGATTAATTGTTTTCCCAGCAATTTATGCCGCCTCTTAAGCCCTGTGTGGCTGCCCATAATGCTCTTACCTAAATCCACTCTGAGGTATGGGTTCAAAGATGAGAGAAGGCAACCTAATCGCTGGTTAGAAGCAAAAGGAAAAGTTAAGATCAGATATCGGGTGGGAGAAAGCCTTCGCAACGGATCTGCCTCAGGCTTTTCACTTATCTTCTTCATTGGTGCCTTTTTGGTGCTGCTACTAATTTCTTCCTCCTCTTTCAGAATTTCCCGTCAAGCTTCTTTATTTTATCTGTATATTCTCTATTGAAGAGTAATGTATCTATTAATTGTTTTTTATCCTCATCATACGGCTGTTGCAACAACAATAACTACCTTCTTCAACAACTAAAGGCAATGCAATATTTACCAATAAAATCATTACCTACATTTCCTATAAGTTACATACAACTTTCAACGCCAGACATTCCCTATAAGTTACACCTCCTTGCGACCGTTATCATTGGACATTGGACATAGCAAGTTAGGAAGTATAGATTAGTAGAGGAAAAGTAAGAGAGTATAGTGGTAAAAGGGTATTGATAAGGATAGTAAAGGTAAGTTTAGTATAAGTTTGAAGTGAGTATATTTCCCTGGTGGAAGGGTATCTCCAGCAAAAGTAGGTAGTATAGTAAAATAAAGCACGCAGAAGCAGGGAAGCATAGATCCCTGGTCAAAAGGTAGCTCTGGCAATGTTAATCTCGTGTTGAGTTATTTTGAGTGTCGAAATTAAAATGGCATTCAAGCCTTTGTAGTAACTAGTAAAACTCGCTACTACGGCAAGTCAAATTTCGGTGAAAATTTGTAAAATTGGTTGTCAAAATCGGTAATAGTTTGGGTTGATGTTACCGTTCAGGTAAGTTCTTCTTGAATCTTTGGCTAGCTTTGGATATTATGCTCGCAATGTAGCGTAGGTGTTATGACGAGGAGTGTTCCAATCTCTGTCGACATTAGCTCCTTGGGGGGAGGACGGGGGAGTCTTTCCCTTGCCGGATCTCTTCTTACCGAACTCTGCGTCCGTGAGAACAACGTAAGCGTCGGTTGAGAATTGGACAAGGTCGCGAAAGAGAGCCTGCTTTACCAGATCTTCCGGCACGCGCCTCGTAGTCTCGTTTGTATTGTCCGGCCCTAAGGCCATCGACAATATCTTCTGGGCCTGCGTCGTCAGGAAGCTGGTTCCCTTCGGCAGCACATACTCTGAGGTTTATCATCCTTGAGTAGTACATGTACCTGGGAGCCCGATTCTTGGAAGACGAAGACCTACTCGGTCGATGTGACTGCGAGGCCTTTTTGGAGCGGGGTGACTGCTCCACCTTATTAGGCCTCACAGCAGCAGCTTCCTTGCGCTCGACTTGTGCATTTGTTTGGGTAGTTTGGTGTGTGTGTGTGTGAGTTTTGTGCCTTCTGCCGTGCAGCAATAGCTTGCACTCGAGGATCCCGTGAAAGGGCATTACTCGTGTCCGGAGCTTTTTGGCCGCTCTTCTCGGTTTGCAGTTGGAGGTTCACTCGAAGAACCTCGTTTGGCGGAGGGTTTTCCGGGAACCACATTTTTTTCATGCCGTTATTCACGAGTATGGTGTTTAGTTTCTTCGCGAAAGTGCCAGGCTTGGTCAGGTTAGCAATGTGTGCATAATATATGCAACATATTATTTTTGTTGATTTTTCATTCTCAATTTGCAGGTATGTAGGTGCAGGGGCAACACTACTCTCTGCGACCGTTGCCTTGGCAACCTTCGCGTAGGTGGTGTTAGACTTTTTTCCTTCCTCTTTTCTGCCTTTGTCCTTTGCTTTTTGTATGAGTTTTTTCTTTACTGGACAGGTCATTATCATGGTTTTGTGTGGGCCACTACAATTGAGGCATTTCTGGAACGAAATTTTAGATTGGCGCCAGGAATGGTCTTGGCCGGCGCACACAGAACAAACGGTGGGTGTAGCGTTGGAGCAAGTGGCGGTGGTGTGTTCGTTGTACCTGTAGCACTTGAAGCACATTTGCAGGTTAACGAACTCCTCACGCTCAATCTGATCAGGGCAGATGCGGACATTAAAGAGGAGGAGGCCGTTTTCTTTAGCTTTAATCGCCATTGTGGTTTCCGTGAAGACGACTTTAAAAACGTGGGTGTAGCCTTTAACTTTGATTGTTTTGGCTACTTTTGCCCACTTATGATTCTGAAGAATCTCGTCCGTGATTTGGTCGGTCGAGTGGCCTCCAACCCAGGGGTCGAGGCGTCGTCAGATAACACTTCTATGTGTGCGTATTTGTCGCGGTGTTTTAGGTGCGAGATCGATTTTTCGAAGGGTGTCTGAGGCACGCGGGGAGGAGATGGCTTCGATGTCAGCCTCAACTCGAACATTTAGCCGCGTAGGCATTTGGCAAATCAATTAGCCGTATGAGGGCAATATTAAGCTCGCCGTAAATTCTCTCGAAGACCTCGCTCCTGTCCGGTTTTGCCGCCCTAGCAAGGTCCTCAGGGCAATACACCGCGTCTCCTTCATATCTCCGCCATTACACTAAAGGGCGTAATTTAATCTGGGGGGGACCCGAGTCTGTAGGTGTGTGTAACTTGGTGTGTATGTAGTTTTAGAGATGCGTTATAAAAATAAGGAAAAGTGGTGTGGAGAAGGTGGAAAAGGATGTCCAAAGAACAAAATGCAACTTTACGTTCAGGCAGCGCAGAGGAGTCCTTCTTCCTTTCCCTCAACTAGCCTCCATCAAGGCAAGTCAAGGAGAAAATAGCCACTTCCAAATGTATCACTACTGGTGGAATATCCGGTCACGCACAACAAAACTGTATACAATAAACCCCATTTGAATGAAAATCAGTCCAAATTTCAAAGAATTTGACTTTACCGTACAACTAATATATAAGAGAACAATCCAGGTGACAAGCGCAGTCGACCGTTATCGGGTGCAAAACCTATACTTATTATAGCGGGCGGGATTTCCTGCCTTTCCTGTCAGGATAACTAAAAATCTCGGGTTCCCGTCAGTGGGGCTGTCGCAACAGATCTTGGCCGTCCTGTGGAGGATTAGAACGACCTATTAGGGAAATCTGCTCTGTGACCCAGCCTCTCTGGATGCTCAGTTGGGAGATGCGGCCTTTGGGGATGGACCCGTCACTGTGTGCCGCTGGACAGGTGCTAACACGAACCATTATTCAGCGCCGGATTAACATAGTAGCAAAAGTAGCATATGCTACGGGCCCCGCGCTTTAGAGGGCCATGCACTCTATCCTCATCTGGAGTATGCGATTCAGTCATGCTTCCCATTTCTTGTGAAAGATAGAAGGATATAAAATATGAAAGATTCGATAAAGTCCAGCATAGGGCCACTAAGATGATTCCAGAACTCCACCATATATCATACGAAAATATATTAAAAGACATAGGTTTGCCATTTCTAAAAACGTATATATTGTGGGGGAGGAACTGATCTAGGTTTTTAATGTTTTAAAAGCTCTTGATAACTTTACCCTCCCCCCAACCATTTTATCACCTCGAATAATGGTGTTAGGTACTAGAAATAATGGCTTTAAGTTGTTTCATCTTAGAGTCAATACAGAAATAGCAAGAAATTTATTTTCATTTAAAATAATAACCACTTGCAATAGTTTTCCTGCTACAGTAGTATCTAGTACTTCAGTAAACATGTTCAATAATAGGCTGGATACTTAGTTTGCAACTAATAACGTTAGAGAAAATGTAATTGGGCATATCTGTGCGGCTCTTGCATTTATGATAATGACAATGTAACCTTCCTGCTTATAAGCTTGCCCGTGAGGACCCGTGACTCTTTGCCAGTTTCTTGTCCTGTAATACTCATCGTTTTAAGCAACTATATCTACGCAATTAAATATCCTGAAATATGTTCTTCGAAACTCAAAGAAAACACAAACAAAATCGCGTGTATGATGATTCCAGTGGTTCCAGCACTCTTGTTCCACTTTCGGAATCTTATTACGCCTTCTCAGAAGTTTAAAAGCCGAGCATTTTTTGTCATTATTGATATCTTGCTTTCTGCCCTGTCAACACGTCATAAAGCTTATCAAAAGGGAAATGGTGCAATTGGATTCCTTCATCAGTTACAGTCACTCGGAGCTTATGAGACTGTAAAGAGGTCATCAAATTTTACCAAATCATATTCGGAAGATTTGGAAGAAAGTCTTAGTGAAGAATTTGTCTTGTATCCTGAATTGCTGAAAACTGATTTTGCTTTTCATATTGTCGTTAAGCGAGACCTTTTAGAGCTACAGTTGTAGTGATAAATGACAATTCTTTGGAACCCTGTGTTCCAAATGTAGAAAATACAGTGCGCATCAATTTGTCACCCATGGTTCAAAACTGAAGTGGAGAACGTTCATTTTCAAAACTGAGAAGGATTAAAAATGAACTATGGAACACAATGGGACAAAATAGATTGAATAATCTGTCTCGAATGAGCTTTGAATATGAACTTCTGCATGAAATCGACATTAAAGGTATCAAAAGATTTGACGATGATAAATCTAGCAAATGTATCTTTTAAATTGCATTTTTGCTACTTTTAACATTTAAAATTGATATGTGTAATATTATTACTAGAGTGTCAACCACACATATTTTAAATATGTATGCTTTTAAAGTATGCTTTTAAATTAAACCCCCAAATATCAAATTTGCCTTATTATATGTCTGAATAGCAAATAAAAAAATATATATAAGTATATAATTAATATAATATTCATATATTCTTTTCAGGGCCTCTGTATAACATAGGCTACAGGCCTCGTACGAGCTGAATCAGGCCTTACCATTAACGCACGGAGGGTGAACTCATGAAAAGTCCAAAAACCCAAGATCAGATATCGGGTTGGAGAATTACCTTTGCAACTGCTCTTCATTAGAGTTTTCACTTATTTTTTTCGCTGGTGTCTTGCCGCTGCTCTTGTTTTTTCTTAATATTATCTATTGAAGAGTAATGTACCTATTAATTGTTCTTCATTTCATCATATGGCTGCTGCAGTGTTATGTATCTATTCCGCATTTCTGATATCCTGTGCAATACAAAAAGAAATGCCTTAAGTCCCCTCTTTCTCCTCCACACATTGGGCATTACTGTTGTTTCTTTACTCTTTTAGCTCTTTTAGCTCTAAGTTTTGGCCTTGCATCTAACCAGCAATTGTAATTTGTAAGTATTGTTATATATGCCCTCTTCTTTCCTCTCCCTTTTCTCTATCTTCCATACGAGAGGCGGGCAAACTGCGGCCCTCGAAGGCTTTTGATGTGGTTTGCGTTTCATTTGAGAAGGCGACAAAAGATTGAAAATTAATTATTGAACTTTTTGCCAAATTCTCATCTCATTATTTTTGGGGGGTTTTAAGTGCTACATTCTTAAATTAGTCATTTTAAAATATATTTCATTCGTAGATAAAATGATCTTCAAAATATACCATAATCTATAAATACTTATTCTCATTACCCTTATCTACACGCTCTCTTTCGCTCGCGGAAGGTAAGCTACGTTGACTGTGGTTAGTACACGGATGGGAGACAACTGGGCCCTGGGTAATGATCAGACGATGTAGAATTATAAATCCTGGTTCAGATTTCACGTTAAGCTGTAGGTCTTCAATCTGAAATAGGTCTGAAAACAGTTTAAAAAGGGTGGCAAAACTATTCCAA
Organism: Ceratothoa steindachneri; assembly: GCA_963969495.1. Taxonomy (NCBI): domain Eukaryota; kingdom Metazoa; phylum Arthropoda; class Malacostraca; order Isopoda; family Cymothoidae; genus Ceratothoa; species Ceratothoa steindachneri. The sequence goes on from OZ018318.1 coordinate 53,034,965, forward strand.
AAAATACCCTTAGTTATTAATGTATAGCTCTATCGAAGTAGTATAAACAAACAAATGCATAAAGATAATTGCAGTTAACTTATATGTATTCCATATCTTCCCTCTACTTCTTAGTGTTTCATTTATAGATTATTTCTCTTAAGTCCTCTTCCTTCACGTTTGCCAGTTAGTTTTTCCTCATGTCTATTCCTTCAGGTAACGTTCTGTTCCTTTGATCCATCTATCCTTTATATTTTGCAGTACTTCCCCTATTGCTCTCCTCTAATTATTTTTCTGCTCTGCGTCATACTGGATACTATGTATGTGAGTTTCTTTCTCAAAATTCTTGCTGCCCCATGGAGATAGCCCCTATTTTTCCCCTAAGAGAACTTATAGCTGTACCTTTCTTGACTCCAAATATCGTTCTATAGACCGTGTTATCAAATTTCGTAGCTGTTTTATCTCTTCTCTGCCCCTAACTATAATGATTGGGGCGTAAAATACTCCTAGTAGAACTAGGCTTTTTCAATATATTTTGGCTATGCAACTTTATGAGATTATTGAGGAAATGTTATGTTTGGCAAATAGATTTTCTGTAAGTAACGACTGGATGCCATGGAGGTGATTGGGTGAATCTGTTTTCACGCCCCTCGCTGGGGACAATAGTGAGATCAGATCCAATATGGAGCCTTGGTTATTATAATTCTACTAGGTTAAGAGGATTACATCTTCTTGTTTTGGATCTTCTCTCATCGAAATGTCAAACAGCTATAGTCATCCAGATCCGGCCCGCGAGGTCAGATCATCCAGCACGCCGCTCCATGTGCCACAAATGAGTTAAAATATACTTGTGCATTGCAACTTTGCATAAAATTATTATTTTTCTAAAACTTTTTGGATAGAATATTCGATGTGTAAAATTTTAAACACTTGTAGGTATTATTGGAGCTCATCGATTTACAAGCAAATGACTTGTTGAAAGAGAAGGAAAACTTGTTGAATTTTATCGCTGCTTAACTGGTCATGAGTTTTCAAAGTTAAAGAAATTTGCCTCTGGTATGGCATCAATGTTTGGAACAACTTATGTCTGTGAGCAAACCTTTTCCAAAATGAAGTATATATATATATATATATATATATATATATATATATATATATATATATATATATATATATGAGAAACTCACAAAGTAGCGCGTCAGTAGAGCAATAAATGCAAAAATCACACAAGAAAATGAAAGGAGGATTCCAAGTACTTTAGAACTTGTTCAATTCATTATCAAGGAATAACGAATTTTTTTACAAAGGTGGTATATATATGTGAAACAGAAGAGCAATGCCCCACCCATGTACAACAAAAGGACCCAAAATAATATCAAAGACGGATGTGAAGTATAAAACCAAATAGATAAGGTCTACTTCCGGAAAATTCCAACCTGTGCGCAAAGAAAGTAGTCATTTATAGGACTAAACCAAGTACATACATACCCGATTGTGAATACATAAAAATAAACAAGAGAGACATAGCTAAATTAATAAATGGACAATTTCGTTATAAATAAGCCTTTTAATAACAGGGTCTAATTTAAAAAGACGAGGAATTAATGAATGAGCATTCAACAATATTTCTTTGAATAAAGTCATTAGATTTGTAAATAAATTTAGCCGAATTCCAATTAATAGGGTGACTCTTTTCCGATAAATGGACAAAGAAAGCGTTTCTGCATTTCCCCCCTCCTAATATTGTATTTATGATGCGTCAAGCCTACACTTAATGATTTACCGGTTTGCCCAAAGTATTGCTTAGGGCAAACTGAACAATCAACAAAATACCTCCCCCCCATCCTCTATACTATTGTTATTATTATAAATCAACATTTTATACATGGTAGACTGATATTTGAATATAACAGAAATATTTGACTTATTCAAAAGCGGGAAAGCAAGGAAAAGGATTCAGAAAACGGGAAAACAAGGGGGTTCTTAAAATTGTATGCGAGGAGGATATCCGTTCTATAAAAGGATATTTTTTACAAAATCTAGGCATCCTGCAAGAAATTGGTACCAATTTCAAAGATCTTAGAAATCTCATGATCCAAGAATTCCGGGCTAGTGATCTTTGAAATTGGTACCAATCTTTGCTACCCTCATAAATTTCCTGCAGAATGCCTAGGTTTTGCTAATCAATAAATTATATGTTTTTCCACCTTGACTTTTGAGAATCCCCTTGCATATTTAAACACCTCATGTAAAGAAAAAAACCCCAGGAGAATAAAGATCAGCATAGGAGAATACGAGGAGACTAGAATGAGTATAGGAGGTTAACAATGGAATGAAATCATAAATTATTTATGTTAGTCCTATATCAAGTTAGAACATCATTCTTTGTCGTATCCTTCCAAAGAAAATATAAGAGAAGTCCTTGGTTCCGCTCTGGTCAGATTTAATGACTGGGGGCCTCTCCGGAACACATGCCACGAGACGCGAGAACTTTCCCTGATTGTTATTAATATGTTTTCACTACGTTACACCCTCAGGTCGAATTATTTCCACTTAATGCTATTAGAGATCAAAACTATATCGCTTCTAATCTCAACAAAGAAAAAAAAAGAAAATTTAAGGCGTTACAAAGATTTATTATTTAGTGGATCCACAAAGCTTTCATAAGGCTAATAGAACTCCAGGTAGGAGGCATAATGATCAGCAGCAACCACATCATATGTTTTTTGCTTTAACATGCTTGGAGGATTAAATTTCGTGTTAATCCAAAGTTGCTCGTAGTATAATTCAATCGTAAATCCATTGATTAGGCTAATAGTAGGTCGTAGTTGATTTGGTAGAGAAATGATTAATTCGAAGCCGTTGCTTATGAGACACTGTTCAAGAACCCTGAGAATGAGTGATATATTTAATAGGACTTCCTAAATCATAATAAAATAAAGCCAAGTTTTAAACGATTCAAACTCCCCGCCCCCCTTTAAAGCTTTTACATAATGGTTCTTATTTGCTTTAAAATGTGAAAGGTGAAAGGTGTAAGAGGTATGAGTATGATCACATGATAGAGCTGTGTAAGGTTAGATTGGTTGGTGTATGGATGTGAAGACATGAGAAAAGTGGAAAGGAACGGAGAATAAAAAGTGAAAGGTTGTTGATTGGGACAGAAATGGCGAGTATGTGAGAATATCTGAGAGTAGGAGAGAGGAAATAGGTGAGAGCATAAGGATAGAGCAAATGTGGAACGAATTTAAGGAAGTGGTAGGTAGTGCAAGAGCTGTGTGTGGGTGTGTCACAACTGGAAAGAAGAAGTAAAATTATGAATGTTGTAATGACATGAAGCGAGCGTGTAGTGGAGAACAAAAGTTGTATTTGCAGATGCTTAATAATGTAGATGAGGATGCCGAGTAGTGAAGTTGAATGCATGAAAGGAGATAAAAGGGAAAAAAAGAAACGTGATTAAATAGAGTAGGAAATCAGCAATTGAAGAATTTGGACAGATGAATGAGGATCATGATGGTAACAGGAAGCTTTTCTTGAAGTGAGAAAGAGGAGGATCCAGGAAAAAAATACCTGTGCGACCATCAAATACAACAACAACAAAGCACTTATGAGCAATGGGGAGATCAAGGGTAGAGGACAAGAATACTTTGATGAGTTTTATAATGTGGGTATGGGAGTTCATGCAAATGTAAATATGACTGGCTGCGTAAGTGTAAATTGAGTCAGGTATTTGAGCCTGGAAGATATAAAACATACAAGAGGTTGGAAGTACTGTGAGAGAGCGGAAAAATAGGGAGTTGAAGTAGGTGATATAGACGTTGAGATGCTAGAAAGTGAGGATGATTGTGTTATGGAATGGGTCTGGTGGCAGGGTTGTAAGATATTTGAAAGGGAAAGAGGGTCTGAGGACTGGAAGGGTGCAGTAATAGCATCCTTATGATCGTGTAGATAAAGAAGCATTATGGCAGGTGCTGAGAATGTATGGAGTGAGTGGTAATCTATTAGATGATAAACTATTAGAATTTATATTGGTAGCCAAACGTGAGAGGATGAAAGAGAGCCAAAGTGAGCGGTTTGAAAGACGCAGGGCTTTTAGATAAGGTTGTGTGATTTTGCCATATCTAGATGTATGGAGTACTGAGAGAACTGCATATGGGAATGTTGGAAAGTGTTGTAAGATTGATGAGAAATAGTGAACTATGGGTTATATCTTTATTTGTATATGCTGATTACTGGGTATTGCCGGCTGAGAGTGAGAGAGATTGGAAATGTTGATCGGGATTTTTTCTCTTATTATGGCGCAATTTCGTCTCCTCAGCCAGATGGCTGAACGGTAGGCTGTGTCATCTTTAGTGTTACGATATCCTTTGTTTTGTTTTTTAGAAACATAAACATTGTTTTTACCATTAAAAAATGACAATGCACGAACTTGCTAGAGAAAAAACAATGACTGGAAGGTTTTACCAGTGCAACGGGTTTTCAGAGGGATTTGCAGGGAAACGTGCTATGTTTCACGTATGCAGTTACTGATAGATCGGCAGAAACATTATTATCTATAATTAATCCTTGCCAGAAATAAACATTTGACTCTTATTCACTCGCAAACCTTTAAAGATCCAGAAACAGGTGCCCACACAAACCAAATAGAGTCGCTTTAGGCCAAGGTGAAAATGGGGAATAAAAAAGAATGTGGAACTGCTCGTTCTCTGATCGATTCCTATATGTGCTAGTTTTTATGGAGGCAACGAAATAAAAAAAAGGACTTAATTGATCAAATTTACAGAGACATTGTAAAGTTTTATCTAATAAATAATGTTTAGCTTTTACTTTTTTTCACTTTCTTTAGCTTTAATTTTTTCAGTTTCCTCTTATTTGGCCCCCAAATCCCCCAAATACTTATAACATAGGAATCCTATCCTTTGATTCCCGCACATGAGAAAAGCAGTTCATCCTCCTCAGCCGGTTGTTCAGCCAGCTGGCTTAGGAGACAAAATTACGCCATAATAAGAGAAAATATCCGTTGATCGGACGTTTTGATTGGGTGTGTGAGAGGAAGGGGCTAAAAGTGTATTTGTATATATGTATTTATGAAACTAGTATATTTTGACTGATACAACTATGTGGCAAAGTTTGATGTTGAATGGAAACAGGGAAATCTCCGGATTCGGAATGGACTTAAACTTACTTATAGCATTTTTTTAGCTACATTTGCTTATATTAAATGACCAAATATTGAAATGATTTATACTGACCAATTATATTTTTGAACTGTTGATGTAAGCGTTTCTTCACTGGTATTTTTCATATTTAAAAAAATGTCGAGGTGGATTTCAATTATAAGTTGCCCAATTCTTTGTAGAATATTCAACTAGTCATCATGGAAAAATCAAATTAGTAATAGAAAGCACACAGGCAAAAACAAAAAAAAAGCAAAGATTTCATTCTAACATGTTTAAATTAAATTAGTTATTCCTTTAAATGTAGTAAAATTACATTTTCTATACCATTCAATCGTAAAGAAAATCAGTTTTATGACTAACGGACTAACTATTATATATAAATTTATATCAACATTATTCAAACAAAATTGGAGGACGCAGATAACATCACTCGAAGGAAAGGGAATAAAGGAAATATAGAGGTAGACAATAAGGAAGTGCAGGGTATTAAAAGACAACGATTGGATATTCTTACAAGGTGGAGCAAATAGATTGAAAGAAATAGGGATGGGATAATACATAAATTGTGTGAAGAACTGTATAGATAGAGTGAAGGAATTGATGCCAGGGAGTAAAGATTGCAATGATGCAGATCGCACCCAGGCTATATGAAATTCATGAGTTTGAAACGATACGTAGGGAGGTAAATGTTAGAGTGATAGAAGAAATGATTAGGGCAGGAGGAAATATAGTAGAGATAAGTGAATATGAGAGAAAGGGGAGAAGGTGGTTGAAAGAGGAAAGAATGAACATTCTAGTCATGGAAATAAAAAGATGGATTTGGGAAAGGAGGCAAGGAGAGAGGAAGGTAGGTGATCACAGATATGGAATACCCATTAAAAAGGAAAGGGGGGTATGAATGAAAATAGTAGTATGTATGGGGTTTGTGATTTGTCAGCGATTGGAGTTAGGGAAACGGGAAGAGATATCTAGAGAATGCAAAAAGGTAGAATAAAAATCTTGGGGTTGGCCCAGATGAGAGTGATAGAGAAATACTAAGAGGTAAAATAATTGAGAATATGGATGAGGGGGATTTCGCAGGAAGAAGATGTGTATAACGGGGTGGGTATTATGATATACAAAGATATAGTATGCCTGGAAGAAGAGAAATGGAGTGAAAGAGCTACGAAGAAAGGCTTGGAATGAAGATTGGTAACATATAGAGTAATGCAAGGAGAGATAAAATGGGTAATATCAGTAGTATACAACAAGATTAAAGGAAGAAGTAGACGACAGAGTGCGGCGCTGTTGGAGGAATTGAAAGAGATTGTAGCGGGCCGAAAATATATCTCTAATCCCAATCGATAATCGATCCAACCCGCTTCCTACACTGTCCGGACGTGAGAAATCGGGGGAGAATGAAACGGATTGTATATACAGTCCCTTTACTTACAAAAAAGTACAATGATAGTTACAGTTATATTTACAGCAATTTATATTTACAAGGGAAGTGTGCACACTTCAAAATGAGGCTGGATTCCCCAATCCAAATACGATACCAACAGAGAATTTTATAACAGGCGAATACAACAAATTTACTTATATATCTATACAAAACATAAAAAAAACACAACACCAACCGAACGAAAAAAAAGGGGCACGCGCTATCACTTGTGTGCTGGAGGTGGGTGGTAGTAGGCTAACTTAGAAGGAGGCAGGATTGTCAACGAAGGCGGTTAGAGAGGCACGAAAGCCCTCCGTCTCAGGGCTGGGTGGAGCACTCGTCTAGAGAACCCCTCTTGCTATCAGTCCACACTTCCACTCTCTCTTTCCAGAATATGGCGCTTTGCTAAAAGAATATTATAAACAAAGTACAATTTTGATAAAAGATTATTTTAAGCAAAGTACAATTTTGATAAAAGATTAATTTAAACAAAGTACAATCTTGATAAAAGATTATTTTAAGCAAAGTACAATCTGAGAAAGAGAAAACAATTAATACATGAAATCAAATACATATATATACAAAGAGAAAATATAAAAAAACCCTCATTCCCACTCACACACACATTCTTACAGAGGGAGGGAGAGGGTACTGAGAAAAGTGGTGGGAGAATGGCCCTTTTACACACACTCACATTCGCTCTACCACACCCCTCCTTCCTTAAGCCATTCGACCAGCCACTCACTAAACCCTTTCAATCACTCTTCACGGTACCACTTGTGCTCAATCGCACCCTTCTGCACCCATTCACACTCTTCTACTGGTCCCTGGCTACGCGTAGCAATTAGTCGGGGTTGTTCGTCAGTCGTCCTGTCAGTCTCATCGTCACTATTTATCATCTCATCAACCATACTCTTAGCCCTCATTACCAGTTCTCCCATCTCACGACAGAATTCTTTCATACTCTTCCGTTCAGAACCCTCACTCTTCATACCCCCATTCATCAGCTCCTCACTCACAGCTCTCATCCAACTCAAAGTACATTCTTGTGAAACAGACAGGTCACTCACATCCCCTGTATTCTCAACAGGCATACCAGAAACCCCTTCGACTGGTTCCCACCAGAAACCTGAAAAATCAGCCACTTCATCATTCACTACATCAAACTCACCCCTACTATTACCATTCATAAAACCCGAAAAATCAGCCACACTAGGTTCATTCTGCCCAAACACACTATCATTCATACTGTTCCCCAAACCAGAAAAATCAGGCACAGGCAGCTCACTCACTCGTCTACTTATACCAGCCAAATCACTCACCTGTTTACGCAAAAACTCAATCTCCCTTTCAAGATCCCCCATACCAGAAACACTCTGCTCAGACTTACTTTCATTCGTACTTGCATTCTTCCTTTCACCCTTCTTTGTACGCTTTCTACTCATCGAGACTAAGACAGGCTCTTTCCCAGACAGATCCATACTATCACATTCAATCTCATCATCATGCACTTTACCTCTCTCTCTACACAGTCCATACACCGGATGGCTCACCAGGTAGTCAGGAGGTTCTCTCCATCTCCTTAACTGACTCTGATGAGCCCGCACTCTCTCAGTCATGCCGTCATTCAAACTCTCCAAAACATACGTTACCCCATTTTCCCAAACTCTCACAACTCTATAAGGTCCATCAAACTTCTCACTCATCTTTGATACATTCAACCTACCCTTCACTTCTTTCACCTTCAATACTTTTGTACCTAATTCAAATGAACGGAACCTTTCATGCGCCTCACGCCATACACTCTGCTGACTTTCACTCAAACGAAACCTATCTTTCACTCGCCTTTCAAAATTCATCACAAACTGACATGGGGACATTCCAGTTGCACTATGCACAGTTGAATTATACGCCTACAATACTCTCCCCAGACACACATCCCAGTCATTCACTGTCGTACTCATCATTCTCAACATCTCACACAAGGTTCTTATAGTCCGTTCAGCCAATCCATTTGAAGACGGTACATACGGAGTTGTTCTCATATGCTCCACACCATTCTCTCTCAACATTTGCTCAAACACTTCCCCTACAAATTCAGGCCCATTATCACTCAGACATCTTCTAGGCTTTCATACACACATAGGAAAGAACAACTGCTCAACCACACGCGCAACAGTCACACTCCTTTTATCTCTCACAGGCGCTGCATACACAAACTTACTTTTATGATCAACCATAACAACCATACCAACATTCCCAGCACTCGTACGCGGCAAAGACACACAATCAATCACTACCAATTCAAACGGTTCTTTCGCATCAACTTTCAACATCGGTGGTTTCACTTGCACACCTTGCACCTTTCGCTTCTGACACCTTTCACACGTAGTTGCAACATCATTCACAACAGTTCTCAGAAACGGGTGGAACACACGCTCCTTCATACACTCCCACAGCTTAAACTTACCCATATGCCCATAATTATCATGCACAACCTTCACCAGACCAATCATACCAACTAAGGACATCACAGGTACATACATATCATCACCACCCTTCACATGCCTCACAAAATATACAACATCCATACAAACAACAAAATCCTTAGCATACCTTTTAAAATCACTTAAACACTCTAGCCATTCATTCAAATCAACACGCATCATTACACACTTCTTCAACTCACTAACAAAAGGACACATCTCTTGCATCTCTAGAATATCATCATCACTTAAAATCTCATCCTCATCATCCATGACCAACTCAATCATGCCACAAAATTTGACAACATTTTTCGCACACTCATTCAACTTCATCACCTCACATTCACCTATCATAAGACGATCCTTATCAGCATCCAAAGACAAATCATTCAATCTCATAAAGTCTACACCAAGCAAGAAACAACACGGCATTTGCTCACCTTTCAGAATCACAAAGTCATGCTTCACATTCACACCATTACCCAAACTCACTTTCAGACTAACCTGTTCCCATGCCACTATCAAGCCATTCCCTAATCCACTTATCCGTAACTTCACAGGTTTATGCTCGCAACATTTAAACTCATCATACTTACTCAGAATCTTCTCATTCACTAAAGACACCTGCGCTCCAGTATCAATCAAACCACAGAACAACCTTTCACCAACTTTCACTCTCGCTTCCATCATATCAGGTCCACCATGTTCGCAATACACCGAAGGAACAAGCACACCAACATCAGCACTGATATCCACACTGTCATTAACTCCCATATCATCACTCAACACACACTCATCTTCATCCAGACAATCATTCTTTTCTCTTATATATGAACACTTTTCAATTACCCAATTGTAGTGCACACCGCTCAAACATTGCAGATGTACCACATTAGGATTCAAACCCTTCATCTTATCCTTGTACACAATCGGCCTCTCACCACCAAAGTGCACATAAACAATCACTCCATACAAACGACTCACTACAATCAACACTTCCTGAAATGGCGGGACCCCTTGCATACACATCGCTCTCAATTCTTTCATGAAGTTCCGCACCTTTGCCATACCAATGCTTTCAGGCTTCCTACACACTTCATTCATTACCTCCTTCCTTAAATCATCTACACTATCGGGCACTCTCACATCTACTCCATCACTCTTCAAATCTTGCAAACCATTCCATACACTCTCAAACAAGGAATCACCACCACCCTTACTCTCTTTTCCATTCATAATCCATTTCGGCAAATACTCAGGATCACTCACTCCACACACATTTTCATCATTCGTACCAGGATACCTTGACATCAAATCAGCCACTCCATTCCGTTCACCAGGCACATACTCAATCACATAGTCAAAGTCACTCAAATCTTCCAAAGTCCTTGCAATCCTACTATCAGCCCATTTCATACGCTGTAGATACACAAGAGGTTGATGATCGGTTTTTATCACAAACCTCACACCATACAAAAATGGACGCAACACTTTCAAACAATATCTTATCGCAGCCAGCTCTCGTTCCACAGTCGAATACTTTCGTTCTGCAACATTCATAGCCTTGGATACATACCCAATTATTCGCCTGACATTCTCTCCATTCAAACGCTGCTCTTGCATCAGAAAACCTCCCATACAATACCCACTCGCATCTGTATACAATTCAAGCATTTTAGCATTTACACTATAATCTGAGTAAGCTAATTCAACATCTTCAGCCGCTGCCTCTTTCAGTCTCTCATACGCCTCATTCATCTTATCATTCCACTTGACAACCGTACTACCTTTCTTGCCCATCCACTCAGTCAGAGGCTTACTCACATCAGAACAATCACGTATAAACTTTCACTGAAACTCAATCAAACCCCAAAATGACTTCAGTTGCTTCACAGTCACCGGTTTAGGAAACATTCGCACCTTCTCAACATACTTCGATGATTTTCGCAATCCATTCTCACTCACCATATGCCCAAGGAATTCCACTTCTTTCGCAAACCATTCACACTTCGCCACTTTCACCTTCACGCCAACACTCTCCAACGTTCTCAACACATCATTCACCAATCTCATATGCTCCTCAAAAGTCTCAGTCATAATCAAAATATCATCTATAAACGCAATCACATTCTTACTCGCAAACTTACTCAACACAACATTCATTGCCCGCTGGAAGGCTCCGGGAGCATTAGCCAACCCAAAGCTGAGGTTCCGGAACTGGTAATGCCTCTTTGAGGAAGAGAAGGCAGTTACTGGCCGGCTCTCCTCAGCAATGGGCATCTGGTAATACCCCCGTACCAGATCCAGCTTCGTAAATACTCCATCCCATGCATACTATACACACATCGGAAACCTTTCTTTCACAGTCCTTTCATTCACCTTTCGATAATCCACACACAGACGCAATCTTCCATCCGGCTTACGTACAGGTACAATTGGACTATTCCATGCACTCTCGCTCTCTTCAATCACCCCCAATTGCTCCAATTCCAAACACTGCTCCTCAATCTCATCAGCAACCGGACGTGGGAAATGCCTCGGCCGCTGATAGATTGGGGAGTCCTCCTTCAGGACAATCTTGAATTCTGGGAGCTTTGCAACCCCGAAATCCAGATCACCCTTACTGAGGGCTCCCTTTCGCTCCAATATCATTCGATACACATCCTCCCTTTCATACGCAGTCAAACATCCATCCAATTTCACCATGTCCTTCACCTCATTATACATCCATTCACATGTCTTTTCATTCGCAACATTCACCCTGATATCCGTACTATCATCCATACCTACCTCATTGACAGTGGAGAGGTGGCCCAGTACATCTCCGACTTGGATTCCCCTCACCTGCCCTTTCACACTGGGGTCCGCCTGCACACATACAAAAGGATCATTCATTCTCATCAAGCCATCAAACACACAAGCAACACGCCTTACCTTATAACACGCATCCTTTCCATCCAATATCACAGTGTTCTCACTCACATTCAAACTAAAATCCTTACTCCAACTCACTCTAACAGACACCCTTTCACCCTTCACCCTTCACAAGCCTTACATTCTCCATATCAGTCACCTCAATACCAGTAAACACACTCCTCAAAACACTACCATCTTTCCCTACATACAACTTATACACCCCATTTTTACCAATCTTTCTCTCAATCTGATCACTCGCAGGATGCACAACCATACGATTCATTTTCATAAAATCATACCCCCAAATCACACCATACTCACAGAAAATTCACATTCATTCATCATCCTACCATGCATTCGAACAGCTGACCTTATCATTCCAATCACAGGCACTCTCCTATTACCAATACCTACCAAACTACCCTTGCACTCAGACAGGAGGGCTTTCTCGCTAACCTTGTCATACACATCTTTATACACCAAGCTCGCCTTGCATCCAGAATCTATTAAAGCCAAACACTCAATTCCATTCAATTCCACCTTAACACTCAGACACTCATACTTCCTACCAGACAGCACTTTCACACTAGACAGACTTACCAACACATTACTCACACTCATGCACCCAGAGGATACTTCAGCAGGTACCCTCTTACCATTCAGTTTCCCGCTTCAGACTTTCCATTCACACCTTGCGCTCTCAGTCTAATCCAACACTTTTCACTTGAATGTCCTTCCATCGCACAATAGCTACATACATTCCTCTGGTCACGACACATCCTTGCATAATGACCAGCCTTTCCACAATTACCACATGCATATTTCATACTTTCCCCACCAGTTGCTCCACCATTCAACCTCGGACAATCTTTCTTCAAATGGCCTATTTCTTTACACTCGAAGCACTCTTTCACACTTTCCTGGCAATCCTTTATCATATGCCCTTTCTTACCACACCCAAAACACGCACCAGATGTCCACCTACATTCTGCCAACATATGACCTTTCCTTCCACACCGACGACATTCCACAATCTTTCTCTCACCATTCGGTCTCTCGTTTGCTGGGACATACCTCGGTTTCTCTCTCATATATCCGTTCCCACGCTTGAAATTCATCTGCCCCCTTCCATTCGACCACCCTCCATTTGCCCATCCATTCTGCCGGCCCAGGAAGTTTGACATCACTCCAGCTGGTGCAGCCTTCAGGGCATCCCTGTAGCTGACAAACTGCTGGGGTGGATGAAAGCTCCTGGGCTTCTTACCCCCAACATTCACACTGTACCATCCATCCTCTTCTAGATCGCTTTCATCATCAAATCGTCCATCTTCTAACAGTTCCAACACATCCTCCCACATCAACCGTTCACCTGTCAGTCTCACTCTCTCCTTTCTCTTTCCACTCAGCCATTCACTCACCTTTCGCGGGATCGTGTCCAAAAACTTCCTCATGAGTGGTTTACATTCATTTACATCATCATCACCATACCTCGTTCTTGCCATACTCTCAAGCCTATGTGCATACATATTCACACTTTCACTCTTCCCCATTCGAGCCTTCTCAAATTCATTCACCCTCTTATACTTCACACTCTCTTTCATTCGTTCCACCTGCCCAATCAATCTCTTCTTCACTACATCGTACTTTGGCTCTCCCACACTCGTTATCACTCGCAAGAACTCCAACACTTTCCCATCCAAACAATCTCCCAGAACACTCACCCAGTGACCCTTGTTCTGCGGGTACTTGAGCTTGCAGTACCGCTCAAAATCCCCGAAGAACTCATCCATACTCTTTTCCCCATGCAATCTAAACTTATCAATCCTTGGCACTTCCCTAATCAAAATTCCTTTTCCCACATTCACTTCACTCTCCGAAGAGCTACTCTCGGTCTCACTCATTCCAATCATATCGTCACTCTCTCCCTCATCTGAGTATAGCGAATCCACACTCTTCCCTCTCGCCTTCCTATCCTTAACCTTAGAACCATGCTTACTTCCTCTCTTACTTTCCACTCTCTTCCATTCACCCCCTTTCCTACCACTCACAGTATCTTCTTTAGACTCAATCATACTGCCATCCATTCCATTTAGCGGAGTCCCTTCAGTAGGAGTAGGGGTCAGGGTTGTAGGTCCTGGGACTGATCCAGCCCCTGTCATCATGTTATACAGGTCCTGCATCCGTCGGTCCGTCTGATCCTGTCGGTCTCCCATTTTCTTCTTCATCCTATCAGTCTTTTCATTCATCCCTTTTATTTTATTCTCCATTCCCTCCATCATTCCCCGCAACATTTCACACTCCTCTTCTTTCTTTCTCAACTCCAGTCTCAATCGCACTACTTCTTCATTCAATGTTTCCGCTACAGCCATTGTTCTCAAGTTAGTAAAAAGATAGGAGGAGGGAAAAATCAATCAAACTACTTGTCACACTAATTGGGTATGGACTGCAATCCAATCCAGTCACGCTCCCAGTTTCGAAGTCTCACGTCCCTATTCGGGCGCCAAATGTAGCGGGCCGAAAATATATCTCTAATCCCAATCGATAATCGATCCAACCCGCTTCCTACACTGTCCGGACGTGAGAAATCGGGGGAGAATGAAACGGATTGTATATACAGTCCCTTTACTTACAAAAAAGTACAATGATAGTTACAGTTATATTTACAGCAATTTATATTTACAAGGGAAGTGTGCACACTTCAAAATGAGGCTGGATTCCCCAATCCAAATACGATACCAACAGAGAATTTTATAACAGGCGAATACAACAAATTTACTTATATATCTACACAAAACATAAAAAAACACAACAACAACCGAACGAAAAAAAAGGGTCACGCGCTATCACTTGTGTGCTGGAGGTGGGTGGTAGTAGGCTAACTTAGAAGGAGGCAGGATTGTCAACGAAGGCGGGTATGGCGGTTCAGGTGGTTAGAGAGGCACGAAAGCCCTCCGTCTCAGGGCTGGGCGGAGCACTCGTCTAGAGAACCCCTCTTGCTATCAGTCCACACTTCCACTCTCTCTTTCCAGAATATGGCGCTTTGCTAAAAGAATATTATAAACAAAGTACAATTTTGATAAAAGATTATTTTAAGCAAAGTACAATTTTGATAAAAGATTAATTTAAACAAAGTACAATCTTGATAAAAGATTATTTTAAGCAAAGTACAATCTGAGAAAGAGAAAACAATTAATACATGAAATCAAATACATATATATACAAAGAGAAAATATAAAAAAAACCCTCATTCCCACTCACACACACATTCTTACAGAGGGAGGGAGAGGGTACTGAGAAAAGGGGTGGGAGAATGGCCCTTTTACACACACTCACATTCGCTCCATCACAAGATGACTGGATGCATGATGAATGAAAAGTGGCTGGTGGTTGGCGACTTTAATGCCCACGTCAGCTTGCTTGGTGAAGATATCAACATGAATGGTTGGCTGGTAGACAGGTGGCTGGTGGAGTTTGATGTACATCTAAAAGTTTAGGAGTAATAGTAATACCTACCTGGAGACATGGAAGAAGGAATAACTCAATAGATCTTATGGTAGTGAATGATATGGCATGGGATGAATGCGAGCAAAACAGATCGTCATGTCCCATTTGTAAAAAATAGATGGAATGGAAGATATGAAGAAACATCCTGCCTAAGCAGAGCAGTGTGGAAAAGAAAAAAAGCTGACTGGGAGAAGTACAAGGAAACTATGAAAAATAAGCTAAGGGTGTATAGAAAGAATATAAAACAGCAAGAGGACTATACAATGCTACAAGAGTGCATAATAGAAATTGAAAAAAAAGAAGTCGAAGTAAAGTATAGCAGAAATGGGAAAAAGTGAAAGAGTAGAACATGGTTGAATGAGAGCATGGGAAGAGAAATCAGGAAGAGGAATGAATTGAACCAGAGAAAGAGGAGACTGCTGAAAAGTATAGCTGAGAATTACATTGAAGACTAAGAGAATTTAAAAGGAATGGAACTCCAGTATAAAGAACATAATAAGACGGCGACAATTAATAAGGATGCAAGGAAGATGGCACTTTGGTTGAAGGCTGGAAGAAACTCAAAGCTGGTGAGAAACAGAAGGGGCCAACTAAAGGAAGAAGATACAAGTAGACGAGTCATACTAAAGGCGAAGGATATAAGTTTCCTAGTAGAAGAGTACTGGAAGAAAATATTCTAAGAAAATTTACAGGTAGGTGTGGCTGAGGATGAAGATGGGCTAGTAAAGGAAATCATCCAGCGAATTAATGGATTGGAAATCATTGACTTGGATATAGAGAAGGCTGTCAGTAAAATAAAAAATGGGAAGGTAATGTATGAAGATTGGGGAAGTCATAAAGCATGGAGAAGAGAGAATCAAGATGGTCATGAAAAAACTATTTAATGATATGCTAAGGAGTGCATGGGTGCCAGAGGAATGGATGAAGAGTAGGGTAAATCTTATATACAAGGGAGAGGGGAAGGATAGAATGGATGTGGGAAATTACCCGCCAGTGGCAATTGTCAATGTAGCATATAAAATATTTTGGAAAATGATTGCTGATAAGTTACAAGAGTGGGGTGACAGTATGTTAACTGATGATAAAAATGGGTTCAGGAAGGGTAAAAGAACAATATACAACGTGTTTGCGGTGAAGGAAATAATTGATTTATGCAGGAAGAGAAAACCCCCTCTCTATGTTTACTTTCTGGACATAGAGAAAACATTTGACAGAGCTGACATGGAGAAACTATGGATGGGATTGAATGAAGAAGGCATGGATGCAAAAATGCTGAATGTGATCAAAAGTGTATATAGGCGAAAAAGAGTAAAATTGAATCTGAAAAGGGTAGAAACTGGATGGATGCTGAATGATGTAAGTGTGAGACAGGGATGTACCCTATCTCAACAGTGTAGATAGAGGGGAGTAGGAAAAGAAGCAAAGAAAAAATAATAGCGTAGGCGAGTTGCGAACAGCTTCTTGCGTCGCTGGACCACTGTTAGCCAGCGGCGAATCCACTCAGCCATCCTGAGTCTCAACAAAGACTCATTCAAACAAAGCTTTTAAGACGCTCGCCTGCACTTCTCGTACGCTATACAACCCCCCTCCTAGAAGGGGAGCGTATTTTGAAGAAATGAAGAGAGCCCATTTGGAAATGTTATCCAAGGGCTAACGCTCCCCTTCCTGGGTCTGGGCACCTTGTAGATTGTGGGGGTTTTAGGAAAAGGGGCAAAGAAAAAATAATAGCGTACGCGAGTTGCGAACAGCTTCCCGCGTCGCTGGACTACTGTTAGCCAGCGACAAATCCACTCAGCCATCCTGAGTCTAAAAAGACTCATTCAAACAAAGCTTCTAAGACGCTCGCCTGCACTTCTCGTACGCTATAACAGCTATTCAGTTTGTTTATTGAGGAATTACTAAAAGGCCTGAAACGCTCAAGAGGTGGAGTAAAGTTAGGTGACAGAACTATAAATTTTATATGATTTGCTGATGATATTATGATTATAAGTGAATGTAGAGAGGACTTGCAAGGAAGGCTAGATGTTGCGGCAGACTAGAAGAATGAATGGAAGGTGAAATTCAGTGGGAGTAAATGTAAGATAATGATTTTTGGGGAAGGTGTAAACGAGGGTTGAGTTTTAGGAAACGAGGTGCTAAAAGTGCTAGATGAATACAGGTATTTAGGTATTAGCCTTTGTAATAAACTGGATGTATTTCAAAAACACAAGAGGAGGAAGGAATTAGAGATGCAAAGAGTGATTGGGATGCTAAGAGGGGTCATAAATAAGCAGGCAAATGGATGTAGAATTGCCAGAGAGCTCTGGAGGGGGATAGGTCTCCCACGCAGTCTATATATATATATGATATATGCAAAATAAATAAAGGGGAGTTAGATAGGATTAATAAAATCCAGAACAAGGTAACAAGGATGTGTTTGGTGCAAATGGATAGGTAGGGATGGAAGCATTGAGAGAAGATGTGAGGTAGAGTAGATGCTACGAAAGAATTGCCAAGGTGAAAATGTGATATTAAGAGTAGGTGTAAAGCCTGAGTGACACAAGCTGGGTAGAATGGGTCCATAGAATGAATTTTAGAACAGGAAGAAAGAGAATAGTAAATAGGTATAAACTATGGGAAATGATTAGGAGCCAGGCAAAAAGTGTTGAAGTAGAGAGAAGAATGAAAGATAAGGCACACAGAAAATGGGTAGAAGGGATTAGGGTAAAGAGGACTTTGTGGATGTACAGGAATAAAAGAAAACCAGAACCTGAGAATATCTATGAAGGTAGTTTAGGGAGCCAGCTATTTTTTAAGGCAAGACCTGGCTCACTAGAGCCAATGAAGGAACACATTGATGGAATAAATGGGGAGCTGAATGTAGAATTTGAAGGGAAAATGAAAGTCAAACATGTGGGAGTGGAATGCAATGGGTATGGAAGGGAAAGAAAGAGAATGACAGAAAGGATGAGTGAACTGCTGGGTAGGTTGATATGGGCTGATGTGAGATAAAGGAATGACCAGGGATTAGCAGCCGTACTAGGGTATGAGATCAAAGACACAAGAGTAGACAAGAACAGAACTGAGATGGCAGCTATCACAAAAGAATTCCTGACCAGGGTGGCGAAAAAGAGGGAACTGCATGAAGCATGAGTATATTTGGGGAAGAGAGATAGTCAGGCGGATGAGATGAACCATGCAACTAAAGGTGATGGGAAATAAGGCAAGTTGTTGGGGGGGGGGGGGGTAGAAGGGTGATAGGAAATCGAATGGTAGTGATTGAGTAGTAGAAGTAGCTGGAAGGGAAGGTAGGGAAGTAACTTTGGAAGAGTGAAGGATGTTTTAGTTAGGTAATTGAATGGTGGTGGTGGAGTAGATAAATCTTTGAATAGAGAGAGAGGGAGAGATACGAGTATGACTAATTAAGGCCAAACCAAATGAATTAGTGAAGATATAAAGAATCTCAAATTCTGACATAAAGAAATAGCCACTTCCCAATCCAAAGGGTAGCCTAAAAAGAAAAAGAAGAAGAAAGCGTGTAAGTTAGTTATAACTATTAATACCTTGCATATTAACTGCATTTTGTTAAATACACGTATAGCTCCCCAAACCAAGCATTTTTGGCAATTTTGAATTAGACGGGCGCAAGCGTTCTAGACTATTAAATTATGCCATACTTCTTCCTATGGTTGGGATAGTGTCCTTGGAGTAATGTTTTGATATTGGAGGCTGCAACGTTTTTTATAAAGTCACGAAAAGTTAATATTTCAATCTGATTATGCAACGCACGAATTCTTCAACTTGACCAAATTCTGATTGTTTACAGTTCGGTTTTGTTGTTATTATTTGCATAGTTGAGCTATTTGGCGTGTTAGGGAGGTTAATTTTTTAGTTTTATATAATGGTTATAAGTTGTTTGAATTTTCTTAATTACGTAGAAAGTTTATAAAAATAATCTCAAACTGAACATTTTTGTTGGTTGCGAAATCTTTAAATTACATGAGACGGCCTGTTACATTCGCTCGTTTGAAGATAGCGAACAAGGGAATTTGTTTTTAAGGTTAATATTAATTATTTTAAATATAATTATCCTTAAACTGGTTTAGCATATTAAGGTTAATCCAAAATAGAATATGGAAGAAACAGTGTGCTTTTATCTTTGGTGTGAAAATACATCGGTCTTATTTAAAATTACGCATTTTTGACCCACGGGAGATGCGGCCAAAGAGGTCGAGACTGGTTTGATTAATTAGCAAAAACTAGTCTACATACACAACGAGGTACATTACAAAGAGGTCGAAACTGGTTTAATTAGCGAAAACTAGTTTACATACACAGCGAGGTACATTACAAAGAGGTCGAGACTGGTTTGGTTAGCGAAAACTAGTTTACATACACAGCGAGGTACACTACAAAGAGGTCGAGACTGGTTTGATTAGCGAAAACTAGTTTACCTACACCACGAGGTACATTACAAAGAGGTCGAGACTGGTTTGGTTAGCGAAAACTAGTTTACATACACAGCGAGGTACATTACAAAGAGGTCGAGACTGGTTTGATTAGCGAAAACTAGTTTACATACACAACGAGGTACATTACAAAGAGGTGGAGGCTGGTTTGATCAGCGAAAACTAGTTTACCTACACCACGAGGTACATTACAAAGAGGTCGAGACTGGTTTGGTTAGCGAAAACTAGTTTACATACACAGCGAGGTACATTACAAAGAGGTCGAGACTGGTTTGATTAGCGAAAACTAGTTTACATACACAACGAGGAACATTACAAAGAGGTCGAGACTGGTTTGATTAGCAAAAACTAGTTTACATACACAACCAGGTACATTACAACGTATAACACAAAATTTGTCCATGAGTTAAAACTATGATTTTCTGATTTGGAGGGACCATAAATAAGTAAAACTGAGCAATCACCAAGTTCAGACTTTAGTTCTGAGTTTATGAGATCGATTTATTGATTTTTTGCCATGTTTGCTTATTATTTTAAGGATTTTGATACTATATAATTTTAAAAAACGAATCTAGTTAAATATACTTTTAACTTATGTTAACATAGTTGTTATGATAAATCAATGATGGAAAATGAGGTTCTCCAGACAAGGTCTTTAAAAATGAAACTAAAACGAAGAAAACGAGCAGGGTTAAATTATGTATTATATGTTAACACACAGGCAGTAATGGTAGTGGTTCTCCAGCCTGCCTTTATCCAGGTGGATCCTGACCGGATAATGAAATAGACATCAAGGTCAATATGGCGCCAGGGGGTGGTCCTCTTTGGAGAGAGGAGACAGGAAGTATTATGTTTTTTACACCAAACACCGTTCAGATGGACCCTTCGTCGACTCGGGGTGGAGGGATCTGTTCCGTGTCAGCGGAGAGGTATGTGGATATAGATACCCATCGGAAGGATTCCTTGGAACAGCGAGTGTATGTGTTTGTGTTGTGCTGTGAAGACAGGAAAAAAAAGAAAGCAGTGTTGTAATTGGATATGTGTGTGATGATAAGTGTAAGATATACCCACCCGAATACAGGGGTGAGCACAGCGCGTCCACCAATTGGTAGCCAGATCTCTAATGGCGCTGACGTTTGTGTCCGCTCATGCCGGGATCGAACCCGTTACAACGACGTTGGCAGACAAACGCCGTATCCACTTGGCTAGCAAAAACTCTAATACACAGGACGTAGTACAGTGCAGTGATGCAGGATCTTGTAAAGATGAGTCAAACCAAGGTTTTATCGACCCTAATATAACCTAACTTAAACTAACCTAGATTAAGTGAGGTTATGTTAGGCTAGCTAAAATTAGATTATATTTAGGTCGAAAGAAAAACTTGGGATGCGTCATCTTTAAAAGATGCTTAATCCCAAAAAGGGTTTTTTTTACGATATTGGCGATTGTATTTCTGTTCACTCTATCACAAAAGTTTCCAGATATTGTTCCCCATCATACTCTCATTGTACTGTCCCTCCCCTGTAGCGTTCTTCGAAAGAGCTGACCTTCTGATGAAATCTTTCAATTTGTCTTTCTGAGTAGTTTCCAGTGTTTTCTTTGAATACATCAAGGTGGGTATGTAGTACATGCAGTTTCAGAGACATCAGGCAGCCCATGCTCCGGTACGTGTCTACAAGTTCATTGACGATTTCTCTAGAGTTATCTTCATTATGGTTTCAGAGGAACCCCTTTGCCTAACGAAACGAAAATTTCCCATGCTGTCCACTCAACCTCAGGCAGCTTTTCAGGAAAGCTGTCGCAGTCAATAAGTCGCTTCACCTGAAGGTCCGCAAATACTACTCATTTGATCTTCGCTTCCGATAGCTTCGCGAACAGCTTCTGGCTGAGCGCCAAGGTCTCACTCTCTAGATCCAGCTGTTTAACAAACTGCTTAGTGATAACCAATTTAATGTGCATGTGTAGCATAAGCACTTTCATTGACTCCACCAGTAACTCTTGCTTCACGTTATGGTCCCCAACCTAAGAGCTGGTCCTGAGGATCCCACTGCTCATCTGGCGTTGACGGTGCGCATCAGATGACGCACCTTGCTCCTTCTCAGAATTATCATAGCTTGCTTCGTCTGTTCGACAAGATTTATTTCTCAGGAGAGACTGACACATGTAGGTCTGTCACATTATGCGGAATATTGGCAATAGATGACGGAATGTCAGGGTACTTAATGAGAGGCACATTCATCCCCTTTCTTCAGAACTAGCACTATACAGAAATATCAGAACGTGAGGTGATAAGAGAGCTTACATCAGACAATGGGGATAGGGAATGTGTTACCCTCTTATCTCCTCTTAACTAACTTTCAAGAGTGCGGCGTCAGTAGTTACAGATGACATTTGGTACCCAGCGCTTGACTTGGTCACCAAATGTCATTCCGAATTAGGAATGATAGGGTTCCTTTGCACAGATGGAACTGTCCAAGTAGTGTTTTTTAGTTGTCTTTAATAAGAACTCGCTGCACACGTAGTATTAATCTTCTGGGTATTTGCAACCACAAGCATCCATAAAGGTAACTTCGTCACACATCTGAGAAGTAAAAATAATGGATTAATTTAACCATACATGGAAATAATTCTTATTTTTGTTTTTTTTACAGATATTAAACATTCCTTTAGAGTACTTTATTTGAACATAAAAGTAAATGGACACACCTTATTATAACGTTTTATCTCTGAAACTCCATTAATCTGATTAAACGTTATGATATTATTTTTTATTTCGGATTACAGTATATTAATTGTTTATAGTGCCCAGCCATTCCGTAAACGCCGAAAGCAAAAGAGTTGTCTGATTTTCAAAGAGGGCGTAGTGAGGATCATTCTAATGGTGGACTTATCCAGCGTCAGAATGCATCAAACTTGGTACTCTTCTTACTTCAGTCAACAGAATTATTGTACAATTCATCAGCAAAGACAAGCAATCAACAGCATCCCGCCAGGTCGACCACGGCACTCTGACAGGTGTCTTCGGGCTGTCAAGTTAATTGTTGAAAATAACCCCGGTTCTAAGGCAGCTGATATTGCAGAACAACTGCAACTGAGTCAGGGTACTGCTGTGGGGTATCTTCATCAACTTGGCTACTAAGGCAGGGCAGCTAGAAGGAAACTTCTTTTTCTATTAGCAAATATCAAGAGAAGAAAGAAGTGGGCAAATGATATATTAAATGCATATCTTTATGTACAATGGAAATTTTAGAAAATATTTTATTTTTGTTCTCTCTCTCTCTCTCTCTCTCTCTCTCTCTATATATATATATATATATATATATATATATATATATATATATATATACTACCGATAAAAAATAAGAGAATGATTTTCTTCTATTAAAATATTTTCTAAAATTTCCATGCTACATAAAGGCATGCATATAATATATTTTATGAAGATTTGATATGATACAATAGTATATTTGAAAAATTATACTAAATAAACTAATAAAATAAAAGATTGACACATGCAAAATAAGAGAACGATAATACACAGAATTGCTTAGCAAGCAAATACACTAGAAACAAATGAGGTGTTGAAGCCTTTGTCTTCTATTACTTCGGCACAACGACGACTATAGAACTTCACCAGTTTCTTGCAAAATTCTGGTGTTACTTTGTTCCATTCTTGCTCAATTTTCGTCCATAAATCTGTCACAGTTGAAGGCTGCTGGTCTCGAACTTTGTCTCCAACGATCTTCCAGAGATTCTCATTTGGGGTCAGGTCCGGGCTCTGAGCAGGCCACTCCATTACTTCGATATCTTCTTGTTCGAAATGGTATTTTACTCGCTTTACAGTACGGTATGGCGCGTTGTCCTGCGTAAATACTGTTGACTGGTTCAGAGATGCTCAGAGTGAAGGAGGTATAACATGTTGTTGTACGAGATTTAGCTGCACATTGGCATTTACCTTTTCCATTATTCCCACTAGCGGACCAACTCCTTCAGACGAAAACATCTTCATACCATGACGCTCCATTCCCAATGCCTGGGAGACTTCTTAACATAGTTAAGGATAAGTATGTCACCTGCAGCGCGTCTGTCAAACCGTCTACCATTAGATCAAGCTAAATTAAATTTACTTTCTTTACTATAATGAATTCTTTCCCAATCTTCATCCATTCAAACAACATGAGCTTCCGGATGTTCGAGTCTCACCTTCTGGTTCTTCTTACTGATGATTGGTTTGGTCGCTGGAGAAGAGCTTTTAAAACAGATGCATTGGGGTGACGAAACACTGTGAAACGGCTACTTTCTTTGCCACTATTGGTCTTAATTTTTTGAGAAATTCTTGTTGCATCTCAAAGGGATCTTTCATTGAGAAACTCCTAATAGCTGTCTTCCCGCGTGGTGGTTATGCATGGTCAACTGACTTTTGCAGGAGATTTATAAGTTTTGTTTCTATTGTATAACTTCACGACGCGCGAAATCACTCTCCTATACCTTCCTACCTCTCTTGAAATTGCTGAAAAATCTTCCCCGAAGTCTTCAAACGAACAATTCTCTGACGGAGCTCAGGGGTCATTTTCTCGTGTGGTGTCATCTCTGCAGTGTAAGCACGACAACAATGGCAGTTGTGCAGTTATACCCCCCTGAGCAAAATGTTGCCAGATGATTTCAAGACACTTCTAGAATGTTGTTGAAAAAATCGTTCTCTTATTTTGCAAGTGTCAATATTTTATTTCTTATTTTATTTAGTATAATTTCTTGAATATACGATTATATCATATCAAATGTTTATAAAATACATTAAATGTATACCCTTATGTACCTTAGAAATTTCATTTATCTACTTATCATACTTATGAAAATATTTTAATAAGGGAAAATCGTTCTTTTATTTTGCTCGGTAGTGTTTATAACGTTATATAATATAAATTGGACAGCGTGGCAAAGAAGGTATGGATGCCAGAGCATCACCATAGATTAAGCAATAAAAAATATTCAACTTAGCTTTAATAAAATAAAGTGATAAATAAATATAAACGACTGACCTATATTTTTTCATTAAAACTCGGTTTTCTGCAGTATGAGTTGCCAATTCGCAATATAAACTCCTTAAACATATACGATGATATTCTCATTTAAGTTAAAATGTATTTGTTTCGGTAAATATATAGCAAATTTTGAAGCGTTTACAGATCTACCGCAAATGTACATATAAGATTAAAATTTATGATATTCTTATGTCAACAAAATCGATGCACTGACAATAAAACTGAAGTTTAAAATCACTGACAGCTTTTCCCTACTGATTTTAAACATAATGAATCAGAAAATAAAGGGTATTGCCCAGAAACGAAGAATTTTTTTTGTTACTTGGTGTTATCAAACAATTTATCAAGGAACATGATTGCTCCTTGACCTGCCTCCATTTGTATACACAAACCCGAAAAGCCATTTAAAGAAGCTAAACTAATACATAAAAATATAGAATATTTAATTAAATGTACTCAAGACATAAGGGAAAAGGAATCACACTGGGAATTTGATGTTATATCGCCATATGATGCAAGGGGGAAAAGTATCGCTTTTCTCGTTTCCTCTATCATTACAATAATCACCTCCTACGTCATACAGGTTGACCAACGAGAGATAGAACTGGTTCAAATAATCCCCAGAGATTTTTTTTTTCAATTTTCACCTTAGAAATGCAGTATAAATTTTAGTAAACAATTTAAAACTTACTTTGCATAGAGACTCGTAAAAGACCTTCCATTCTGAACCTTCTATATCGATTTTCAGAACATCTATATAGGCATTTTGATGCCCGAGTAGATACATAATATTATCGAGTGGACGATTAAGAAATATATAATCTTCGCGGTCGTCCAAATATTTCACATCTTCGATTAACATGAATGGGGCGAGCCTCACGTTGAAAAATAGAAACCTGCAGCAAAGATTTTATTTATTTATTACTAAAAGCGAAAACCAACGATGGAAATGACCAAGAAAGTTCTCGAAAAGAGGTTATTTATTTAAAACAGTTTAACACCATCTTTCACCCTCTGTTGGGTCTATCCGGGTGTGGAAAAGATAGTGGGAAATTTCAAAGATAGGTAAAAAACGACCGGAGAGAGAGCACCACTTACTCCCTGGCACGGTCAAAGAAGGCTGGTCAAGCCATTACACATTAGGAGAAAGCTTCTAAGGGGTACCTAGCATTTCTCCATTAATCGTACCCCAGACGCCTGAGATCCCTTCAATCTCAGTCTCTTGCAACCTATGAGTGCTCCAAGGCGTTATTTATAAAGGTTCGAAAGCCTCTCTTCTCACACGGCATAAGGTAGCTGGTGAGGTCCTTATAACTAAACAACTTATGTATAATAGATGGGTCTTTTTTAAGACCGTTGAAGAACGGTGGTGAAACTTAACGCTAACAGAATCGATAAAGCTAATAGGGGGGTGCTAGGAGATGCATCAAAGAAGCAGTAGAGAAGTTTGACAACTCTTTGTCTGGATCCTACTAGAGCTACCTTACTGGCATGGGTGACCCTGCCGGACTAAAAGTCCCCCAGCTTAGCTATCTGAACTCAAGCAGATCGCGCAAGCTCTCTCACCGACGGCAAGGTGGTTGTTGAGAGGGGACTAGGTACAGTGGCTAGTTCTTTGAATCGGATTACTTCTGAGAGGACAGTTGGTTTTAATTATCCGTAAAATTATGTGGTTTTAGTTATCCTTAAAATTATGTGGCTTTAGTTATCCTTAAAATTATGTGGTTTTATTATCCGTAAAATTATGGTGATTTTAGTTATCCTTCAAATCATGTGGTTTTAGTTATCTGTAAAATTATTTGGTTTTGGTTTTTGATTATTAGTCAAATTATGTGGTTTTAGTTTAGCCATTAAATCATGTGGTTTTGGTTACCCGTAAAATGACGTGGTTTTAGTTATCCGTAAAATTATGTGGTTTTAGTTATTCGTAAAATTATGTAGTCTTAGTTATCTGTAAGATTATGTGGTTTTAGTTATCCTTAAAATTATGTGGTTTTAGTTATCCCTAAAATTATGTGGTTTTAGTTATCCGCAAAATGATGAAGATTATGTGGTTTTAGTTATCCTTAAAATTATATGGTTTTAGTTATCCCTAAAATAATGTAGTTTTACTTATCTGTAAAATTATGTGGTTTTAATTATATGTAAAATTATGTAATGTAATACGTGTATAAGAGAACATTCATTGTCAACTGAAGGCTAGATTTTTCCTGATTTTAATCAAGTTAGCCTTATGGTCAGAAATAGCTTAAGTAATATTTAATTAAGAAAAATATGATATGATAATTTTGGCCATATAAAGATTAGCAAGCGGGACACCTTTCGGATTCGCTAATTTTGCCATGGATAATTTAGGTATTAGTTTCTATGTTGAATACTCATTTAAATCAAGTTGCCTAATTTAATAAAAAATAAATAAGATGCGAAGACGGAAATGTGAATTTCTTCCAGGTGGCTTCCAAAATTTCATATAGAAGCGAACTGAATCAATATGTAAAGGAAATTTTGTGTTGTCGTGGCATTCCTACTCACTTTGAATTAAAATTGTATTATAACGTCATTGTTTTAGTTTTTTTTCGTTTTTCATTACTAAAGTTTGTTTTGTATATAAATTGTTCTGACTTACCGGGTTCAATTTTCTTTACATTGAGACTTTGAGTTCGCCATATATATATATATATATATATATATATATATATATATATATATATATATATATATATATATATATATATATATATATATATATTTGCGATGTTTGACGTTTTACGAAGGTTGTTATGTGTTGGGGTTTATGGTTAAAATGATGAGCAGTGCGAGTAAACAGCTACATTTTTCGGAATGTGAAAGTTTGCATGGAGACACCCAAATCTAAATAACGGGAGAAATTGGTCAGTCAATATATTTAAATCCAAAATTTCGTGACGGGAAGAAAACTACACTCACGGACTCAGGTCGGGGCGGAAATATACGTGGGAGAAAGTGTTGCTGATGGTTTCATTTTGTAAGGAAAGAATATTTGTCAAGTGAAATAAAGAAAATTCATCGCAGCCGCATTCACATGGAGATCAGGGGACTACCTGCGGGAATCAGAATGTGGTGGCATAATTAAGATTGAAATCAACGGAAATCGCACTGCTTAAATTTGTACTCCCGAAAATTAAAATGCCATTTCCATATTTTGAAATAATTAGTATTCGCTGAAAATGGATTTGTAATCATCTGGAAAATAATGGAAATACCAGAAAGGATGTTTGAAGTAAATTAAAAACTGGTAAAGGGACAGATTGTTAGGTCATTATGCCCATATGTTTTGAAAATAAAATTTGTAAGTAGGTCAACGAAATTATATTTAGGAGTTATTCAATTACAGTCTATTACTTCGGGCATGATGGCATAGGAAAAGAAAAAAAGGGTAAAACAAAATAGGGTATACAAGGAAAGATAGGAGCTTCATTGGCACTAGATCACCAAAGGCAGAACTAATCATTTTTTTTAAATGTGTCACCCCTTTATTTGTAGACGCGAGTAACGTGGTTCAAGAAATTATTTGCCGACGTAGAGGTCAAACTTGATAGTTACAAAAATAAGACCCCCTCCCCCTCAATAGGGTGTATCCAAGTTGTGTAAGTTCATGCAGTTGGTATAGCAATGAGTACACACCTTCCTTCATCGGGCACGACCTGGGGACGCTCTTCATCCACGCCAAGCAAGTGACTCTATCCAATAGACCAATCGATCAGTCGTAACAAGAACGATATCAAATGGGTATTTTAATCTTCACTTTTGCCGTCTCATTGCAAGGTATCGTTTTCAGCCACTTGTGTGGGCACATAATCGTTTTCAACCATTTATGTAGGCACAAGATCGTTTTCAACCACTTGTATGGGAACATGATTGTTTTCAGCCACTTGTGTAGGTACAGGATCGTTTTCAGCCACGTGTGTGGGCACAAGATCGTTTTCAGCCACTTGTGTGGGTACAGGGTCGTTTTCAGCTACTTGTGTGGGCACAGAATCGTTTTCAGCCACTTGCCTGGGCACAGGAACCTAGGGTACTAGGCTCCTACAGGAATGAGAATCCTTCACGATAAACTCTATCCCTCTCGGATATTCTCACTACACTGCTGTTTAGAGGAGTTGAGAGAAATCTCCGGAAGCTCTAAGTTTTACTCACTAAATTTTATGTCCACATTAAATTGAATATTATAAGGATTAAATTGGTCTTCTAAAAATTAAAAATATTAAAAAAGAAAATAAATGTTTCAATTTTTTTTTTTAAATCAACAGTTTATCTTCCACGTTAAACAAATTATTCAATTCTAAATTAGATATTACAAGTTAAAATTTCCCTAAATTGTCTTAAGAAATTTAATTTCTTAAACAAATGATCTACCAAATTTAGGGGTCGCTCAAAAAGTTTGATTTATTTTTAATTCTCTATAAAAATGAAAAAAGTGTACAAAAATAATTTAATAAAAATTTATTTTTAATTCTCTCTTCAACAAATAAAATAAAATGAAACATGTGAAATAAAACTCTTTAAACAAAAGCAATAAATCATGATATTTTGAAAACTAATTTGGGGGGGCATTGGAATCTCTTTCCAGTACTGTTGCATAACTCTCAACATAAACTGTCACTGAGCTTCATCTTTGGTAATAATAGTATTAAATTGTTGGATAAGAGAAATGGCCCCCCCCTCCCCAGCACAGTCATTCACAACCTACAGCTCATGTGCTGCTTTTTCGAAGCGACGATACAAATCATCATTTTCCCAAGAAGAGGGATCCTTCGTCAAAAATTCGGGGTCTTCTGAAAGAATCACGGGAAATATCCTTTTTGTTTTCATCGCAAAATATTCAAAGAAGGAAGTCTGTGGCGAAAATGTTTTTTCCATCGATCCTCTTCAATCCTTTTGGTTTCTCAGGAAGAATCATATTATTCACCATCTTCTGCTTTTCATCAGCTGAGATAAGGTCGTCGAACAGAGTAAGTCTCACAACCTCCTCAGAAATATACCAAAGATGGCGTTTGAAAGCTGTGAAGGCAACATTGGCAAGTTTTTCATTTGGAATTCCTACTTGCATGACACTCATCATATACAGATGGTTCCTGATAGCATAGGGACAGATTGGTAACTTATTCCAAAATGGCACATAGCACAGGGCGACGAAGAGGGAATAATCTCGGACTGCTTTTAGCGTACCTTCTGTTAGAGAAAACTGTTCACGGAAGAGAAATAATTTGATACTATGGATACCTTTCCCCATCCAGCGCGCCTGGTGTAAAACACCTGGGGCACGAAAGAAAACTCCATCTGGTGAAGCAACTCCAAGAAATATGTAAGCAAGAGTAGAAGAGCCAGATAATCATCTCTTGCTGCAGTTAACTTCAAGGTAACTTCAAGACGTCTCATCGCTTCCTCACGAGGTACGCACCAATCACCCACAAAGTTTGCTACCAAGATATCGTCATCATCCTCTGCTGTCTTGAAGTATCTTTTGTCGAGGTATTGCCAATGGTCTTCAAAACGTACAAATAATGGGATGCTTGGTTCGGAAAAGGACCATAGGTGGAACGGAACACATCAGCAAGGATTACTCTGTACAAGTGATGTCGACAGGCCAAACAAACAAGCTCCCTTTGCAATTATTCTTGAATTTTGATACAAGCGCCTTATGGCAAACCTGTGTTTGACACTGTTGTACCAAATACAAGAGCCTTGATTTGCTTCGACAGGCCCCACTCGTTGATAAAAAACAGATATACATGAATTGTCTTGATCAGTACCCGAACTGGATCCAATTTTGGGGAAACCAAGGAGGAACTCAACACCAGCTCTTTCCGAGTTAACAATTGCATTTATATCAGCCTTCTCCTGGCCAGAGCTTGATACAGTTAGGTCAGGCAATAACTTACCACCTCAATTCAGCACGAAAAGTGCATCGCGTGGAAGACTTGTCGTGATGTCAGCCTTGATTCTGGTAGCTGCTTCTTCACGGTTCTTCTTCCGGTACCGGTAAATTGAACTCGGAGACAAAGAGATTTGTTCGATTTCAATGCCAATAGACTTTTCCTGAGCCACAAGCTGGTGCATTGCCTCCCTATGAGATACAGCAATACAACCCAGAGCCACCGTGAGCTCGGATTTCGGGAAAACGTTCTTGGTAATTGGTAGACCTGCAGAGGGAGCATTCACCTTCTTTCTTTTCGAACGGCTGCTATTTTGAAAGGACTCATCTGCAGAGGAGTCTGAAGACGACCTGGAAACAGCTAGTGTGGATGAGCTGACGACTTCGATGGCTGTTCGTTTTTCCACCTCAGATTTCTTCTTGCTTTCATTTCTACTTCAGCCGCTTTATTTTTATTCTCTAGAGACTTCGAATGATTCATATCAGTTCCAACCATTCTCGACTGGGAATGTTGCTCTCATTGGCTCAACAAGAAGGTTCTATCTTTTTCATTTTTAATCATAATCAGTGCATCTTTGTGAGCAATATCAAAGAGTTCATCTAAGTCATCACAAAACATTTGTTCCTCCATGCGCTGATTTTCTGAATCCCGCAGACGATTCTTCCTGAGACCTTCGTACTTTGTAACGAAGGTCTCAGGAAAAAAAACTGTTTCTACAACCTTCTTCGCGCTCTCGGATTTCATGCACTTTAAGTGGAGGCCATGGTAAAAGAAGTGATGAATGACTTGGCCGTTGGACGGGAGTTGGGAAGCAGTAATCTCTTCCTCAGAATTGCCTAAGGAGCCAAACTGATGCTGCACTAGTTAAAGCCATATCAAAGATTACCTGCAGCAAAAACAGAAGAGAGAATTAGGTGATGAGTCATTGGTGAGGTATTTTTCTGCATTAGCTTAAAAGTAAACAATCTGAGTAATCTTTAAATCTGCTCTGATCATAACAAAATTTTGCACAAATTCAACTTATATGATTAGGAAACAGGGCGACATGCATCCAGCTGAATATATATATATATATATATATATATATCATCACTAACTCTATAATTTAAGAAGGGGATTTTTTTGAGTATTTGAATAATAATTTCATCTTAGTTTAGTTATGAGTTATGTTTTTTTATCAAAGTTATTTCTAATAATTCTTTTATAATATCAAAAAACAAAATGGTGAAGTTCAGAAATAAATATAAGTATCAAAACTTTTAGTTTAGAGTTCCTTTTTAAAATTATTATAATTGGCGAGGTTCAGAAAATTTATAAAAATTTAACCATGGCTGCTTTTTTTTAGATTTAAAATTTTAATTTTAGTAGCGAAGCGCAAGCTCCCCCGTAGGGGGGGGGGCGAAGCCATTGCCTGATATATATATATATATATATATATATATATATATATATATATATATATATATATATATATATATATATATATATATATATAATATACCTTATTAGTTTGGATAAGATGTTGGTAAGTTGCTTTAATTTCAAAGTTAGTTGGTAGTTCCATTATTGATAGCTATTAACGAGTGAAGATTGTTTAGTTGAGTAATTCAAAAATATATCAGGGAATGCAGTTGAATCCTATTTGCCTGGTTTTTTTTTACATGTAGCCAGTATTTCAAAATTATCTACATATATATCTGTATTGAACTTTATGATATGACTGCGTATGGGGGAATTTTCTTTGGGGGCCAGAGAGTTCCCTGTTCTATGATTAATAATTAAGTGGGCCGAAACCCTCGCCTCCAGTGTCTACCTAGAAAAACCTATGTAGGTTTCTTTAGAACAACCAGGACCTAGTCAGTCTGATTTCTGCCGCTCTATTCTCTGGGAAAGTTACTCACTGGTAAAGGAGGACAAGTAAAGAGAGGTGAAAAACGTGATTTTTTCACAGGAAGACAGTTTCTTAAAAAATTGCACCTAAGTTACATACGTACTTAGCATGATTGGAGAGCTATCATGCTGCAAAGTACGGTGTTATCCACCAAAAAAGGATCATCTACATATTGCGCTATTTAACTTTCACATTTTTTTTATATCTTCGCAATATAACGCAACCCTCATTGCGCCCAGACCTCCTTGGTAGCGTGGTATGGTGAACCCGGGAACGAAGCCTTGTTATATTGTGCGAAGAAGGAAATGAGTCGAAGAATTTGGAGAGGCGTCTAATAGTGTAGGCCTATTAAGGTAGTAGGGTTGTGGAGTGGGCTGATAGGAAGGTAATCAAGGAACCAATAGGTACACACAAAATAGGTATTAGACCTTTATATTATGGCCTTTTTCAGAGTAGGAAAGCCTCCCCCCCTTCCCTTCACGAGGACCATGGAAACTGATTTAATCAAGCAGCGCCCCTTGAGATTAGCACCAAATTGAAGGAAGAGGACACCGCAACAAGTTGCTCCTGGGATTTTCACTGACCTCCAAGCCACCCTTATCAATTGACTGGAAGTGCCAACGGGATTTATCGTAATATGTTACGAAAACAAAGATGTGGAACAGCCTCCATCCTGTGCAGGAAACATCACACTCAAGAAATTGGACCTTGAAGCGAAATCTCCACCTTAGATTACCGCCAACAGGACTGTTGTCTGCCAAAAGATAGAACCCTGGGTTGGATCACACTCGCCACAAGAATTAAAAAGAGCAATTAGAGAAAAGGCAACCATGGATAAAGGTACATGAAGTAATTAAGTTTAGGGAACACACACACGTATTCAAAATTGTGTGTGAAAATAATGAAAAGACCCCTAAGATCATCGAGAAAGGACTCAGGCGTTGTACATGAGGATCCCCCAGGCAAACATACAAAGGGCCGTCTTCATAAGCATAGAAATTTGCTTCGGTTGCCATGCAACTAAAGACCACATTACCACGGAATGTCCCCAAAAGGACTTCGTGATGTGCTCGGAATATGGCTTGGAAGGTCACACCCACCGAAATTGCTAGAATACAAAAAATGCATTAACTGCGGAGAACCCAACCTGACTATGGCCATGTCTTACCCTAAAAGGAAAGACATCGTAAAGAAGAATGAACGGGAAAACCAAGAACGATCTAACGGACAACGGAACATGTCGTACGCTACAACAACCAAAACACCAACCCAACCGAGAATGGAAACCCAATTTAATATTGATTGGAACTTGAATATAAAAATACTCACATGGCACTTCATCTAGACATCAATAAAAATGGACTTGATCTAGTGAGAGAGACAGCTTTCCGATCACTAACTTAACAAGATTATTCAGTAATAGAAAGCCAGTCATTTTTATGGAAGACCTAAGCACCCATTGCACAGAAAATAGATATACGAACACAAACATGCGGACATGGACCTAAAGACGATGATAAATATGTAAATGCTACAAAGGCTATGGCCGGAATTCTCAACCTACATCAACAACAACGTAGCATCAAAATCAGATATCTGCCTGTTGATCTTCAAACTCCCAATTAACTACCACTTAGAACCCATGGACATTTTAACGAGTGACCACATAGCATCTCTGATAATAGTTAATTAGCTCCACATACAGAAGCTATCAAAGAAATGAAAGGCTTATCATTAGGTCGGCCGGACTAAATATAAATAGATCACAAGAGAATATGAACCGAAGGTACCCAACGAAGCCACACTTGAAGAAATTGACGAAGAGCTCAAGAATATTAGAGAATATCAGACAATGAAGCAATCCCCAAAAGAACTCACAGAAGTATCCAGAACTTCAGATGGCTCCCTAAGAATGATATCAGAACAGATAAGTAGAGATGAACCCAGCATAGAACTAGACAACAATCTAAGAAGGAAAAGGAGAGAGCTCGCGATGTTGATTATTGAAAAGCAAGATGAGCAATGGAACGGTCTAATCTTCAAGATAAACGAAGAAAGATTGTCAAAAGAATTTTGGAAATGGGTGAGCATGACGAAGGACAAACCAGCAAAGGAAAAGATAAGAATTAAAGATGAAAGAGGAAACAAACTGAAAGACAAAACCGACGTTGAAAGCGTATTTAGAGGACAGTGGAAGAACGTTTTTAAGATCAGTGAATAAAAAACTAAAAAAATCCACAGACTTTGAAAATGAGATTATAGAAAATTCAATCAAATAATAGAAAAAACCCACCCCCAACACTTTGTCGAAATAAAAAGGGACCCCGACGAAAGAAATGATGCCATCATCACGATCAAAGAACTTATAAGAAGAATAAGCAGCTTTAAACACAAAGCGACAGGGGCATCATATTTTACGAGAAAGAATTACGTAGAATCGTCTAATAACATCTTAAAATATTAAAAAAAACGTTTTTAATGCAAACCTGAATACAAGCTACTTTTTCGACGATCTGAAAGTGGAGAAAATTATTTTCATACCAAAAGCGAAAATCACATTGTCAGGTAGAAAACAACGGACTTATTTCGCTACTGTATTTCATCCGAAATGTATATGAAAAGATCTTAAAACGCAGACTCGATCAACACCTCGAAGAAAACAATCTTTATAATGAGGGCCAATTCGGATTCCGAGAAAAAGAGGAACACGGATATGACACCGCCTAATAATGGAAAAGATGAACGAGAAGATGAGTGTAGGCATCGTCTAAAGAGACGAGTCTTAAGCTTTTGACAAAGTTATCAGAGGGGCATCCAGTATAAAATACTACAACTAGGAATCCAATCTTACCAAGCAGCATGAAGGCAATGGACAGAGAAGAAAACAAAGAGACAAACTCCGGATACGACAAAGATTAAATCCCGATTCATACAAAATAATCCACGATTAAGATGACTGATTTAGATAACAGACTACGATACCTATATATGGAAACCGAAGTATGACTTAAAGCTTGATATCTAAACGAATAAAATAACTTTGAAATCAAAGAAACAAATTAACAACAAGATATAATGAAAAAATCAACCAAAACATTCATAGTAGGAACCTTTAAAGAGCCAGACCACAACAAATACATACAAAATAAAACAAGAACAATAGACTTTTTCAGCAACAGGCATATAAATTAACCGGTTTGAACACCAAACATCTATTAATAATAAAACAATACGATAGCACGAATAACATTAACCTGAAACTCAGTACTTACTCTCCAACTAAAATTCCAGAGATTAGCTTGAGCTCCAAGCAAACTTGCAACTCTCCGCAACTCTCCGCAACTCTTCAATTTTCTTCCTTTTTTTTATATTACTTTAATACTGTCACTTCCAACGGGCTCTACATACAAACGTGTGGCAGGTAATACATGCCGTGGTATTAGCACCGCGTTTAGATTTAGGACCAAGACTGCCTAGGACAATTATCTAATCTCTTACTAGTTTCTCACTATACTCTCTCTCGGACGATCTAGTTTTTTACTCTACCACACCTTTAATTCTTCAAGAAAAGTGAATTAATAAGTTACCTCACTACACAACCTTAAAAGGAGTTTGTCTTTTGATCTTAAAAACTAACTATTGTACTTTTGTTTGTGGAAACTAGTTGTATATTAACATTATAAAAATCAGACCTGATGATTTTGGTGCTGTTGATAATTAAGAGGTAGCAGTTTGGACAGGTGGGGGAAGGGCAATAATGGGTTAAAAAAATGTTTTACCCTGGTTTGCGATTTTTTAATATACCTTTTTTATTAAAAAGAGGAAATAATCCTTAACTTAAAGGAAGAAATCTCTTTTCCATCTGATCCTTTTTTCGTAAATTCTAATAATATCCATCTGAATTTTTTGATTTCCTTTGGTACCAGTAAAGTTTACAAACTGTCTCGAATTTGACCAAGATTCAGAGGATTCGAGGTCAAATTACCAATAAATAGATCTATTTACCTTTCATTGAAAAGCGTTGGGTAGTTTCTATGAGCTTGATCATCATCAAAGGCAAATGTTTGGCACCCAAATGCAGAGATCTGCGTTTCAAATGAGAATTCATTTCCCGAACCGAAAGAATACACCAGACAGCTTTCGTTCTTGGCTAACCACAGACGATCGAGGCAAACTGGCCTTTAATTGGAAGACGAGAAGGGAAAGTTTTTAGTATGTGTGTCTAAGTTCTTACTTCAGGACTATGAAGCACTACGAGATAAAAGTGAGGAGGACAGAGATAACATAAAGGGCTATGTCCCCACCTGTTGTTTGGGAGTCACTTGGAGGCAGACTCCATTAATAATCAACCGAGAGAGAAGAGAGAGACAGACAGACAGACAGACAGATAGACAGAGAGAAAGGGGAAGCGGATCATAAGGAAATAAAAGTATTTTAAAAGATCTTGCCATTGATACTAAATGGACACATAATGACGAAAAAAATCATATCCCAAGTTCAAGTTTTTAGTAAACCTTTGACCAGTTAAGTCCAATTTTAAACCATGGTGTTAACTATAGTTTCCATCGTAAACATCCTGCTATGGTTTACCTTCTCAAACAAATAAAGAAATACTCACTTTACTCCATCTTTTCTTTTTCCACAACTCCAACCTCCAATAAGGACCATTTTGCCACATCTCTCCGGATGAGTACGGGTCAAAATTGTCTTCAGCTTCTTTACACTTTTCATGAAAGTTGAAGAGCTCTTCCAAGCCAATGTGAAGTTAGAAGCTGGATCAAGTGTGTAAGTGTAGTTCTTTACAGGTGGAGGGAAATACGAAATCATAAATGTCACTAATGGATGTTTGCTGACTTCTTCATCGTAAGAGTTCTCAAGTTCTTTGTCAATGTCTTTCATGAAAGTTTCCTGGGTGATTTCAGAAACTGTGTGAGATGGTTTACTTAGAGCGTAATCGACTCCAGTAGAAAATTGATCCTCAGAGCTCCATCTTCCTTTAACCCAAAAGGCGATCCATAGGTTGTTGAAAAGACCGAAGAGAAGTAGTAATAGTACCCAGAAGAAGTAGCTTCGTTTATCTGGTACTAGACCGGTCATTAGTGGTAACTGGGGCTATTGGTCTTTCTGTTAATGTTTATATTCAGAAGTGAAATATGGATGAATTGATGATGAGATGTTCAAACATGGGGTTAACACTTCCATGAAGGGTTCTGCAAATGAAAGTGGGAAGATTTCGAGTTAATTTTATTTCTCCCTCGCAAAATCCAAACCTTACCCGATGAGCAGCTGGTACTATGCCGGTGCCAATCTGATCCCCTGGCCGCAAGATGAATTCATGCCCCTTACTTACACATAGTTTTAATATGAATGAACTTCAAAATGCAAACAAGGGCCTCTTTTATGGGGAGGGTGTGCTTATTTAGGTTTACTATTGGTTACATTATCTCTTGGTTTGAGTGATTGAATGAGAATTTGGCAAGTTCATTTCAGTCAGTACTAATGTTTTATGTTATGTTAATTTTGCCTAGGTTACAATGAGTTTACATAAAATTTGACTTGTGTGGCTGCGTTTCGTTACATATATATTCGACCACCCTACCGTGTCTTGATCTAACTAAATTTAGCCCATCGGAAGTTAAGTTAGGTTACAGTAGATTTATTAGTTTCTAAAAAAATAAAAATAGTTTCAAGCACAAACATAGAAGCTGGCTGGATCAAGACTAGGAATGTTAATCATCATAGAGACATACAACTCTCCTAACCAACGATGGCATTTAAACTTATTAGACAAAAAATAATGAGGAGGCCTGAAAAAGTTTTTATAACTACTTAAACGCACATTCAAACACACTAACTTAAATCCCTTTGCAGGTGAAACCAGCAGGAATAATTCTCACTGTATTTCACGCTTATGGGCATTTGAGCCTATTGCGATTTTTCACTATTTGTATATCAATTTAAGTTAAACTTAAGTTAGGTCACTATGTTTATTCGCCTATTCCCGATTTTCAGGTGTTTATATTTTACATATTAATTAGTTTAGGTAAAGTTTGTTTGGGTTTATATAGGTGATAAACTATACTAACAACCTAACCCTAAATTAAACTAATTAATATGTAAATTACAAACACCTAAATATTAGAACCAGAGGGTGGGAACCATATAAATCAACATCCATTCGCAATAAGGAACAGGCAAATTCAAGACTAGGAATGTTAATCATCGTAGAGACATACGACTCTCTTAACCAACGATGGCATTTAAACTTATTAGACAAAAAATGAGGAGGCCTAAAAAAGGTTTTAGAACTACTTAAAACTAAGTAGTGAAACCAACGATGGTATAATAGCCGTATTTACGGAGAGTTTCGTAAAGATCGTGAAGTTACGGGAAGTGAATAAAGAGTGAAATCTACATACCCTGAATATCATCAAGAGGAGACTACTTAACTTGACGCCATATCATTTGATCTCGCATGGGGTTAACTCCCTACTTTCGAGTGTCACTTTCAAGCCATAAGCACGTGTGTTTGAGGTCAGTAAGTTCCTTAAAAATTGACATAGGTGATTGCTTAAATTTTGTAAAACAGCTTGATTTTACCATATCTCCTTCGCACTCATTGTAACAAAAACTCTAAACTCATCTATTGGCGAAAGTCCTGTTTTGTGTGAGTAAATTTGAGATCTAAAAACACGTGTTTAAGTAAATTTGAGATCTAAAACTACAGGTAAAATGTCGTTATTTTCCGAGGAAAAACACGAGTCCAAGTCCAATTTCACATCAAAATCCTTAAACGAAGCAAAGCTTTCACACGCAAGCAAATTAATACACCACTTTTACACAAGGAAATAATCGCACGAATCTTCTGTAGGAATAATATGTTAATCTTTGGTGTAAAATGTGCCTCGATGGTACAAGTTTGGCTGAGGGGAAAATACTGGTTAAAACTCATAGGCTTTTTGCCTCATTTTATCCTCTTTTCAAGGAAAACTCGTCCATTTTTCAGTGAATGTTGGATTGCGTGGTGTTACTATGTGATGGAGGATTTGACTACCCGTTTTCGGTTGATGGCCTCATCGCCGACGCCAGAGCGCGCTTCCTACTTCTTGCTTTTTTACTTCTTGTTTGTTCTTTGGCATTTTTTTGTTTTGAGTTTTTGCTCTTTTTTATTATTTGTTTTAATCTTACTTAGCATTAGGCTGTAAAGTGATTGCAGCGACTTGTTCTCTTCGAGTCAATCGCCAAAGTAGCGTGCTGTCACTTATTCTGATTTATAACCTTACGACCTTCGAAACTTTCAATAATTCCCGAACTAACCCTGAAGAGACTTTGACAATTATATCATTCGAAAGAGAATGTAAAACAATATAGAGGTTTTAAATTTCGTTAGAATCGGCCAAATAGCTACAATGTTATTACCAAAACAAAACGGAGACCGACGGATGGACGGACCGGACCGACCGACCGACCGACCGACCGACCAATATAATGAGATATAGAGTCGCACCTGACTTAAAATTGACTACCTGTTTTAGGATAGTGTTGGAAGGAGTAATGGAAAAGAACTTCGCCTGGAATCTCGTCCTGACGAATTTACAAAATTACTTGACGAGACCAGATGATCTTAACCCGGTGTGAATCCCCTCCCCCCCCCCCCTTAAGTTAGGGTTTGAAGGGAAGGATTTGGGCCTACAGATTACTAGACTCAACCTTGTAAAGGAAGCAAGGACATGCCGACTGTGTAAACTGGCCAGGGGGAAGGGGGCGAATAAGGTTGAGAAGCGGCGCCGTATAGGATTGCATTTCAACAACGATTTTAAACTCCTTTACTTAAAGCTCCTGAATTTAGAACCCCTCTCCCACTTCAAAGACTTTAGTAAAGAATTAGTGACGACAAAAATCGGTTCCAATTTCGGTGATAATTCGATGAAAGTAACCAAGAATCGTAGCGTCGGCGAAATACCGGAGACACCACTTCGACATACCGACGAATCATCGGCAGTGGCTACGACATAACCGCTGAGAGATCTGCAACACGGCGCCGTTATA
Source organism: Ceratothoa steindachneri (assembly GCA_963969495.1). Classification (NCBI taxonomy): domain Eukaryota; kingdom Metazoa; phylum Arthropoda; class Malacostraca; order Isopoda; family Cymothoidae; genus Ceratothoa; species Ceratothoa steindachneri. The sequence goes on from OZ018318.1 coordinate 53,075,795, forward strand.
CACACATGAATGTTAATTCAAATTTTAACCGGTTTTAAACCGGAGATATAACGTCGATTATGCTACGGTGGCGGCGTAATTATGACGATGTATCTTCGATGCGTCGCCGAAATGCATCATTGCATTATTTATGTAAAAATCACCTGCCATCGCCGTAATGTCTGCGATGTATACCCGGGAAATCTACGAAACATCGGCAATATAAACGGTATAAATATAATCCGGAGCTGAGAGAGGTATTCATTCCAGTCCAAGCCTCATAATGGAAAATATCCTGGACACTGGCATGGTGGGAGGTCACTTCATCTCATTGGAAAAGTTGTGTGGTATTATTGCAGAAGTCATTCAAGAACACTAGCTGCGAGAGGCGCAGAAATTAGAGGAAGAAAAAGAAGAGAGGAAAGCCAGAAGAGGGTGCCAAAGAAGAGAGCTATGTGTGTGCATTCGTGGATACAACAGAGACCTGAATATGGGCACTGGGAGTATCTCATCTCGGAGCTCGCCCAAAATGACCCTATATCCTTCCAAAATTTCTTTCGCATCGACGAGGACCTCTTCATGGAGATTTTGATGAGAGAGGTCCACACATCCAGAAGAAGGATACCACCTTCAGGAAGGCCCTTGAGCCCGGCCTACGATATGCAATAACACTTCGATATTTAGCCACTGGTAACGTCTTCCGAGATCAACACTTCGGTTTCCGTCTTGGAGATAAAACTTTTTCTAAAATAGTGTATGAAACCTGTGAGGCAATTATCAACGAGTATATGGAAGAGGCCATTGTTTGTCCCTCCACACTAGAGGAATAGGAGAAGGTTGCCAAAGGATTCTCCGACAGATGGAATTTCCACCACACCATAGCTGCAATGGATGGGAAACACTTGGCGATCCGCCCCCCCAGGGAAAAGCGGTCCCTACTATTTTAATTACAAAGGATACCACTCACTGGTTCTACTAACTCGAATCGAAAGTAATTACAAGTTCATCTTTGTGGATGTGGAAGCCAATGGTGCCAACAACGATGGACATATCTTCAACCACACCCAACTGAGGCGTGCCCTTGAGACCAACGTTATAGAATTACCTAATACAGCAGCGCTAGAAGGAGGACATCGACCAGTGCTTTACTTCATCTTCGGAGATGATGCTTTTGGACTTAGCTATTACCTACAAAAACCCTATCCTCATCGAGGCTTGAGTATGGAAGAACGCTCCTTTAAATACAGACTGTCCAGGGCCAGACGAGTCGTGGAGAACGTCTTTGGGATATTGGCTAACAAGTAAGTAATGAAATTATTTTTCGTTTTCTTATATTTATATCGGTTAATATGTTTATATTGACTCATAATATTTGTGTCCGTAATATTATATAAATCTGTTTTTTAATCTTACTAAATAATAATTGTCATGTCATTCGATGCATTTATAATAGTTTTATTTTGATGATTTTTTAACCATTTTCTATTTTTTCTACAGATTTTTGGGTGTTGCTGACGAGTATGCTCCTGAAGAGTGATCGGGTGGAGGCTGTTGTTATGACTTGTTGCTGTCTTCACAACTTATTACGAATGAAGAGGCCCAGTGAATCAATCGCAGCAACAGATGTAGAGGACCCTGAGACCTATGAGGTAACACCAGGTGCCTGGAGGAGTGACCAATGTATGCCGCTTCCTGGACCAGGAACACGCGGTCATCGTGCAGCAAGACATCTAAAGGAATACCTGAAGACCGACTACAACTCACCAGTTTGAGCAGTCTCCTGGCAAGACAAGTTTGCCTAAGTTGCCTCGTGAAGTGCTTGAAAAACGTGTCAAGGTTTGTGAATAGTTGTGTCCTGTACCATATATGTAAATAAAATAACACACTCCGTCAACTATTTTTTTTATCTGTTACCTTTCTTGAAAGCACTTTAATAAGGTATTGCCTGCATAAATAAATATATATCTATATATGTATATATAGAATTTAATAGCAAATTATGAAAAAGCTTGTAATGTTGCTAAAATCGTTTACACATCAAATTTGAACAGCCAAAAAACGAACACTGAAAATATAATAAATACAAACGTCTCTTATGAAAGTAAAAAAAATAACAGACCATTGAAACAATCAAAGATTTCTGGATTGTCTAAGAAATATAAAATAAGTAATATCAGCAAGCATAGCTCTCTGGATTGTCTAAGAAATATAAAATAAGTAATATCAGCAAGCATAGCTCTCTGGATTGTCTAAGAAATATAAAATAAGTAATATCAGCAAGCATAGCTCTCTGGATTGTCTAAGAAATATAAAATAAGTAATATCAGCAAGCATAGCTCTCTGGATTGTCTAAGAAATATAAAATAAGTAATATCAGCAAGCATAGCTCTCTGGATTGTCTAAGAAATATAAAATAAGTAATATCAGCAAGCATAGCTCTCTGGATTGTCTAAGAAATATAAAATAAGTAATATCAGCAAGCATAGTTCTCTGGATTGTCTAAGAAATATAAAATAAGTAATATCAGCAAGCATAGCTCTCTGGATTGTTTAAGAAATATAAAATAAGTAATATCAGCAAGCATAGCTCTCTGGATTGTCTAAGAAATATAAAATAAGTAATATCAGCAAGCATAGCTCTCTGGATTGTCTAAGAAATATAAAATAAGTAATATCAGCAAGCATAGCTCTCTGGATTGTCTAAGAAATATAAAATAAGTAATATCAGCAAGCGTAGTTCTCTGGATTGTCTAAGAAATATAAAATAAGTAATATCAGCAAGCATAGCTCTCTGGATTGTCTAAGAAATATAAAATAAGTAATATCAGCAAGCATAGTTCTCTGGATTGTCTAAGAAATATAAAATAAGTAATATCAGCAAGCATAGCTCTCTGGATTGTCTAAGAAATATAAAATAAGTAATATCAGCAAGCATAGCTCTCTGGATTGTCTAAGAAATATAAAATAAGTAATATCAGCAAGCATAGCTCTCTGGATTGTCTAAGAAATATAAAATAAGTAATATCAGCAAGCATAGCTCTCTGGATTGTCTAAGAAATATAAAATAAGTAATATCAGCAAGCATAGCTCTCTGGATTGTCTAAGAAATATAAAATAAGTAATATCAGCAAGCATAGCTCTCTGGATTGTCTAAGAAATATAAAATAAGTAATATCAGCAAGCATACTGCCATATACATAGGATAAGAAGACTTCTTTCACGGATAAAGAGACGTTCACACTTGGAGAAAAATAGGGATTAAATGGATAAATATATTGTCATTAATAAACTGGTTTATTGGAAATTTCATGAATTTATCGTTTTACATTGCTTTGTTCTTGGTGTGAGTTATTATTGTTTTCTAAATTTACCTATTTAGATATGTCTGCATGTATACATGTATCCCCCCCCATAACTCCCCAACCCTTTTTAATGATGACAGATTTGGGCTGAAAAAAACATGCATGCATATATATATACATATATATATATATATATATATATATATATATATATATATATATATATATATATATATATATATATATATATATATATATATATATATATATAGAGAGAGAGAGAGAGAGAGAGAGAGAGAGAGAGAGAGAGATAATATAATTTTCTTATATCAATGTTTAATTGAAATATGTATATTTTTATGCTTATATATTCGTATATAGAGATACGTTTTTCATGTTTTCTTCATTTCATATGTTTTCATCATTATGTTCATATTTCTATATGTATCAATTTTCTTTATTAACCTATTTCTCTATATATATTTTCGGAAGATTGTCTTCAGTCCGTAATTCTTGCCTTGGTTATTGACAAATTTCGGTGTCTAGTTAATTGGTTGTTTTCAGATAGATTTTTTTTTTTATTAATATTATTTTGTGATAGTATTTTTTCCTTAAATAACCAGTTTATAAGAGGTATATAATAGGTAGTTAATGAATTTTTTCAGATATGAACAAATAATATTTCAAATATATAATATATACAAATATATATATATATATATATATATATATATATATATATATATATATATATATATATATATATATATATATATATATATATATCTTTCATGAACGCGAAAGAATGATGAAATGAATCTAGCAAACCCCAAGAAACACAAAAACAGGCTAATTTTTCTTCGGAAATGTTATTTCCTAATTCGCAAAAATTCCGTACAGGGGTGGGATTCGAGAACCGTGCACACCGAGGTAGCAAGCAACCGCCTTGATCCGCGTAGCCGAGTGGTCTAAGAGACGGTTTAATTGAGATCAAAGCGGTTGCTCGCTGCCTCAGTGTGCACGGTTCTCGAATCCCACCCCTGTATGGCATTTTTGCGAATTAGGAAATATCATTTCCGAAGAAAAATTATCCTGTTTTTCTGTTTCTTGCGGTTTGCTGGATTCCTTTCATCATTCTTTCGTGTTCATGAAATATATTAAAGCTGGTATTTGATGACATACTGACGTTCAGGGAGGGTGATGAGGGTGGAGTTGGAGTCGGATTCCTGGGCCTGCCTCGGGCTCATCTCTGTACAAAAGACAAAAAACAAAAAGATTCATATTACAAAATCGCTCTGAAATGGACTTGGTATTAAATATAATTATTGGTACATAAGCATTCATTTTTATACACAAATAACTTATGTTTTGTCATGATTTTCATTCGAGTTATTTATATATATATATATATATATATATATATATATATATATATATATATATATATATATATATATATATGTATATTTATATATATATATATATATATATATATATATAAGTAGCAAACGAATTAATGGACGCAAACTTCAAGCGAAGTATAAACAGAATGACCAGGACGTAGCCGTAGATCCTTCGTAACATTTATTTCAAACGTTTCAGGATTATAACTAATGCCATCATCAGTGCTAAAGAAACAATTGAAAATACAGAGTTAAATGTATACATAAAAAGTTAACACATGTAATAAAATTGTGAAACATTACACCTTTGATATAATTAATATTAAAGTGGTGCTCGATGACCAATACTTTACCGCGCATGAGTCGGTCGTTCGGGTTATTGTATCTACCCAAGTATGTCAAAAACTGGTAATGGTATTCCAACTTACTCATACTACCCTTTTTATGACAACTGAATAATTTTAATCTTTCCATTTTCGTTAGGGCGGCCTGTTGCGTGGTTTCGCAAGTGATGGGAACAGGAGTCCCATCGTCATCCTGTACCAAGCTACACTGGGAGATCGTGTCTGGGTTCGATCTAATGGGGTCGGGAAATTTTTCCTTACGGGATCGTTAATGGGCATGGCTCTCACGGCGACTTGGGGTTTTAATTGTACCTCTGAGGACGTTTTGTTCTTGGGGAAGCCTACGGAGGGTAGTGGATAATCCTTATTTGCTTCTACCATCTGACCCTTTCTCAATGCCCTTTCATGTGCAGGCATCTACTTCCTGGGCCGTATCGAAGGCTTGGGGACTATGCTCTTCGTCTACGTGGTTCTCACGAAGAGGTAAGAGGTAGGGACCGTGGACCTCTTATTTACGGGCACCCGGGTGACTACGAGCTGAACCACCGCATTTGGGGAGAGCTGCGCGATCTGGCCTATTAATACTGAGCAGAATCTAATAGGCGTGGCCACTACCTAGGTCCAGCCAGTAAAATACTACGACCGAATGTGGCATCTGACGACGAGGAGTTTGGTTGGTCTACTCAGGAAATCCTGGACGACCACGAACTTAGGTGCTGGGGGCTGACAAGGGGAAGCAATTTATTTGACACCGCGATACAGGTGCAGCCCGTATCGCGTAACAAGGTTGAGACTGAGCGACCGTTTACGGCCCCATTCTCGAACTTTAGTCCTTCGGGAGAATTTTGTTGTACACAAAGTTAACCTGCTGGTCAGGGAAATTCGATGTGGTCAAAGGAGGCGCGGAATTAGGTGGTTGTTCTGGGTCAAGCGTTGCAGTGAGGTTATGTAGTTGCTGGCTCGAAGGACACTTAAGCCTCTAATTTTGGGTGCAATTATAACTAATGTGACCTGGAGTGACACAATTAAATCAGGTTATGGGGTTTCTGGGGTATCCGGAGTTCTTGAAGAACTTAGGGGGATTATTTTGTAGGGGCTTCTGGGGATACCCCCCTTTCTTTGGAGAAAAGGGTTTCTGGGAATACCCACCTTTCTTGTGAGACAAGGGCTGGTTCTTTCTGATCTCTCGAGGGTATAACCTATGGTTGGAAGCATGCAGATCTGCTACATCCACACAGTCCTTGAATGACGTGGCTTGCCTGTCGTTGACAAAGGCGCGTATCTTTGGGGAAAGAGTACACAGCAATTGGTCCTTCAGCTTGAAGTCGGCGAAGTGGTCGAATTTATTCCCCGCTTGTTCTGCCTCTAGCCAGAATTGGAGGTGCTTCCTGAGGATAAACCCAGATTGCCTGTATGTTTGGCCTGGCTGAATTCTGGCCTGCCTAAACTTAATCCGATACTCCTCTGGGTTTAGGTTGACGGCGGCCAGTAGCTCGTGTTTGCAAGTGGTGTAGTCCACGGAAGCCTCGGAAAGTAATGATATGAATACGTCACGAAGCCGGGTACAAAGCAGAGGCACTAATCTGGCGATACCCTCTGTTTCTATGTCCCAGTGATTCAACTCGAATATCTTCTCGAAGTGTCTCAGGTACGAACACAAGTCTTCTTTGTCTTTATAAGCTGGGAGTTTCATCGCGGCTATGTGTTTAGCCCCAGCTTGAGATCCTATGGAATTGGCTTCCGCCAGATCCTTGCTCATTTCTTTTTCATGAGCGCGTACTCGTTCTCTCTCTTCTGCTTCCCTTTCTAATATTCTTTTTTCTGCTTCCCTGCTTCCCTGCTTCCCTTTGTAATTTTCTTTCTTCTGCTTCCCTTTCTGCTTGCGCCTTTTCTCTTTCCGCTTTCCTTTCTACCTTTTCTTTTTGTTCTTGGACGTAGGCAACTATTTCCTCGCCTCTTAGCCCCAAAGCTTGGGCTTGTTGGTGGAATCTGTCGAACAATTCCATTTTATCCCTGTTTGTTCATCCCCAAAACTCACCGATATGCTAAAGGTACTTATGTAACCTCGAACAAGTAGCGCGCTGCCTAACTCACCCTTATTCCAACACTTTCTGCTAATTGGAATACCACTCCACAAAAAATTAATTAATAACATTAACAGGCTAATCACCCCAAATTTATAGACAAACCTTTTTATGTTTAATTTTTCATCGAACGCTAGCCACACGTTTACTATTCCTAAAGGGAAAGCAAGACAAACAACTATACTGAGTTCTTCCAATATCCATAAAACCTGACACCAAATATTTATGTCGTGGTATAGCAAGGACCGAGTGATGGTATAGGTACGTATAGGTTTGGCACGTAATTCAATTATTTTATTAAAATTACGTCATTTTAATCTTTGCGGGTTTCTAGTGCCATGCTCAGGGTTTTAAGGATTGAATTAAATACTTCTAAGAAACTAGACCTTTAATTAAAACATGAAAAAAATTGAAATCTAACAAACAAACTACACAGTTTTGAATTAAACAAGTTTAAGTGAGACTTACTAAATTAAACAATTTAATATACAGTAATGGTTGACCTAAAGCTCACTTTAATATTAAACGCTAATTGACCTTTAAAGAAACAGATAATAGGATTTATTTACCTTTAAAGCCTCACACGAGAATCGGGTTTGAGACTGACTTTGTCTCAATTTTTATGTAACCTCAAGAATGTTGTTTTCGCGCAGGCGCGTGGACATCTTTACCGCCACCTTAGATGGCTATCTGGCGTGAGGATAGCTTTAAAACCACAGATGAATTCTGTGCGTGCGACGGATGGCGTTAAGCACGTTGTCGCGATAAGACAATTTCACCAACGGAACAGGGAAAGTATGCTTCTTCCAATCTTCGGGTTAATCTGGGAATAATTCTCACTGACGATCGATGAGCGCACGAGTGAATCCTTTGACGAAGGGGAGTGCTTGAGGGAGTTCACTTTGGGGTATTCCTCAATGGCGAAGACTATCTCTGGATTTTGTGGTACACCAAGATAAGAGGTATCTCTGACGAGAGATAGTTAAACTTGTTTCTCAATACAAGTTAACTTAAAGTTCGGTGTGAGCACCAAGAACTGGCTCAGCATGAGCTTCTTCTGTGTTCCTTTTGTAGGATTGCCTGGCATTTCACCGGACTTCGCTGTCTTGATCGCAAACTCGATCTTCCTTGTTCTTCTGCAGTTATTCGATTATATACTTCGCCTCCCCACTGGAGGTAGGGGAAGGAGGGGTGGGGGTGAGGTCGGCGGGATTAAGTCTCCTCCTCTAACAGTTTTTCTCAGAGCGTCTTTCACCTAGCCTTAAAGGGCACCTCCCGGCTTTAGACCAACGCTCCTCTAATTTCGCATATGAAGTGAAATTAAATACCAACTCTTAGGGGAAATATTGCTGGTTTAACCAAAGTTAGGCTCACCGGGGGCAACATGTGATGATTAGTGCATTATGTGGTTTTGGGCAGCTTTTCTCGTGATCCTCGAGGCGATGGGAGAGAGGGGGAAGGCTAAGTAATGGGGATACAACGCCAACAATGCCAGGACGTTGCGGTTACCGAAAAGGGCCTCAGTATTGTGGGTGGGATATCGATTTCCCTGCAAAATATATATATATATATATATATATATATATATATATATATATATATATATATATATATATATATATATATATATATATATATATAATACATTGTGAATAATCCGCATAAAATAACTGTTTAATAAAACAACATTTCTCTTTTACCTTTCTCAAGCCGTCGATAACCTATCTCACAATGTCTCAATTTAAGAAAGAAGATAAGGCAACTTTGTCGTGACAAATACATCTAAATCTCAGCCATAATCAGCCTTTTGCTCATTGGAGACAAAGAAACGAAACCCAAAATTAGAACAGAAAAAAAGAACAAAAGAAACATAATTTCGAGTCGTTTTAGGAAAGATGACTTGAAGAATTTGTTCTTCTCTCGAGTTGTTCCACTCTAGTAAGTCGAAATTAGCCCAGCATTTGAGAGCAGGCTATAATGGAAGAGTAATGGAAGAGAATTATTATATTTGTGCATATGAGAAAAATAAGAGAAACAAGATTTAAACCTAGTATATATATATATATATATATATATATATATATATATATATATATATATATATATATATATATATATATATATATATATATATATATATGCGTGTGTGTGTGAAAAGATAATAGTAAATCACAATATTGTTAATTTCAATTCATCCGAAGGGCAATACAAATTCAACAAATATATAACAAATAAAGTCGCTAATCGTATATATAAACCCCCGGAAGCAATTGCTCTCGGAGATTAGTAACTTCCCCTAAGTCCGCCCCAAATCACTGTGTTTTTCCAGATTGTTTCCTGCATTTTCATTTTGTTGAGTATTTTGTTCGCCTTATATATACTGCGTTCCTTGATTGGCCTTTTTCATTACTTAGTTGAAAATGGCATTTATAACTATGCCGAAACTAGTTATGTGGTTATAAATAAATCTTGATTCAAATATTGTAGTATCTTCTAATATATATATATATATATATATATATATATATATATATATATATATATATATATATATATATATATATATATATATATATATATATATATATATATATACGAGGTTTATAGCGGCGTTTTCAGGGAAATTGTGCATTTCGAAGTTTTTCACCTTTTAAAATGGGTGCACACTTGAATCTGCCAAGATCGAACCCTCCCATTAATCAATTTTCACGGCAGAAATGGGCAACCAAGGCCCCAGCCCCTTATTATCTCCAACCCGTCAATTCTTGAATACCTTTTGGCCTCATTTTCTTTCTGATTTACCGTCTTCGCGTCTAAAAAATATAATAATCGAAAATCGTTAAGATAAAAAATACTTTAATGAACGTAAACATTTGAATTGGGTCACATTTAAAAAAAAAAAATGTGTGGAAGATATAGAGCAGTCGGTCCTCGTACAATCATTGGGGCCGGTGTGTGTGTGGGGGGGGGGGGTGTCACAACTGCGAGGACTGGGGTTAGAAGAGTTTATATTTCCTTCAAATCTCAGTTGTAAAAGTGGCATTACACCTGCTACACCATCAATGTCCTTGGGGGCATTGCGACGAGTGATTTATTCCACTTGGCCTTTCCTGAGCTTATAAAGACTCATTTCAAACTAAGCCAATCGACCAGTAGCTTTGCAGGGAGGAAGATACTGTTGAAAGTTTCCCATTAATCCTAGGGGAGGGGGAATATCCTAGAAGGCTACTTAAAACCTCTCAGAAGTTGACCTTGGGCATCCCATGGCAAAAAAGAAAGACCAATGAGGTCATCTGCTCTAACAAGGTTTGAGTTTGTGTTTGTTAAAGTAGTGCAGTTTGGAAAAGTAAAAATGTATGGAAGGATCACGTCCCAAATTCACAACTTAGAGCTCCATGGACACGAGAATGTGCGCATCTCTCCCTAACTTGCCTTCGTTCCACCCCTCATTTCGCCACGCCCAATCACCCTTCGTGTTGATGGGGTGTTTTGTGTAGTAGCATCTGTTTCAGTCAGTGTTTATCTTTGGGCAGAAGCCCCTAAGCCTCCCACCCTACAAACCCCGGCCACACGCACCTTTCATACACAAGATCATTCCTCCTCAGTCAGCTTTCTCTCCCAAACATTCTTCCACATCATCAATCCATCTTTTACGTGATCTTCCAACTCTTCGCACGCTAACCCCCCTCCCCCCCATATATTATCTTAAGTCTATTCTCACCCACTCTCCTTCAAAGTCCACTCTCACTCACATCATTCATACCCTTCCTCACCTCATATATTCCTCTTTCTCATCAGTTCCTGATTTATATTCAGCTTCCTTTCACCATGGAAAGTTTTTGAAAGATTTGAAATTCTCGGGAAATGAGGCTGCTGTCTTGTAACGGTCCTTTTTAGTCTTGTATCGGTTCCTTTTAGTCTTGTATCGGTCCGTTTTAGTCTTGTATCATTCCTTGTAGTCTCGTATGGGTCCTTTTTTGTCTTATATCGTTTTTTTTGAGTCTTGTATTGGTTCTCTTTAGTCTTGTATCGGTTCTTTTTAGTCTTGTATCGGTTCTTTGTAGTCTTGCATCGGTTCTTTTGAGTCTTGTATCGGTCCTTTTTAGTCTTGCATCGGTTCCTTTTAGTCTTGTATTGGTTCTTTTTAGTATTGTATCGGTTCTTTTTAGTCTTGTATCGGTTCTTTGTAGTCTTGCATCGGTCCTTTTTAGTCTTGCATCGGTTCTTTTTAGTCTTGTATCGGTTCTTTTCAGTCTTGTATCGGTTCTTTGTAGTCTTTTATCGGTCCTTTTTAGTCTTGTATCGATCCTTTTTAGTCGCGTGTACGCGACTATAAGTTGCTATGTCGGTCAGTAGTTCGGTCGGTAGGATGATAACCATTTTACTTTTCAATTATTTCTTTTTCAATAACATCATAACTATTCAGCCGATTCTAACAAAATTTGAAACCCTGATGTTGTGTTACATTTTCTTTCGAATCATGTAATTTCAAGTTCCTCCCGAAGTTAGTTTAAGAATTATTAAAAGTTTTGAAGGTCATAAATCAGAACAATCGAGATCATGGACTTAGGTCTGTTGACCTTGTTGGAATAAAAGTGATTTTTTACACGTACTTTCACTGTAATCCATCCTAACATGTACGATGCACGCGCGCAACTTATAGCCATTACTTAGTTTATATATCTAATTTATGTTGCATTACTTCTAGCTGGTTTGAAGCCACTGTAAGATTAGTGATGGAAACCAAAGTGTCCGAATTATTATGTCCTCTATTATATCGATAGTCGCGTATCCAGCTGCGGGCGTTGGGGCAAGGAGGACACACTATCCGTAAGATCTAAGCTAATAGTGCTAAAGACAACGGAATTAGGAATAGCTGAATGGATTAAGTCGCCCGTTCTTTAATCTCAGCGAAGCCGAGTCATCCTTTTTACATCTTTCCATCTCACTATAAATACAGGGTTTGGTCCAAATAATGGAAACACCTGATAATTTCTCTTGAAGTTTAATATTACAGAAATTTTTAAATGACCGTAAAAATCTTAAAATATGCTAGAGATTATTATAATTTCCAAAGTGCCCTTAAAATATATATCCAATCCACTCTAAAGAATTTAGGAGCGAACTTTACAAACCTCTTGGTACAATTTTCTAAAAGTTTATTAAAGAGGGAATAGTTCGTAAGGAGTCTCAAAAAACGAATCTAACACCAATGTTTTATAAAAGGCATAAGGACTGATCCTGGAAATGATCGACGGATCTCTTGATTGTCTCATTGCGACAGTTAAGCTGGGATGTGGATCACTGATCAGACTTGGTTGAAAGATGCATCTCTTTTAGCGGTGTGGATGCATCCATTTGCGCCGCTAAAGTCGTTAAAAAGCGTTGCAAATAAGCAAACATGACTGCGAACACCCCGATTGACACCCCAGAGTCGCCATCTCTTAATATCAAAGAGCATTCTTGAAGTCAATCGAGGCAGCAACTCTGAAACGGATTTCATCCAATGGGTCGCTGCAAGTGCTGAAGCAGAATTTGTTTGAGAAATCAGTCTCTGAAAGCTATGCAAATTAATTTATCCAAGTATTGAAGCTGATATCATTGCTAAAGGAGAGCCAAATTTATATTAAAAACAATATATATAAAATTGTTTCTAGCATTTTGTCCAACCCCTGTAAAACAAGTAATTAAAAAAGTGTTTCTATTATTTTGTCCAGAACCTGAAAAACGTTATTAAAATACGTGTTTCTATTATTTATTCCAAATTCTGCAAAACAAATCGGTAACTAAAAGTGTTTATATTATTTGGACCAATCCCATTAACACAAATAAGTAACTAAGAGTGTTTCTATTATTTAGACCAACCACAGTAACACAAACAAGTAACTAAAAGTGTTTCTATTATTTGGACCAACCTCAATAATACAAATAATTAACTAAAAGTTTTTCTATTATTTGAATCAATTGCAGCAACACAAATCGGTAACTTAAGGTGTTTATATTATTTGGACCAACGCCATTAACATAAATGAGTAACCAAAACTGTTTCTATTATTTTGATCACCCTCTTTAACACAAATAATTAACTAAACGTGTTTCTATTATTTAGACCAACCCCATTAACACAAATACGTAACTAAAAGTGTTTCTATTATTTTGACTAATCCCAGTAACATAGATAAGTAACTAAAAGTGTCTCTATTATTTACACCAACCCTAGTAACACAAATAAGTAACTAAAAGTGTTTCTATTATTTGGACCAATCCCAGTAACACAAATAAGTAACTAAAAGTGTTTCTATTATTTGGACTAATCTCAGTAACACAAATAAGTAACTAAAAGTGTTTCTATTATTTGGACCAACCCCAGTCACACAAATAATTAACTAAAGTGTTTATTTTATTTGGACCAACCCCAGTAACACAAACAAGTAACTAAAATTGTTTCTAATATTTTGAAACAACCCTATAGCACATATAAGTAACTAAAAGTGTTTCTATTATTTGGACTAACCACAGTAACATAATTAAGTAACTAAAAGTGTTTCTATTATTTGGACCAACCACAGTAACATAAGTAAGTAACTGAAAGTGTTTCTATTATTTAGATTAACCCCAATAATACAAGTAACTAAAATCGTTTCTATTATTTGGACCAACCCTATAGCACATATGAGTAACAACAGTGTTTTTATTATTTGGACCAACCACAGTAACATAAGTAAGTAGCTAGAAGTGTCTCTATTATTTATACCAACCCCAGTAACACAAATAATTATTAACTAAAAGTGTTTCTTTTATTTGGACCAACCCCAGTAACACAAACAATTAACTAAAAGTATTTCTATTATTTGGACCAATCCCACTAACACAAATAAGTAACTAAAAGTGTTTCTATTATTTGGATTAACCCCAGTAATACAAGTAAGTAACTAACAGTGTTTCTATTATTTGGACCAATCCTAGTAACACAAATAAGTGACTAAAAGTGTTTCTATTATTTGTACTAACCACAGTAACACGAACAAGTAACTAAAAGTGTTTCTATTATTGCAACCCCATTAACACAAATAATTGACTAAATGTTTTTCTATTATTTAGATCAATCGCAGCAACACAAATAAGTAACTTAAGGTGTTTCTATTATTTTGACCACACTCTTTAACACAAATAATTAACTAAACGTGTTTCTATTATTTAGACCAACCCCATTAACACAAATAAGTAACTAAAAGTGTTTATATTATTTGGCCTGATCCCAGTAACATAGATAAGTAACAAAAAGTGTTTCTATTATTTGGACCAACCACAGTAACACAAACAACTAACTAAAAGTGTTTCTTTTATTTGGACCAATCCTACTAACACAAATAAGTAACTAAAAGTGTTTATATTATTTGGACCGATCCCAGTAACATAGATAAGTAACTAAAAGTGTTTCTATTATTTGGACCAACTACAGTAACACAAACAACTAACTAAAAGTGTTTCTCTTATTTGGACCAATCCCACTAAAACAAATAAGTAACTAAAAGTCTTTCTATTATTTGGAGTAACCCCAGTAATACAATTAAGTAACTGAAATTCTTTCTATTATTTGGACCAACCCCAGTTACACAAATAAGTAACTAAAAGTGTTTCTATTATTTAGACCAACCTCATGTAACACAAATAATTAACTAAAAGTTTTTCTATTATTTGGACCAACCACAGTAACACAAACAAGTAACTAAAAGTGTTTCTATTATTTGGATCAACCCCAGTAACACAAATAAGTAACTAAAAGTTTTTCTATTATTTGGATCAATCGCAGCAATGTAAATAAGTAACTAAAGGTGTTTCTATTATTGGGACCAACCCCATTACCATAAATGAGTAACCAATACTGTTTCTATTATTGTGACCAACCTTTTTAGCACAAATAATTAACTAAACGCGTTTTTATTATTTAGACCACTCCATTAACACAAATAAGTAACTAAAAGTTTTTCTATTATTTAGACCAATCTAGGAACATAGGTAAGTAAATAAAAGTGTCTATATTATTTACACCAACCCTAGTAACACAGATAAGTAACTAAAAGTCTTTCTATTATTTGGACTAATCCCAGTAACACAAATAAGTAACTAAAAGTGTTTCTATTATTTGGACTAACCCCAGTAATACAAGTAACTAAATTTTTTTTTATTATTTAGACCAACCCCAGTAATACAATTAAGTAACTAAAAGTCTTTCTATTATTTGGACCAACCCCAGTTACACAAATAAGTAACTAAAAGTGTTTCTATTATTTGGACCAATCCCAGTAACACAAATAAGTAACTAAAAGTGTTTCAATTATTTGGACCAACCTTATTAACACAAATAATTAACTAAACGTGTTTCTATTATTTAGACCAACACCAGTAACACAAATAAGTAATTACTAGTGTTTCTATTATTTTGACTAACCCTTGTAATACAAGTAAGTAACTAAAAGTGTTTTTATTATTTGTACCAACCCCACCCTAGTAACACAAATTATTAACTAAAAGTGTTTCTATTATTTGGACCAACCCCACCCCAGTAACACAAATTATTAACTAAAAGTGTTTCTATTATTTAGACCAACCCTATAGCACAAATAAGTAACTAAAAGTGTTTCTATTATTTTGACCAATCTTAGTAACATAAATAAGTAACTAAAGGTGTTTTTATTAATAAAACCTTTAAAACGAAAGGCATTTTTTAAAAAATCAAAAAAAGATATTCTCATGTCTTCAATGCTGTTATTAGTTTTTACTTCTTTACATTCGATATCGTCACTAAGATAATTTGTCAGGGTTGCCCCATTCGTTTTGCGTATCAAGATAAAAGTGTTTTTCTCGGATTTTCGCTGGATCAAATTCATTCAACCCGAAACTAATTTGCCAACCAGACATTTCACACAACTTTCTTACTATTCAAAGTGACTTATGCTCAATTTTGCAACGAATGATGTGATTAAAATGTTGATTGCTAGTAATAATTTCTTCTTAGAATCTTTTCAGCGGAACCACCTGACGTCCAACGCCGTTAGAGAATAAAATGAAAAAAGAGAGAATGAAGAAAGAGAGAAAGTTGATAATAATTCTATGAATTAAGTCATTTGGCCAATAAAATAGAAGCAGCAAATTATTTTTGTTTTTCTTCTCATTTAATAGCCCATTTATTGTTACCTTTCTTTTTCCTTTTAATTCCTGCATTTAATTAAAATCAATGAATACAGAATAGTTTAGGTTGTGGTTAGTTTGTTTGATTGCTTTATTTTAGATCTTGGTGATTGGTACTTAGGATTATTTTGTATAACATTGTGTAACCTTTTACTACAATTAGGTTGCAGTCGATTAAGTATAACCAGACCATTTTATCTAATCCAGGGTACAAAAAAATAGGCACTTTATTTCTATAGAAATTTTCTTTTCAGTGCTCAGCTGTCGAATGATTATTAGGGCATAAATTTGCTATAATCATGTTATAGCCTAATACTAGGATAGGTTAATAACCAAACAAGAAAAAATATAGATAAAGAAACAAAAAAACATCAGGCAAAACAAGTAGCAAATATGAAGAAGAAGGAAACACGCTCTAGTGCCGAGAAGAAGCCCATCTCCCCTAGGCGAGGGACCATACGACCAACACCAGAGGGAGTAAAATAAAAGGGGGAAGGCCATTCTTCTCTTGAAAGTCAGTGGCCCAAGAAGAACGCTCAGCTCTCCAAGGAGTTTCATAACATTAAACCCAAAGGGCCTAGAGTATGACTGGCGTCTCTCGGTGGCATAGGCACTGTCAAGATCTTCTGCGGATGCAGTGAGAGCCGTTAGCGACCAAGGAAGGCGCCAGGCCCACGCGTACGGCGCATACTGCACTATGTACGGAGCAGAGCGAGTGGTGTTACTCTATGATCGACAAACAGGCTCTCATTGGAAGACATGCGAAAGCCATCAGTCACTAGACGGATACACACTCGGCTGCAGATGCCTTAAACTCGCATCCGTAATCAAGCTTCGAATGAACAAAGGATGGGTAGAAAATTAAGGCAATAACCCCATCAGCACCCGAAGTGCTGAACGTCACGGAACGAAGAATGTTATTGACACGGGTACAAAAAGCCCTAAGGCTGCTGTAAATATGAGAATCCCATATGAAGTATCGGTTGAAAACAAGACCAAGGAAACGGTGCGACACCATCACTTCCAGCAGAACCCCATTTTGGAACAAATCTTAGTCTGAAGGATCTGGAAATGACGACAGAAGGGTATTACCTCAGCTTTTACCAAGGAAAACTGAAACCTGAGCCCTTCGGCATAGCCAGAGTTACGGTTTAATGTCTATTCGAGTTTACGCTGAGGTTGAGCGATCTTTTGGCCAAGGCAGAGTGATCTCTCCCCGGTTTGCGAAAAGCGAGCAGATTAGCTATTCGCCAGGAATCTAGGATGATACCTACTGTCCAGATCTTGTAGAACATACAAAACAAAAATGCTCTTTGTTGCTCACCTATTTAATGAAGTATGGCATACAGAACATCGTTCGGTCAAAAACTGATACTATAATCCATAGTAATGATTTTATAAAGAGAAATATCCTGGAATCATTTTTAATCTCCCACACAAAGGAGAGTAACCTCAATATTAGCCCGGGGCTGTTTCCGCTAGATCCAATTTTATCACTTTTTCTAAAATCCGACTCATCTGATAGCATTAAAAAGTTGACCTCATCCCAGGGAAACGCGCTTAGTATAAATACTGTCTTATTTTTCTTACCATTGTGAGTTTGAAAATGTCGAATAGACGAAAGTACTAACTCCATCCGTCTTTTATTCAGTTTCCTTCCGTGGTACATATTCATATATATATATATAAAGAGACAGAGAGAGCGATGGGTCCACATATGTATGCCATCCTTCACTGTTGCTAGCACACACAAACCTATATACAATGCCAACAAACACACACATTCCCTAAAGGCTGACAGACATTTTCCCTCCATCTCCTATGTAGGTACACACAAACATACTACACACACGAGTCCACACTTTCTAAATTGCAATGCTCTCGATTTTCGGGATCTTGTACACCCTTATTGTAATCTAGATCATAATTTTATTTTATTCTTCTATTTTTAACTAAACTGGTTTGATTTGGAGGTAGAAAAAACATTTTTCTTAAACCGGATTTATACGAATATAGAGAAATTATCGGTTTCCATGGAGGGCTTTCTGAACCGGTTCAGTGAGAAATAGTTAATACATTTCCTTTTTTTTCTTCTTCTTTACGACGGAGTACAAGTAAAGAAATAAAGCCCCAAAGTCCTAAAACACCACTCGCATGATGGGATATTATTATAAAATTGAAATATATATGGTAGGAAAAGTTTAACTATACAAAAATTATATTAAAAAAATTATCGATATATATTTATGAATGGTTTATCGCAAGAAAGTAAATGTATTTAATGCTGCAATCGTAGGATAAGAATCCGTGGGTTAGGTTCTTATACAAGTGATAAGGGAAAAAAATATTTTAATGTTCCATTCGTAGGATTGGAATCTTTGAGATTGCTTCCAATACAAGTAATATAATATTAAAAAAATCACGTATTTTAATGCTGCAATCGCAGGACACGATCTCGTGAGGTAGCTTAACTAACGTTTTAAATCACTTGCCTAATTAATATTTTTACCTGGGGCGAAGCGCCAGCTCTAGGCGTCGCTTTTTTTCAAAAGGAGTAAAGTTCAATTGTACTCATTTAGAGCGATGAAATGACCCATATGACCATGGGACATATGGTTATTCACCTTGGAGATTTCAAAGCTGCCATCGGATTTGGCGCTGGGTGGCGCCATCTAGTGGCAGAAGCCTCATTTAGCCATTCAAAGGCCCTTGTAAGTGATTTGAACCATGGAAACCATCAATGCAATAACCATTAATCATCTTATCACAAAACGCTGCAGGTCATTGGAGGGACTTTTCCGCTTGTTGGAATAGCAGATTCATAGTCACTATTTTATCCATAAACTTGACCGACCTTGGCTGATAGATAGTATTCTCAAATCCAATTTATTCAATTACTTTTCATTAAAAGAGCTTATAAAATTAAACAAAGCGTGTTGTCTATTTAGAACTTAAGTTTCTGGAGAGACGATCCGTTCTGAGTAGAAATAATACGATAACCCACCTACATATAATTGCATCTATATAATTTAAAAATATTATACTAAAGAAGCCTATTAGAAATTTTGGTAATACTTCAGTTTAGGGGCACACGATAGGGGGCGCTATTTCCGGGCTACAATTTAAGCTTTATTGCGTCAGATCGTAGCCTATTTGGGATATGGCCAATCACGGCCTTTTATTGTTGTTATTTTGTTGCTATCATTTATTCTTTATTTTTAAGTAAATGCCTGCATTTCTACTCTTATAATAATAATAATAAGTATTTACAATGCAATATTTAGTAATGCATGACTTTTTTATGTTTAGTAATGTATTAGATTTTTTATGTTTTATTTACCTATTTCGTTTAAATACAAAAGTCACTTTAGGCAAAGTCATTCCAGTCGGCATATATGGTTTCGGGTGGCGCGGAAAGTACATATTTTTAAGATACTATACCTTGAAAGGGTTAAAAATGACATTTAAATGCGTGAGCCTTGGTTTCTCTTAATGTTAAAATAAACAATTATTTTCGCACACTGACAACCCTTAATTCAACCTTATTTCAAACATTGGCAACTCTGGAGCCAAGCAGTTAAAAGAGCGCGATTATTGTGCATTCGTTTTGTTGGATTTTAATACTTTTGTTAATTCCTCGGTCAATTTAATAGACTTTTGTATAGATCATGGCCTCATTTTAAAAGCAAAGATTTGCACCAAGTGTGGAAAAGAAGCGCGGCTCGATTATAATAGTGAAAGGTGGAGATGGCTTAGCTTTTGTCGTGAAGTGATTTTTATTAGGTAATTTAAGACGAAGAAAGCGCCACCAACATTTAGAAATCGCCTTTTCCATTCAAATCTGATGTTAACCTTTCGAATTAGGAATATTAAGAGTTTTTTTTATAAATTGCAGGGGTGTGGGGGTGCATTTCCCCCGGTACCATTTCGAAAGTAACTAAAAAATTTTTACTTTTGGGCGGAAATAAGCCTAAAGTAGGCGTCGCTATCGTCTTTATTATTTCACTAAACGTGTAGAGCCAATTGCATTATTTGTAGCCCAAAATTGAGCCTAGAAATAGCGCCTCCTAGCGTGCTCCTCTAAACAGAAATATTACCGAAATTTTGAATATGTGAAATGTAAGCTGTGCTTTAAGGAAGTTTCCCTTGAGTAAATTAAAGTTAAACTTATTTATCCATGTCATGACGGAAATTCGTGCCAAATATTGTCGACAGATTTTACTGCCTCAAAGGCGATAAAAGGCAAAAAGAGACAAATAAATCCAGTGATAATTTGCATGGGAGGGGAAAGGATGGATGTTGATGTAAGAAGAATAAGGGTATGGGTGTTGAAGCAGGAGGTGAGGTTATGGTAGAAAAAGCTGAGGTCCATGCTGACTGCTGAGATCAGCAGAGGTGATGGGAGAGCACAACGTGAGAAGGAGAGTTGAGAGATCTCTCATCATCTGTTCTGGTTAATACAACAGAGCCGACGATGATAAGCCTAGACTGTTTAAATAATATAAAACAATTAACAACAAATTTTCAGCGCAGATCTCACTCTCATTCATACCACAAGAACCTTAACTTGAAAATACTCACACTCACGAACATTAATCCAACAACATACGTGAAATCCAAAAGCCACGCCCCTCATCCCCAAGTAATCTTTATTATCAATTAGTCCAGCTAAGTGCACCAAGACGATAAGTGGTCATAGAGAAACAACAGTAACCAATTATTTATTAATGAATTAATATTAAAAATAATATACAGTGGAGATCATTCATTCATTATCAACAGTTAGTGTATCAAGTAAACGTAGTGGAAATATGTAACACTTTCTCGTCCAGTTGTATTGAGTCAGTCACAGTCGAGGATTCTTTTATGGCTACAATCGATACACAGGTTGCTGTGGGTCATTTGTCGCCTAAAATCAGTATCAAGTAAAATATCACATACGTGAATGGTTGTACTATTCATTTTATTGAATAAAATTACCGTCGGCTTCAACCACGGCCTCCAGGCAGCAGCGGAACCGAGTGCATGCCTTCTTGACTATCACCCTGTTTAACTTGGCGAAAACTGTGGTGATTTTGGAGTTAAACTCCACCATGGTGGTGTATTCTGGGCAGTTGGGACGCCACAGCTTCTGAGTGGTGTAGTCAGAGCAATTCTTGTTGGATTTCCAAGACTGGATTCTGCTGCTGTGTGTCATGGCGCCATCCTGCTGCCACAGTTATGGCGTCTTAGCGCCTTTTTGCTGGATCCAGGACAACGCGAACTACTCAAGGCACTTGATGTAGTCGTCCGTATTGAGTCTGAGGCACCCCAAGGGAGATAAGCGGAGGCATAAAGTGGCCCTCGTCGTACCCGTCCTCAGATTAACACCCAAGCACTTGGAGATCTTCGTATTGGAGCTCCCGGCGGGAATTCTATACAATACAGCTTGCTTTTTTCAAATACTTGGGTAATTGAATTCAGCCATGGTATTACTTCCTTCACTGACTACTATGTACAACTGAGTCTACTATGATAAGAAGAATTTGGGATGATTAAAAGCAGCCATCGTATTGTTTCCTTCAATGGCGATGTACAACTGAGTCTACTATGATAGGAAGAATTCCGCATGCGCGTAATTCAGAGTTTACAACGGCTACAAATTACTCACCACACCTTATACAATCGTTATTTACTAACGTTTATGTACATGAAACTAATAATATTTTTGCAGATCCCTCTTTCAAACCACGAGTGAAATTTTGAGTTTAGCTAAACCACTATTCCTTAAGTTTTTAAAACCGGCTGAGGGTGATACCATTTTTCTTTTCAATAACGAGCTTTACTTTCAACATGGGTTCTCCATTGGTTCCTTCCTTTGCCAACAGCTTTTTGTGTCGCAATGAAACACGGTGGCTAGTAAACTGTCCTTCACTATTCAAGCCATTTGTCTTTAAAATATACATTGATGATTGTTCCTTGATTTTCAATCACAATGATCATGCACACTTATTTATTAATTTTATTAGCCAGCAACATTTGAAGCTAAATTTTTTACTGCTATCAGAAACGGACAACAAAATCTCTTTCCGTTTGTTTGTTTGTTTGTTTTACATATTAATGTGCGTGAACCTATGAATGAGGTCATAGACTTTTAATACTACTATTTATAGAACCACTTCTTGCAGCTAATTTGGTATTAATTTTTTCAGCAGCTCTCTTAGTTACTTCAAGTAAAAAGTCGAATTTTCAGTCTACCATATTTGCTCAAATTGATTACCACTTTATAAGGAAAAAAAAAAAATTAAGGGATTGCTTTCATTTCAATTACTCCCCTCCCCCCATTTCATTTTTGGTAACTTAGTGTCTAAATTTCTCTTCAATATATATCATCCCCGACCCATTATACCAACTCTACCAAAACAAAAGGTTTTCTTATGATTGCCTTATCTCAACATTTAACAAATATGTTCATTAAATTTCTCCATACCGTCAAAAATCACTTCTCACAATGCCAATATTTCAATAAAATTCAACCCTGTTTCCTTACATTCTTTGTTTCATCATAATAAGTCTATTTCTAAGCGCTTGCGATTCTGTGTAGTTTATAATTTTACATGCACGACCTGTCATGACCGTTATGTTGGCTAAACCGGATTGCAAATAAAATGCAGGATTGCTAAGCACTTGGGTTTGTCTTACAGAATTGGGATTCCCATTTCGAACCCAGATTCCTAGATTAGGCAATACTGTAAATCTACAACATCCTCTTAATCCAGTATCGTTTAGCATCTTCTCATCTGCCTCAGCATCACTAGATTTAAAAATCCTCGTCTTTGTTCATGCAATAATTAAACTCAAATTTCTAAAAAAGTATCCCTCAATTAAATTAAATTACTCACCGTATAAGCAAACTATCAACCCACCAACAGACCAAACGAACATTTTTTGTTATTAGTTTTCTTGTTAGTTAGTTGCTCTCATGACTACAACGATACAAATTAATTAATCACCCTTTGTAACTTGTTCACACATGTGTTTATAATATTTAATTGCTTATTTTATTCCTTTACTTTCATTCAGTTTGTTTTTAATTAATAATAATAAAGTTAGTTTGTATTAAAAAAAAATCTTGTGTCTTGTCCCCTTGTGTTCGAAAAATTACACCTGATATTGTTTATTTTTTAATTGAATTTACGTACTCTGTGATTAATGTTTTACATGCCACTCACGATTTGTCTATTCTACTGGTTAAATTTTCATTACACTTGTTTTAATTTAAACAATTATTTATTAAATTTTAATACTTTTAGTGTTAATATTTCCTCCCCCCCGCGCGCTCTCTCTCTCTCTCTCTCTCTCTCTCTCTCTTTTGTCGCCGATGATGGTACCAGTTTGGCTCCGAAACGACCGGCCCATAAATGTTAAGAGTCATTTCCTGTTTTTATATTCCTGCAACGAATCGGATTTCCAAGTTACAGATCAATTACAAGTAATATATATAAGGAGGAAGTTCGATTAATTTATAGCAGATAAGCTGGAAAGCACTTGGGCCAAAATAAGAGAAAGTGGAAATGGAATTAGTGTCACAAAACCTACACATATTCAGTTCACCCCTCAAAAACAATAGCTCCGTCCAACTACAAAGTTGTGAGCATTTGAATGACATTAGTTGTACATTTATTGGTTTAATGTATCCCTTATGGTTCATTGAATCGTGTCATTCAAGCGAGGCAGATTTATTTTTATTCTAATAACACGAGTAACACTTCCACTAAATCATTTATTATATTAGCTGTTGCCACACAACTTTCAAAACTAAAAAACTTCGCCATAAATACCAATATTAAGATAGAGTTTAAATACAACCACACTATAAAAAAGTGTTTTTCAAAAAACAAACCTTGTAACCATCAGTCTGGAGTGTATCTTATTTTATGCAACAAATGCAATAAATCTTATGTAGGGAAAACTCGGGACTTTACTAAATGCATATATGCACATAGGGGAGATATAAGAAGAGGAAGTCTATCTTCTAGTTTGTTCAATTACACGAATAATTGTGATCACCAAATTGATTTTAATAATGCCAAACTAGTTTATAAGTTCGATAATTATTTCAAAAGACGCATAATTTAATCAATAGTGATTGAACAAATTCTTAATTACAATATGTCTGAGGGCTTTTTTAAATTTAACAAAGTCATTCAAAATGGCTCCAAGTCATAGGAAGGGGTTGGTTTCCATGCTGTATCACCTCTGCTTGAAGTCAGCGAGGCTCTAATAAGTACTGCGTCTGTCTTCACAGCCGAGCTGGTTGCAATATACCGCTCGGTACGGTAGATAATGCGTCGTGCCCGCTTCGGAGCCAGATTTTGATCTTTAGTGACTCACAAAGTGCCCTGAATGCTCTCTAGACAATGAAATCTCCACACACCCTGGTTTGTGGTATCCATGACGCCACGGTTGACGCGAGACGGGCGGATGTCGAGATTATCTTTTGCTGGTTAGTGGACATGTAGGAATTCCGGGAAATGAGTGCTCCAATGAGGGCGTCAAATAGTCAGCGAGGACTAGGCAACTAGACCAGAATTTCGCTTGTTCTCACCCCGACTACATGGTAGAAATTGGGGAATCCCTCCACGATACCTAGAAAAGAAGATGGAAGACTGCCGAGGGGAACTTAAGGTTGCGTTCCATGGCATCACAATTCTCCCCATGGACCTACCCTCCAATGCTGCGACGGCTTCAGGATGCTTTTTGTCTTCTTAGAATTGGGCACACTCGCGGGACGCACCGCCATTTGATGGAGCGCTTTCCTGCACCAGACTGTGACGAGTGCGTTGACCCTCGGACTATTCGGCACGTTCTTGTTAAATATTCCAGTCTGGCTGATATTCGCGAACGTTACCTTTCTCGGTGCTAGGACAAACAAAACACGCAAAAAGTAAGAAACAGAACAAAGGGCAAAAGAAGAAGGAAGCACTCCACAGCGTCTGGGGAGGCCTCCCCTCCCCCTCCCGCCGTAGCAAGCTCCTTGCCTTTGTTCTCTTTCTTACTTTTTGCATTTTTTGTTATAGTTTGGCTTTTGATTTTCTTTTTCTGGATTAGTTTTGGGAAATTTAAGTAGCCAATACTAAGCTGAAATTTTAATTGCGGCGACTTATGCCTTTGAAGGCAATCACCAGATGGGCGCTATAAAAAAAAAACAACAACAAAAACCCCCTGAATACTTAAGTAAAGAAATAAATAATATTTACAACATAAGCTACAAATTCTACTATCCAATATATGTATTTCCTCAACATTTGTAAAGATGCCGCTAAAAGCTTCTTTTATCCTGTCGACGAAAATAGAAATTATGATGCCAAAAATATGCTGTCCCTAAATTATTACAAAGTTTTTAGTAGAATTCCAAATCTCCTTCAACCGCTTAAAATAAATGCCATATATAAATATGAGTCATCTCAACATCGCATCATTCGCACGAACTCACCCACCCACTTACGTACGGTTTATTCTATAGGTTGTAATGATTGTCCTAAATGTTATTATGTACAAAGCGGGAAAGAACTCTAGGTACGTTTTAAACATCAGGTGAATGTATACAACCATATTGATCAATCTGCTTTATTTTTACATATATACGATTGTAATCCCGCAATCAAGTGTGATAGTGCCAAATCTATCATCAAATGTAATAATTACTTTTCCCTAAATAATTTATAATGTATAGGTATGGAAACTTTCCCCAATTTTAATTTGTACCCAGAGATATTTTCGTTATGCCCCATTATCACCGTACAAATTAAGATTTTGCATGAATTTGTGCTCCTTATTTCAGTTTTGGGGTAAAGAAGGCCCTTCTTCTCTTTTATATAAGCTAATGTATTCTGCCTTTTTTTTTCATTGCTTGAAAAGGATTTCGTAAATAAAGAGGAAAGCGCTAAAAATCTGCTTTTCATTTTCCTTTTTTATTTTTTTTTACCAAATTGTGGCTCACGTGATACTTTGTGAGCTCTTAATCACGCACAAACGCGCGCACACACACACACACACACACACACACATATATATATATATATATATATATATATATATATATATATATATATATATATATATATATATATATATATTTATTTATATATATATATATATATATATATATATATATATATATATATATATATATATATATATATATATATATATATATATATATATTTATATATATATATATATATATATATATATATATATATATATATATATATATATATATATATATATATATATATATATATATATATACCGGGTGTCCCCAAATTAAGTGCGTATTTTAATGAAATTGGAAACTTGTATGAAAAATTCTTGTTAAATTATGTTCATCATGTTCAAATTGTGTTCTGCACAAAATTGTAGTGTTCCATGTACAGGGTGTCCTACAGTTTTAATTTGTATTTCAGTCCTTTTCCTAATCCCTTCTTAATGGATATTAAAAAGAAAAAAAAAATGATTTTTATTTTTCCGGCTCAATTATGATCACAAAAACAAAACAAAAGAAAAACTTTATTTAAATTATTCAACCTGTGCTCCGTCCGTATCTCTGCAAATTTCAAATTGATCTTTAGCATTGCGAAACATTGTGGAGCATTTCAAAAGTTATGTCCAGCACTTCTGAAAGTATGCATTCTTTAAGTTCAGTTAAATTATTAATTTTTTTCTGATACACTTTTGCTTTGATAAAACCCCACGCGAAAAAATCAAGCGACTGTTCAAGTAATCTCGGACAATTAGAGCATAATGACATGGTGCACCATCTTGTTGGTAAACGACACTATCAACAATGCTCTTCATCAACAAGCTCTGCTTCTAAAAACTGTTGGAGCAAATCAAGGTCGATGTTTCTTGTCACAGATGCTTCATGAAAAACGAATGGGCCATAAATTCTAAATTTGGTTATTCCAAGCCACATGTGAACTTTTGGTGAGTCTCGTTTCCATTCCATGAAACTACTTGTCTTTCATTTGCCCAGATACGAGAATTGTGTCGATCAACTTTACCAGATGTGTGGAAAGTCGCTTCATTACTGAATAAAATATTATCTAAAAGGCTTTCATTATAAATTTGATCCACAAATTCTGCGCACTTTGCTGCTCGATTTAGATCATATTCTTCATTAAAGGAGTGCAGTAATTGAATGTGATAAGGATTTTTCATAAGTGTTGATCGCAAGACTCTGTGCACTGTTGTCTTGGGCATATCGAGTCTCTGACTGGCCTTTCTCACCGAAGTTCTTGGTTCATTTTCAAGCAATTGTCGAATTTGTTCAGTTTTGTTGGAGTCAATCTTTTTTCCGTCCTCTTCCTTTCTCATCATGGACAGATCCGGTTCTTTTAAATTTGTTTACAAGTGAACGGATCGCGTTGGCTGTAGGTCCAAGTTTTCTAAACTTTTTGGGAACTTTTCTCGTACTTCATTAAATTCCGCTCCTCTGATACGAGCTATCACAACAAAAATCCGCTATTTTGTATTCATTATTAAAGGGTTCTGAAAATGATTGAAAAACAAATTAAAATTTTAGAACACCCTGTACATGCAACACTACAATTTGAACATGATGGACATAATTAAACAAGAACTTTTCATTAAAGTTTTTAATTTCATCAAAATACGCACTCAATTTCGAGACATCCGATATATATATATATATATATATATATATATATATATATATATATATATATATATATATATATATATATATATATATATATATATATATATATATATATACATACACACAAGGGGCGGTCAATAGGTTTTGCAATTCGGATATAAGGAAACGAGATATGAGGGAAAGTGTTTTATTATTTTTCAATATAACTACCGTCGACTTCAATGCACTTGTGCCACTTGTCCCTGAGGCTTCGAATTCCTGACAACCAGAAATC
This sequence comes from Ceratothoa steindachneri, assembly GCA_963969495.1. Taxonomy (NCBI): domain Eukaryota; kingdom Metazoa; phylum Arthropoda; class Malacostraca; order Isopoda; family Cymothoidae; genus Ceratothoa; species Ceratothoa steindachneri. Next base: position 53,104,034 of record OZ018318.1, read on the forward strand.
TCCCGACTGCTGTTCAATCCACTCCTGGACGGTGAGCTGGACATCTTCATTGTCCCTAAACTGGCGTCCACGCAGTGCAGCCTTGAGCTGGCGGAATAATAAGTAGTCGCTAGGGGCAAGATCTGGACTGTAGGGGGGATGGTTGAGCTCCTCGAATCCGCACTCGCGCAGGGCAGTTTGTGCAACTCTGGACTTGTAGACTTTGACAACGTTGAAGTCGATCATGGGGCGTGAGGTTTCTAGGGACCTAACGGACAGAAACCTTGGTCATGGCCAAATTGTCGTGGATGATGTTGATAACACTTCCATGTGATATTCCAAGTTCTCACTCGATTTCTTCGACCTTCACCCGTCGATTTTCGAGGATCATATACTCCACACGGGCCACATTGTCCTCGTTGGTCACGTCTGATGGGCGTCCTGGACGGGGGTCATCTTCAAGGGACTCTCGACCATGGCAGAAATCCCTATTCCAGGGAGCAATGGTTGCATAGGAACGGGGCGGTGTCGGTGTACACTGCAACCATGCGTTCATGTATCTCTTTTGCATTCTTGCCATCCTTGGTCAAAAATTTGATCACTGCGCGGTGCTCAACCTTGTCCATTGCTGAAAAATTTGTGACTGACGATCTGCGATCAGCTATTGCTGCAGGTCCTGACTTGTCATAAGTTGTCCTAACACCCACACAAACAACCATGCCCCTTCATTTGTTTTGCCTTACCGATTCGCAAAACATATTGACCGCCCCTCGTATATATATATATATATATATATATATATATATATATATATATATATATATATATATATAAACCACACTTCAGTTCAATCCCTTTATTACATTACAGGACTAGTTTCTATATCGACTACCATTTTCAGCTGCATAATGAGATGACTAAACACAAAATGCTTTTATTATTGCTCTAATAATACCAAAAACTCTTCCACCAAAATCCTTATAATATTATCTTTTGCCTCGCAACTTTCCAAACTAAAAGACTTCGCCTCAAATACACATATTGATATGGGCTTTAAAATCAGACTATAAAAAAAGGTGTTTTTCAAAGAAGAAACTATTCAATCAACAGTCTAGAGTGTACCTTATTCCATGTAATGATTATAATAAATCTTATGTAGGGAAAATTAGGAAGTTTATTAAACGCATATATGCATATTGGGTAGTCAATAAAAAGAGGAAGTTTAGTTTCGAATTTCTTCCACCACACAAGTAATTGTAATCAGCAAAATAATTTTAAAAATAATACCAAACTCCTTTATAAGTCTGATAATTATTACAAAATACACATGGTCGAGGTATGGCCAAGTGTACGTAAATATGCGCACACAGGCTTTAAGGTAGACCAAGCAAGGCGACAACTGTTATTGTTTCTAACAGTGCGATTTGAATGAATAGCGGTGGCTGCGTGACCAAGGAATATAACAAACACTGACAAAAAAATAGATTTTAATACACACGAAATAAAAGGGGAAAACAATATATATATATATATATATATATATATATATATATATATATATATATATATAATGGTACATAAATGAGACGGACTTAAGCTCCGAATACTAATTAGATAACTGTGATTAGGGAACGGTTATAATGGGAGATTGATTGAGGGTAATGAATGACTTACTTCCTTTGAAATTCGAGGGTAAGGTGGGGCAACTAGGGGGAAGTCTTGGTGACCTTGATTACTTACGAGGGATAGCCACAGAACCCTCAGCGGGTGGAGCTACTCTTCTCGAACTTGCATTTGCGAGATGCAGGCCTCCTGTCCTCAGGCGGTCACCGAACGAACTTCAAAGGGGGAGGGGGGAGATGACTTCTTCACACTCAGCTTGAGCGAGCTAATGGGCCTCTTGTCGTTCGTAAGAGGTCACCAGAGGAACTTCGGTGGATGGCTTCTCCAATCTTTGATCCGAAGGCGGGTGAGCAAGGCTGATGTTGCCTCACGAGACTCTTCTCCCTGACCCGAAGACACGGGTATGATGTACAGCTCTTCCGTGGCTTGCGACCGTCACTCACACTTCTTGGGAGAGAGCTTGTTGATTTGCACTCCTTTTGGAAGTTTCGTCTAACCAAATCTGTCCGTCAGCCTCGAGCGGGGGCATATATACCCAGAGCTATTCAAAACAGAGAGAGAGATTGAGAGCATCTTAACCTTCGTTATCGGGCGTGATGAACCGAGCACCTCCTTACGAAGAAGTTTCAACGGCTGGGATCAGCAGCCAGACAGGCGACAGAGGCGGGGACCATATACGCGGTTCACGGCGAATCTACAAAGTAGTCTCCCGACCCGGGAGGGGGGGGGGAAGGTTGAGACGGACGGGATGTAACCTCGGTGTGAATTTCGCAGAGGACTAGAGGCAGTCAAAAAAGTGTGAGGTTTGAAAGTGAGGGGGAGAGTAACGGCTCGCTTTCTCATATGAAATACTGTCTTAGGAGGTGGGGAAATAATATTATTCAAGGAGGATTCCTTCACACACATGATTGAGTCAATGTTGATTAGACAAATTCCAAATTACAATATGTCTGAAGGCTTATTAAAATTTAATAAGGTTTTTAAAAATTCTTTCGGCCCAAATTTGAAAATTGTCACAAATTTGCCTTTTCCTTAGTCTATACTTTCCTTTGTTCTTCCTACCCTTTCTTCCTTGTGACATTTCCCTGATCCCCTCCTATATATAAAGCATTTGTGTGTCCAGTCATCTCACTGTACAGTTGAAGGTGGCAGTAGATACTAAGACTAGTTGTGTAATGTAATAAATTGATTTTACTACAATGTTTTTCTTATATCTTGAAATAAATTCATATTATTGTGAAGTTTTCCAGCATATATATATATATATATATATATATATATATATATATATATATATATATATATTAGGAATATGAAGAATCAAACAATTGTCAATTGTTCGAAACATTCTATTTTCCTGACACTCCGTTACTCAACTGAGACCATCTTCAGCGACTAAGCATCTAATAAGAATATAAAATAAATCTCACATAATATAAGTGCATACTTTTAAAAATTATCAGGTGAATAGGTAAAACGAAATAAAATATATGAATAAAAAAATTTACTAAAAAATTTATTCAAAAGTATTCAAGCGGGTTAAATATATACTAGACTTGCCAAAAAGCAAATTTAAACATCATTTAAAACACAAAGATGAGAAGATATTAAAATTGCTGGATATAGTCGTTAACAAAGTAAAACATTCAAAATGCAATAGTTGCAAGATACAAATAAAAGAAAAACAAAATAATGCAAAAAACGAAAAATCGAGAAAGGGAAACTGACCTTTAGCGTTTGAGCTGATAAGACAACTGAAATTTATGAAGGAAATAACCAAGGTGAAAGCTCTTTTGGGTGAGGTTTGTTGGTTGGCTGAGTGTGTATTGGTTTATGTGGTAAACAATATAAGTGAACATGAGTAATCATATAGTTCTGAGTTTTGTTGTTTAATATATAAAGTTTGGACAATTTTTAATTCTAGATAACACGAAGCAGAAGTTAATAGACTCAAAGATTCAGAATGAACGGGATGACAATGTTTTCGTGAATGTTGTCTAAATGAAGATAATTCAGTGTGAGAAAGAGGAATGTTAGTTCTATGTGATCATCCGGTGTTATGCAATCCTATACTTTAGTTGTAGACTGGTTTAGCCTACATAGCAACTTTGTCAGGCCGCACACGTAAATTTAATATACAAAGCAGGATCGCAAGTATAAAGTGATAGAATCTTTGTCGCTAAAGAAGGAAGAAGGAATTAATCTATCCTTTGTGATCCCCATCCTTCTCTTTGGGAAATTTGGTTGGTTAATTCAACTCCTCCTTGATTCTGTCTTTTCTAAGACTTTCCTTGCTCTTTTTTGCAATTATTCTGTTAAGTGGCTTTAGTTTTACCTCTTTGTGCAGGTCTCGTAGTCTTCTCCTTTCTCCTCTTCTGGTGTTTGTTATTTAGTAAATAGCTTTGTTTTGGACCTTTTGGAGTCTTAATAGGTTACTTCTCAAGATCGTGTACATCGTGATGGTCCAATAAATAATCGCGGACTGTACTATGGTTTGATAAATATTTCTCCTGTTTTTCATGCTTTGGTTAAGTAACTTGTACAGTAATGCCAGGCCGATCTTCCCTCGATTGACCCTCTCAGTTAAGTGCTTTTTTAACCTGATTTCCTAATAGTTAGTCCAAGCACCTTACATTCTTTGTCGTATCTGTAGCGCTGCCCTTCTACATATACATCTAAGATGCTCCTCCTGTACAGGGGTAGCATTATAAATTTATCCCTGTTGGTTTTAATTTTCCATTTTTCTTCGTATCTATTAATGATTCTGATCACTTCTGCAGTCATCCTAGCTTGCATTCGGCCGTTCCTGTACGGGAAAACTATGATTTGAATGACGTAGTCGGCAAATTGGATGTTCAAGCAGCCCTCATTTTTTGCTGGTAGTATATCTGCTGTGTAGATTGAATAGAGAGACGTACTCAGACATCCGCCTTGAGGCAAACATGCAGCGAGCTCGAATATTTTACCTTGATGTCGTACTATTTCCACATATGCACGTCTCTCCATTACATAATCACATAAAATCCTTTCGATCTTGTTGTTCATTCCTAATCTGAGTATCTTGAGTTGTATACCCCTCTGCCATAATTTGTCGAATGCCTTGAACACGTCCCGGCATACGATGTCTACGCTCATTTTTTTTCTCTTTGCTTTCGCTATCTTTTCAAGGATGATTTCAAGGGCCATCTCCGTGCTTCTGTTTTTATTGAAGCCAAATTGGCAGCTGTTTCTTCGGCCATTATCATCGAGGAATTTGGACAGTCTGTTATTTATTATTTTTTCCAATACCTTACCGATGAAATATAGCAGCGAGACTGGGCGTTAGTTACCCAATTGATTTGGGGTTTTTCCCGCCTTGGGTATGAATATCTTCTTCGCCACTTTCAGTTCATCAGGAAAATATCCCGTGTTCAAGCAAGCATTGAAGAAGTTTCTCACTCCCTCCAATATGTTCGGTGGTGCTTCGATGTAATTTATCTGTTGAGTCTCGATCTGCCTGAGGCTCTCTGTCGGAAGTTCTTTATGGTTTCTTTTAATTCCTCAGATGTAATAATTGCGTCTATTCCGTCGTTGTTGTTTCTCCTTTCCTCGACAAAGTGGAAGGGATATATCATTTAGATCTCTCCATTTAGTTCGTCCACGATGTGATGTCCTAAATCAATGTCATAGTCCTCATTCTCTTCTTGGCTAATTTTGAATACATTTCTCCAGTGCTCTCTAAAGCATGCCTCTATTTCTTCCTCATCTTCTAAAATGTTGTTCCCTGCATCTTTAATTTTCATTTTAGCCCTTGTTGTCCGAGTCTTTAATATGTTGATATGTTTCAAAAATTCCCTTAGTGATGTTTCCACATCTATTTTCTCGATGTACAGATCTTATTTATCTTTCTGTTTTTCATAAATTAGTGCTATTAGTTCTCTTTTCTGTCTCCTTAGTGCGTTGTATGTTTCCCTTGCTGTTCCAAATCTTCTTATATGTTCTGCCGCCCGGCCGATCTCCTCGCTCAAAGCCACCATTTCTGGTGTCCATCTAAATTTTTTAATGGTTAGGAACGAGTTAATGGGGACGGCCCCCTTCTCTGCCCTTTTAATTTCTTCTCTGATCTTATCCAACTCCCTGTCGATTGCTTCTAGAGTAGCTTCCCTGAGTGGGCTGGGCACGTACGTCCGAAGTAATTATTTGTACTTATCCCAATCCGCTCTATAGTACGCCTTCCATTTTTTCGAAGAGATTTGTATAGGATTCTTGTTTATGTACATTATAGTCGCAGTATAGTCACTGCAAGGAGCATCCACTGGTTCCATAAAATAGTTAAAGGGCAGATTGAAGTTAGCCAGGTAGATGTCCAGTTTTGTTGCGTGATCTGTTTGTAGGTATGTATGGAAATTGGGTCCCAGTCTTTGCAGTATACGTCTATTCATAAGCGTGTTAAGTTGTTTTCCGACTCTGTTTGTATTTCTGTACCCAAAAGCTCCGTAATGGGCGTGTAGATCGCCCATCAAAATGACCGGTATCCTTTAGTTGAAGAATTTAGTAAAATTTTGTACCGGTAATTGGGGGCGCCTGGGTGACTGGTATCCATTTATGACAATGATGTTGCTTAATTCTATTTTAATTTTTATAGCTAAATATGCATCTACCAATCCTTGTATTTTTTTATACTGCAATCCTTGCTTGACAGCTATTGCCGATCTGTCGTGTGTTTCTCCTGAAGGATTTGTGTTAATAACATTGTAGTCCATATCTTTAATTTCTCATTTTCTGTGTTTCTTCCATGTTCTGATATTAGTATAACATCTGGGTCAATCTTTCTGAATAAGTTTCCGTACATAATTTCCTTGACTTTCCATCCGCATGTGTTAATTTGTAGTATTTTTAATTTCTTAGTATCCATAATCCAATTGTCCATTTCCGTTTGTTTATTTGTTTTCCGTTTAGTTGGTCCTATCTATTAAGTAATAGGTGTTTCTTCTTTTTCTGGTTCTTCTTTCGTTTATCCTGGGTTCTCCCTCTGCTAACTGCATTCGAGGGTCCCTCTTGTAGTTCATCTCTGGATGATGGATCCCTTTTACTTGGGGATTAATTGTAGATCTGTCCTTTCTTTGGGCTTTCCTGCGAGTAACCCGTGTGCACTCTTGCTCTATGTCGTCGGAGGAGTTTTCAGTCTCTGAGTCTTTGCTGATTGTGTCCTCTTCTGATTTTTCTTTGGGGAATTAATCGGTTCGAGCCCTTTTTCCTGTAACATGCTGTTGACGTTTGCTGCATAACTTCCAGGGTTAGTTATGTTCATCACTTGGGCATGTAATATACATGTAAGTATTTTTACGTTGAGCGTACCATCTTAATTAATCTGAGTTGCCGGTCCTTGTTGGCCACTTTTTGCCATTCCTGCGTATGAGTTTTAATTTACGTTTGTATTATTTCTGTTTGACTCTGTTTCTTTTGTCTTTATAATTTCTCTTCTTTCGAGACAAATCATAGCCATAGTTCTTTGTCCTTCTTGGCAGTTAATGCATTTTTTAGCTGTGTTGCTGCAGTATCGCTAAGAATAGCCTTCAGTTCCACATTCAGAACAGATTATAAGGTCTTTTGGGGGGCAATTTTGCGTCGTATGTTCTTCCAACGCATAACATCTGAAGCATATCTATATACTTGTGAAGACGTCTCTTTGTATGTGAGCGGACGGGATCCTCATGTTGAAAGCGAGAAGTCCCTGTTCCATGATCCTTGAAGCTATTTCGGTAGGTTCTTAAATGACCTTGAAAACACGAGTGTGATGTTTAAATTTGACCACCTCTGCAATTTTGAGCCATTTATGTCTCTCTTGAAGTTCTCTTATTTCTTAGCATGGGTGCTCTCCTACTCAGGACTCGATTTTTCGGCAGATGACACTTCTGTTAGCCGTGATTTGTGGTGGTACTCTAGCTTCCAAGTCCAACTTTCTTAGCGTAATGCTCCCCGCAGATGACAGTAACTGCTCTACGTCTTTATTTTCTGGGCAAATAACTGTGAATCCAGATGGTGTCTCAATGCATTTGATTAGTGGTATCTCCAGATCTATAAATATGCATTGCACTACTTCTTGTGGTGATCTTTTCCTTCCGTAGGGCATGAGTTTCAGGGGAAGCCTTTTGAAGTCCGGTGGGTCCATCTTTCCGGGAGTCGTCCGTTCTCTGAGGAGAGGGGTTCTTCTGTCGATCTTCAGCTGTAGAGTCTTAACCAGTCTCCACAAGTGGGAGGAGCCCCTCTATCTGTCTTAGTTCTATTTCGCCTACCTTCCAATTTTCGCACTATCCTTGGTCAACCGTACCTATCTGGGCCTAGCCCTAACAGAAGTATACAGTTGGGTTCTGGCTCGTGCCCAAAAATCGGCCTCAATTTTCTGGCCCCCTAAGAGGGTCTCCTGCAGGGGTTCACTATACCTTACTACCAACTGCAACTCAGACCTTGCCGGTGACCAAGTTATGTAGTGCTAGTGAGAAGTAAGTTTGAGGTAAAAAGTATAAAAAAGAGTCAAGAATTTAGAATAAGGAAGAGCAACCCCTTCAGGGGGGAGGGGTTAACTTTGCTCAAGAGGAACAGGAAGAATCCCAATCAGCCCCAGGAGCGCATATATTTATTCTTAGAAGTTTTCTTGGGCAGGCGTTTTTTTTAGGTCCTGCCTAAAACTTTTCCTGAGCATGTGACTAAGATCCGTCGTCTCGAAGCCATCATTGCAGAGATGACAGCCACCAAGGTAGAGCAAGAGCAACAAAAAACTCCCAATATCGCGGATGGCTCCTCTGTTGAGCCCTCAAGCACCGCGTCGATAGAGATAGGCCATCCATCCGACGTCCCAGAGCCAGCTGCTGCTGGGGTTACTCAGGGCGTCAAAAAGAAGAAAAGGAAGAGAAAGAAAGGAAAAACAGTAGATAAAACATAAGAGAAAGTAGAAACGGAAGAAAACACGAAGAAGAAAAAAACCCAAAAAGTGCGGGAGAAAGAGGAATCGAAAGAGCCCATACTGCAAGGGAAGCCTCTGTCCTCTGAACCCAAATGCGCGAGGGTCATCGTGATCGGTGACTCCCAAGCGCGAGATCTACAACCCTTGCTAGCGGCCCGCCTTTGCACCAGTGTGAAGGTAAGCTGCCTTCCAGGAAAGGGGAACGGAGAGATAAGGGTAGAGGCTGAGAAATCTCAGATCTCTGAGAACTCAGTAGTTGCCCTCATGGCAAGTGGCAACGATCTCTACCTACAAGGAGGTAAAATAGGCGCCAGCGGGAAGATCTTGACCACGGTTATGGGAGAAGTTGACGACTGTGGGCTAAAAACCCGCAGACGTGTCGTGGTGCGGATAATCCCAAGACGTGGTCTATCTTGCAATGCTCACGCGGGGAACGTCTCCATAAACCAACTCCTAAGGGATCTTTGTACGGCAGAAGGAGTCTTTTTTGTAGACCCCTACCGCACCTTTTACTGGAGAAATGACCTGTAAAAAAGTGACGGAGTGCATCTTTCCTTTAAAGGGAAAGCTGTACTCGCGAACATCAACCAGGATGTTGTGGAGCGGACCCCAAAAAGTGTCAGACTCCGAGTAAAGGAGGACGTACGCCAGTACACCCGTGTTACTCCAGGAACGACCTTTTCTGAAGTCTCAAAGAGGGGAGTGTCCCCGCCACAGAGAAAGAAAGCGGGAAACGGAAGAGCGTATGGAGTCCTACAGTCGTGGACTCCCTCAAAGTTCTTCTGTTTAATGCGAGGTCTATCAGAAACAAGTTTCTAGAACTTCATGGCCCCGTAGCAACAGAAGAACCAGAGATGGTGGCCATAACGGAGTCGTGGATAAAAACCTCAAGCCTAGATTTTGAAGGTGAATTCACGATTCCCGGTTACCAGCACTTCCTGAAAGATAGGCCAGACAGAGAGGGTGGCGGTGTGATGTTGTATGTCAAGAATACTCTCAACTCGACGGATTGCAACATCGTATCCGACCATGAACTACTAGGTGTTGACCTAGAGATAGGTCCTGCAAAATACAGGACCCTGGTGCTTTATAGACCTCCTGCCCAACTCGTTGAAAAGGACAGAGATCTGTACCAGCTACTAGGAGAACTTGTCGAAGACAGAGTGTGTATCGTCATGGATGATTTCAACACACAAGTTGACTGGGAAACCAGAGAACCCTGTGGCGAGAACGCACTACTCCTTGAGTTCGCGAACAACGAGTTTCTGACTCAATGGGTGAGAGAGCCAACGAGAGGAAACAATATCCTCGACTTGGTTTTCACCTCTGAGGATGACATCGTTGAGGACCTCTTTGTTGGCGAAGAGCTCGGTGGCAGTGACCACCGACTAATTAGATTTGTAGTCAAAGTCCCGAAAGGAAGGGCCTGCAAATAGTAAATCGAGAAAACTCGATTTGACAAGAGCAGACTTTGCAGGTCTTCGTGCTGGACTGACTGACACGAGGCTAGAAGTGTGCGATGTTGTTGAAGACTCGTGGAATAGTTTCAAAAACACATTCATAAGCCTTCAATCGCGTTTCATCCCTCTAAAATGTCCCCGTCGGTCTTCTGTTCAACCAAAGTGGTTTAATCGAGAAATCAGCCAACTGCTTAGGAAGAAGAGAACCGTGTACCGGCAATCGAAGATCTCGAGTGACTTTGACAAATACCGAAGGCTAGCAAGGAGAGTAAAGTCCAGCATAAGGGCGGCTAAGCGGTCTGAGGAACTCCGAGTGACGGGACTCTGTAAAGAGAATCCCAAGGAGTTTTTAAGATATGTGAACAGCCGTAAACCAATCCGTCGAACGATTGGCCCTTTGAGAAATGAGGAAGGGACATTAAAGCATCCAGATGCAAAAAATGCTTACCTCCTCAACGACTACTTCTCTTCAGTGGTTACTGAAGAGTGTGGTCCCATCCCCCAGCCGACGGATTCCTACTCGAGGGAAAAGCTGGAGGATATGGACTTAACCGAAGGAGAAATCAAAAAGAAGATCACTGACCTAATGACAAATAAGTCACCTAGCCAGGATAGGTTTCTACTTAAAGTGTTGAAAGAAGTGCGCGATCAAGTGTCACGACACCTGAGCGCAATCTTTAACATGTCAATCCGGACTGAATGCGTTCCTAAAGACTGGCGTGAAGTGGAGGTGACTCCTATCTTCAAGAAAGGAGACTGTAGCCGACCGTCGAACTACTGACCTATCAGTCTGACTTCGATAGTCGGTAAACTCATGGAAAGCATGATGGTGGACAACATGACGTCGTATTTAGAGTCAAACCTGCTACTGAGGAGTTCCCAGCATGGCTTCCGAAGGCAACGGTCATGCCTGACGAACCTTGTGGAATTCTTCCACTTCGTGTTCAGTGAGCACGAGCGGGACAAGGCGGTGGATGTGGTGTACTTAGACTTTCAGAAAGCCTTTGGTAAGGTACCACACCGCCGCCTTCTCCGGAAAGTGCGAGCGCTGGGCATAGAGGGAAAAGTAGCCGGCTGGATCGAGAACTAGCTAAGTGGCAGACGGCAACGCGTGGTGGTGAATGGGCAGGCTTCTGAGTGGGTGCCCGTTACTAGCGGGGTGCCTCAAGGTTCTGTCCTGGGACCACTACTATTTATCATCTACGTCAATGACATGGACGGTGACATGGTTGCCAAGATTCCCAAATTTGCCGACGATACCAAGCTTGGTATGAACGTTGCAAAGGATGGAAATACTGCCCGCCTGCAGGAAGATCTTGGGAAGATTGGGGAGTGGTCGGACACGTGGCAAATGCCTTTAAACGTGGAAAAATGCAAAGTGATGCATATCGGCCACAGAAACCCCCAATCTCAGTATATCCTTAAGGGCACTGCTATTGAATCCACCGACACTGAGAAGGACTTGGGTGTAACAATCACTAGTGACCTCAAGTTCTCAAAACAGTGCATTGAGGCGGAGAAAAAGGCCCAAAGGATGCTAGGTTATATAAAGCGCCAGTTTGGATATCGGAACAAGAAGATTGTACTGTGTTTGTACAACTGACTTGTCCGACCGCACCTGGAGTATGCCGTACAATTTTGGAGTCCTTCACTACGAAAGGACATCGCGAGATTGGAACGCGTACAAGCCAGGGCAACCAAGCTGATTTCCTCGATCCCACATAAAAGTTATGAGGATAGACTAAGGGAATTAAATCTGTTCTCGCTGGAAACCCGTAGACTGCGTGGTCAGCTCATCGAAGTTTTCAAAATACTTCGAGGGTTCGACAATGTTGACTACCGGTATATTTTCACACTGAGTGAGAACAGAACGCGCAATCACGGCTTCAAACTTGAACTGAAGCGTTACAACCGCAATCTGTGTGGAAATTTTTTCACTTACAGTATCTGCGGTATGTGGAACGCACTTCCAGTGGAAGTTGTCAACAGTGAATCGGTTGACCAGTTCAAGTCAAGACTAGACAAAGTCTTGAAAAGTGGCCGTTTAGGGACGCAAAACAATTGAGCAGCCTTGTGCCCGCTCGATTGCTAGTCCAAAGGTACCGTCCTTGAATGGACCGTGAGGTCTCCTCGGGTACCTTCTTTCCTTGTTGTTACTCCTTGTTGTTACCTGCGATAGCCTTTACCAGTCCGTAGCGAGAGAGCAAGCATACAGACTGAGTAGTTGTCATGCCTATATATTTTGAGTTGTTATAAAGCTTACAGTCTTTATTATTATTATTATTAATATATATATATATATATATATATATAATATATATATATATATATATATATATATATATATATATATATATATATATATATATATATATATATATATATATATATATATATATATATATATACGAGGGGTGGTCAATAAGTTTTGGGAATCAGTAAGGCAAAACAGAGGAAGGGGGATGGCTGTGTGTGGGGGTGTTTGGACAACTTATGACAAGTCAGGACCTGCAGCCGCAGCTCCTGCCTCGTCTACTTAAGAAGCAGTAGCTGATCGCAGATCGTCAGTCACAAATCTTCCAACAATGGACAAGGTTGAGCACCGCGCAGTGATCAAATTTTTGACCAAGGAAGGCAAGAATGCAAAAGAGATCGATGAACGCATGGTTGCAGTGTACACCGAAACCACTCCTTCCTATGCAACCATTACTCCCTGAAATAAGGAGTTTCGCTATAGTCGAGACTCCCTTGAAGATGACCCCCGTCCAGGACGCCCGTCAGACGTGACCAACGAGGACAATATGGCCCGTGTGGAGAGGATGATCCTCGAAAATCGACGGGTGAAGGTTGAAGAAATCGAACTGGAACTTGGAATTTCACATGAAAGTGTTATTAACATCATCCACGACAATTTGGCCATGACCAAGGTCTCTGCCCGTTGGGTCCCTAGAAACCTCACGCCCCATGATCGACTTTAACGTTGTCAAAGTCCACAAGGCCAGAGTTGCGCAAGCTGCCCTGCGCGAGTGCGGATTCCAGGAGCTCAACCATCGCCCCTACAGTCCAGATCTGGCCCCTAGCGACTACTTTTTATATATATTTATATATATATATATATATATATATATATATATATATATATATATATATATATATATATATATATATATATATATATATATATATATATATATATATATATATATATATATATATATATATATATATATATATATATATCATTTATTTACCATTTACCTATTCTACTCTTAAGCTACTACTTTGCATTACTTCGTCTCTTTTATTTTTCAACTTTTCGATTTTGTGAGAGGGAGTCGAGAGAAAGCCCGAAACCGTTATCTTAACAAAAACAACAAAGTGGAACATACGTATGCTAATATATTCTTGAGAAACTAGGAAATGTTTTAAATGTTAATCTTTGTTTTCGCGGAAAGTTCGAAATCTAGGGTATCCTGTTCACTGATAAATGGAACTAGATGGAAAGAATTGTGATAATTATATGCAAAACCAAAATTTTGTAATCTTTTATTGCATTTTTATATGCCAATGTCACATAAAAAGCGTCAGAAATATACACAAAAACATATATAATATATATATTTTTAATAACCTGTGGCAACAAAATTTGACATTATTCTCTTTCAATTTTCACGGTTAAAATGCCTCATCCAAGCTGTAAACCTTAAGTGTATTTGAGGCTTATTCTGTTTGCTATGGTGGTGACTGCACTGGTTCCCTGAGTAAGGCTTGTACTCGCTGTGTTTACCTCGGAAATTATAAAGCAAATTTTACTGCTTAGATGTATGACGGTGTAATTGAATAATTTCATCTGTCGTTTTTCTGGATTTCTTCCGTGTTTTGAGATTAAAATGATGCCTGGATAGGCTTCTCTGAAGATGTTTCCTGATGACGATGTTTTACCGATCCAACATTGATTATTTATTTGCAGTATTTTTTTCTGCCTTCTAAAACATTGTGTTGAAGGTCGGCACAAAGGTTCCAGGTTTAACAATATTCAGCACGTGTGCGTATAAGACGCACACGTCCTTGTCCATTTTTAATGATTTGAGGGCTGTTTTAAATCGTTTTGGAAAATTATGTAAACTCTTATTCATATTATTCACTACTGAATAAACAATTCTTTTTGCTCTGTCTATATGGTTGTGTGATAGGTTCTTATTTCTTTCTAATCTAGCAAAGGCAGCGGCAAGATTTACATATTACAAAAGCTGATAAATTCAACATATTTGTAATAATCAATAAAACATTGTATTTATAAAAAATGGCCACTTTGTTATTTGACACTTCTACATACGTGCCGTTAAGAAGCGATCCCTTAGATGATGTGATTAAGAATTTTAATAGAGACATACAAAATATTTTAAAAAACACAAATCAATTATTGACTCAGTCTCTTCTAGTGGTTTATCATTACCTTATTTTTATGGCCTAATAAAAACCCAAGGGCCAGGCAATCCAATAAGACCAATCATCAGTGTAACTGGGTTAATCCAATATAAACTCTCAAAATATTTAGTAAATTTACTTTCTCCGATCTTAGGATCCATATCTCCCTAACATATAAAAAAATGTAGTTGATCTTTGCCATAAGTTAGACACTATGAGTGTAACATCAGACCTGAGATTAGTCAGGTTTGATGTTACTTCATTATTCACTAAAGTGCCCGTTGATGCCTTATTGGATTTCCTTGGCCGGTATTCTTAATTCTTATGATTTGCCTTTACCGTCCAACTCGATCATTCAACTCATTTGTTTATGCATTAAAAAATGTAAATTAGTTTCAATGACAAGTTCTACGAACAAGTGTTTGGCATGGCTATGGGTAATCCCTTATCTCCCTTATTGTCAAATATGTATATATATGGAATATTTTGAAACGAGTCTGATTCCACCGGTTTGGTCCACTCAAATTGTTTGGTACCGCTATGTAGACGATGTCCTGGGAATTCTAAAGGAAGATTTTGACCTCGATGGTTTTCTTTTATTTATTAATTCATTAGTTCCGTCAATTAAATTTACTTTAGAAAAAGAAGAGAATACGAGCCTTCCTTTCCTAGATGTTCTATATAATTAGACAACCAGACAGGTTTAAGTTTTCTATTTTCAAGAAACCGACAAATAATTTATCCTATGTCCATTTTTATTCACGTCATTCTAAAAATATTAAAACATCTGTATTTTCTTCCATGTATCTTAGGGCACTCCAAATATGTAGTCCTGACTATATAGACCTAGAATTCACAAAATTTGAAGAAATTGCCTTCAATCTTTGTTACCCGAAATATTTGGGGGAAAACTGGATGTATAAAGCTAAAAAAAAAACATCCTATAACCGCAAGTTAAGGAAAACAGAACCCTTACACAACATATTACTTTTAACTTACCATGATAATTTCTTGTATGTAGTACCAATGTTAAAACAACTTGATATAAATGTAACTTTTAAATACAATTATACATTAAAAAATATGTTAATAAAACACAGCCCAAGGAACGATAATAATGTAATATATAGTATACCTTGTTTGGATTGTAATTTATTCTATGTAGGTCAAACTTCTGAAAGTTGCTCTCTAAGAATTAAACAACATCCAAATACAGTATCTAAGGGATATACAAATAATGCTTTGGCCGTCCACAGGCTTAAGATGGGTCACCGGATTAACTGGTCAAAAGCAGATACCATAATGTATGTAAATGATTTTATTAGCTGAAATATATGTGAATCGTTCCTAATCTTAAACACAAACGAGAGAAATGTAAATATTAGATCCAGTTTGTTTTCTTTAGATCTAGTCCTATATTTCTTCCTCAAATCAAACTTATCAGAAGTCATAAAAAATCTGACCATCTGATCTTATAGGAAAAACATTGCTTGCTGTGTATAAATACAGTGTCTCTATTTCATAAACCATTGTGAGTTTGAAAATGTTATTAAGATAACGAAAGTACTAGCTAGCTCCAATCAATCTTTCTTTTTCCCTGCGTGGTACAACCAAATATTTATACTTATTCACGTGTTACCAATCGTGATTTTTACCCATATATATATATATATATATATATATATATATATATATATATATATATATATATATATATATATATATAATTTTTTAACAAACATCCCAAGGCAAGGAAAATTGCTGCTGACATTTTTTATTTATTAAGTGGCGTCGTTTCGACTAATACGTGGTCATTGTACACAGTCTTGGGTACGCACTTGCGGTCTGCTTCTAGAATGGACGTAGTTATCCTCTCCAGTTCTTCGTCTATCTCCTCCAAGGTTGCGTCGCTTAGATCAGCTGGGGCATATTGACTTAGTGGTCTCTTGTAACATTCGCAGTTGGCGAAGACGAAGTCTTTGGATGAGAGACTGGAAGCTGGATCGGAGCGAGAGATATTGTGGTGAGGATCGCTATGTGATCACTTTGGACTGTTGGGTCGGGCTCACTATGGTAGTTGAAGGGGAAGCCTTACCTTGTCTAGATTATATCAGGTTTAGTGGCTGCTGTGGAAGTGATATAGGTTGGAAATTTCGGTCCTATTCTTTGGATGTTCTTTCTTCCCATAATCAATTCCAGGTTTCAGCCTCTCTCGTTGGTTCTACCATAGCCCACCGCACGACATCTGGCATTGAGGTCGTTCCCTAAGATTGCCATTCTGCGGTGCCCAAACATCGTGTAGAAGTTACTATTGGTAGATAGGCTCGACGAGGGCGTTAATAGGCTGCTGCCAATGTGTGGAGTTCAACCGCCACAAAGGCTTCGTCCAGCTCCGGTAGGAGTTTGAACGAGATATTTCCTTTGACAGCTATAGCAGCACCATCAAACCTTTCCTGTGAGTGTTTTTTCATGACAACTCTGTAGCCCGGTATTTTAAATTGACCAGATGTAGTTCAATTCTGTGTTCTGTTATTAATATGGTGTCGGGATCCAGCACACGAAATATGTTTCCATATGCCGTTGCTTTCCCGTGCCATCTGTCTACGTTGAGTGTCAGGATCCTCATTATATTGCTCACTCTCTCCATATTTTCCTTTTAGCGTTTCTAGGTAGTATTTTTCTTCTCTCGTTCCTTTTCTTCCTGAATTCAGCACTTGATACCTGTTCGCACGTATCCTCATGTAGAACGACCCTGTGGTAGAGCAATGATTCGTCTACTGTTTCTGCATCGATGTCATCATCAGATTCCTACTTGTATATTTTTTATTTAATGGCTTGGAAGATCTTCCTGTGCTCCATATCCTCGGGAAAGGGAAACTGTTCGCACGTGTAGATAAATACGTTTATTCTATCCGCATCCAGTTTCTTGTTTTTACCTCTCTTCCCCTTGGTTTGAAGGGCATCTTCCGAGTCCGATGAGTCTGAGGACTCCGAGGAGTCCGATGTCGCCGTTTCTGTTCTTTCATTTTCTTCCATGTACTCTCGTTTTTCTTTATGTGCAGGAGTTTTTACTACTACCGCTTCTTTTTTTCTTTTCCTTTTTGGTTTTTTTTCCTGTTTGGGTTTTTTTTCTTTCTGGTGGCGTCTTGTTCAATCTTTTCTGACTATCGGTTTGGTACCATCTGCAGTTGTAGGACATCTCCGGAGGGGGCATTGTCCGGTAACCACATTTTTTCCATACTGTTTTTCGCGAGCATTACATTTAGTTATTTTGTGAATGTTCCCGGTTGTGTTAGATTCATGACGTGCGCGTGGAGAATGCACATCAAAATCTTGGTCGAATTCTCGTTTTGTATCTTGAGGTAGGTTTTCTTTGCGTCTACTTGCGTAAGTGCCGCCTTTGCTGCTTATACATATGTTTTATTGGACCTCCTCGTCTCCTCTTATTTTCTTTCTTGCCGCTTCTTTTTGATCACCTCTTTCTTGACTGGACAAGCCATGGTCATCGATCTATGTCCCTGTCCGAAGTTGGTGCACCTTTCGAATGTGTTTGTACATTGTTTCCAGTGATAGCCCTTCTCGCTGCATTTGGAGCACGTCTCCAAGGGTTCTTTGCAGTCCTTGGTCGCGTGTTGCTCCATCTTATATCACCGGAAGCAGAACTGGACTGGAGTAAACTCCTCTCTCTTGAGTTGTTCACCGGTAACTTTAGCGTTAAACATGAGGAGTCCATGTTCCTTGGCCTTCTGGATCATTGTTGTCTCTGCGAAGACTACTTTGAAGACATGTGAGTAGTCACTATTTTTGCTTCTATTTTTTTAATTTAATGACTTCGACAACTTTGGCTCAGGATTGTCGAAGTTGTATTTCTTCTTTAATTTCTTCTTTTGAATGTTGCCCAATCCATGGGTCGAGCCGCCAGCATACCACGCCCCTGTGGGCCATAATCTGAGGTGATATGGCGGGCTGCAGTCCTATTTCCCAAAGGACCTCATCTGCACCTTCTTTGGGGAAGGCCTCGATGTCCTTCTCCTTCTCACAGAGAGCAACATGTCCCGAGGCTACCTCTAGCAGTCTTACCATGGCAATACTCAATTTGCCATTAACAACTTGGAATACTTTTTCTCTGCTGGGCTTGGGTTGTCCGTCGATTACCCGCAGGGGATTCTGGTCGTATTATCGTGGACCATCTCTTCGTAAAAGTGGCCCTCGGGGCTATATTCTTCTTCTGCTATCTAATCGTTGGTTGTAGTAAAGTGATTCGAGGTGAAATGATTCGTACTCCCTTTCTTATTGCAGTGATACTTTATGCTCATTTGGGGTGATTCCCTCTTCTTCGTAACTCAGTATCCTTGAACGTAAACTGCCAAATGGGGTGGATGAATGATGATGGATGAACCCTGGGGGGAAGCCCTCACAAGGTGTGATTAAATGGCGGACCTTTTGTTGGTTAGCATGGAATCTACCATCGCTAACCAAGGGTGCCGCCCCTCGTAGGTTTGGGTATCAGAACTGCAGCCGGCATACATAGAGATGGGTGTTGCTTCCCTCAATGGTCCTGGCTGGACTCCCGAGATGGAAGAGTGGGGGCGGGCCCCCATATCTTTTTCTGGAAGTTGCAGTCCTGCCTCTTGTATGGGTGCCTCTGACACCAAGTTCCATAATGGGCTACTCTTCAAACCAGCTTTCCTTTTCGCCCCCAATTATGACTATCACAAAGAACATCATAGTTGAGACGAGGCAAGATGACAAGCAGTCCAGTTTATTTCTACTTCGTTACTCCCTCGATGGAGGGGGGGCAGACATATAGTCCCCTTAGGAGCAGATTGTAAGTATCTCTTCTCGAAAATCCGCGCGGGAAAAGTGAAGAAACTTTCCACGTTTTGCAGCTGACTCCATTTTATTTACCTCCTTCATCTGGTAAAAGATGTGTAGGTTAACGTTGTTTAATCCATGAAGTCTTGAACCGTCAAATGAAAAGAAAACGGATTTTAGGGGATATTTATTCCTCCTCGCTTAAACGTTATGTAAAGGGAACGGGCCTCTCCTGTTTAAGTGGAATTTGAAAACAACTAAAATTTCAATCCCCTTCCCCCTGTAGTCTGGATGTTAATGGATTGCCGACTGGACAGAAAAATTAAAGTATCTTAAGCTCTCCGAAGAAGTTCACCACCGGTAAAGGGGAAAAAATAACGGGAAGCCAAGCCAAAAACGTGAACTTACCACACTTTTTCCCCACGGGGATTTCAAAAAGAAGATAATATACGGAGCCACGCATAGCCGACCCATGCCTGCCCCAACCCCCCCTCTGCGGCCGCCTCATAGGGGCAAGGGAGCGCAAGTAAACTGAACTGCCATTCATTTAATCTCGATCCAATTATGTCGTTCTCTTTGATAGACATAATTGGAGACGTTGAGGAAAGCAGGTTTGAGGATTAGCCCACAGTGGAACTCAGTGTCAGAGACGGCCTGGTTAAGAGGCGATGCTGAAAGCTTTGGAGAAGAGTTTGCTCTAGTCCCTAAGGGTAATTTCCGGCCAGAACCACAGGGGGACACGTAACCATCCCTGTGTAAGTTGGAAGCAGCATCGATAACCAAACCCCAGACGGGGCAACACCCCCGGGTGGTGATAGTTAATTTGATCACCACCTATCATTAAGTCCCCCACATTTCACCCGTCAGAGACACCTCCCTGAGTTCACCCTTCATCATTCATCCATCTCATCTTGCAGTTCACGTTCACAGAAACTTGCTTGTAACGAGGAGAGAACTGCTCTCAAAGCGCTTTACAAAGCGCTTTACAAAGAAGAAGCGGACCCTACAGTAAGGGAAATAAATTGAATTAGCATAGCGACGATCAACCAGAAGCCTCACAGAAGAGAAAGCTAGGAGAAAGACAGCCCGATGGGGCCACCCCCTTTAGAAAATGGAGCGAAATGGGACCACTCGGATCTGGTTGCGCACCATCAGTGAGAGTAGCAGACCCAGCCGAGATAAGGTCTTTGAAGTGGCGTACGAAAGCCTAAACTTGCGATGCTTCGACTGTTCGAAGTCCTTACAGGTTATGTGGCGATCTGTGAGAAAGATAAAGATGTGGAAAACATAACTAAAGAAGAGGCAGCCGAAACGCTCCGCGAAATAGGTCTTCAACAGGCAGTTCCACCACAGATCCTAAAGCACAGGAGCGTCGTCTTCCAGTGACTGGACCACTGGATTGGACAACATACTAAGGAGCAAATCAAAGATGAAATCGTGAAGAACCTACCGTGGGCCATGGTTTCCAAAATAATAAAGTTTTGGAACAAGAGAGATAATTCTGAGTACACACACGTATTTAAGATTGTCTTCTCCGACACTACGATGGCACAAAAGGAAAAAGAAAAGGGACTACTGCTTTTTAATGCAAAGGTCAGTGGGGATCAAGTAGCGAGAGAAGAATTTACTCCCATACAATTCTGCTTCCGTTGCTACAAGATGGAGTACCACACGACAAAGGAATTTACAGAGCCGCAGGAAATCTGTTCAAGGTGCAGCGAGCCAGGACACCCCTGGAATAACTGCAACAGTTCCAGGGAGAAATGCGCCAACTGCTGCCAAGGACATCGTTCCATGGCCATGGCCTGCCCACTAAAAAAAGAGCTGATTAGAAAAAAAGAGTGTAGCATAAGAAAGACGAGCAAGTACTGAAAAGCAATTCATCATATGCACAGGCGGCAAAAGCAGTCTTTACATAGGCAGAATCCAAAAAGACTCATTTGAGAATCGAGAACAAAAACTCGACGAAGATCCTGACCTGCATCTTGTATGCTCACGTCAGGAACCTAACTCAACATGGAATATTTGCAAAAAAGATAAATGAAATGCTCTCTAAGAACGGCATGAGTTAGATGTGGTTCCCTGATAACCAACCATCAGGGGACGTACTCCAACTGCAACTGAATCCCAAACAGATGTCAGGAAAAAGTAAAGAGACGAGAAGCAAAAACGAAAACAAAAAAAAACGGCCCGACCCAAGGATTAAGGCCAAAAAAAAGAGGGAGGCAGCCGCAAAAGCAGCCCACACGACTATCCCAAAGGATGAGAAGAAAGAAGAAACAAAATCCTCTCACACCACGGATGATACCGACACCTCGGACTCAGAAAGCTCAAAAAGGGAGTACGGCGTAAAAAGGTAAAAGGGGGACAAAGAAAAAGCTAGATGCTGACCAAATCAACCTCTTTATATACGCAACTGAGCGATCCCTCTTCCCGAAGGACTGAGACGCAAACAAAATCTGCGTGGGAATAAAGAAGAAATTCTACACATGAGACTTCGACGCTCAATGCGACGAAGACTCGGTTAAGGAGGCCCTGTACAACCAAAACGCCGCCTTCTACCGGGAAATATTTGTAAAACTCTCCCCAGCCGAGTACAAAAGGAATAGGAACGGGAAGCGTAAAGAAACTACTCGCAAGCACTAAGGCACATAAAAGCCAGGACAAAAATAGAAAACCCGAACAAGAGGTTAAGGATATTGACGCTCAACGTGAATGGATAGAAGGGAAAAGCCGTGACATACGGAAACATATTCCGCGTGCTTGACTCCGACATCATGCTAATCACGGAGCACGGTATCGATACTACTACCAGTTAACTAAAGATACCGGGATACAGAGTAGTTAAGAAAAAACATTCTCAGGAGGGGTTCGACGGTGCTACCGTTGCCGTCAGAAAGAATCTTTCGTTCAGACACCTTCCAGAACTGGACGAGTCCTTTGTGGCGGTAGAGTTGCACACATTAATGGGCAATCTCATAATCGCGGCGGCACACCCACCACCTCGACGAACGTACTTGCACCTCACAAACTTCTACAGCTTGTTCGGCCATGGCAGAATGGCATTCCTTGGGGAGACCTCAATGCAGAACGGCTGGCTATATGAACACGAATAACAGAGGCCCCAACTTAGAAATGATTATGCGTCGAAAAAACGTCCAGATGATAGGACCGGACTTTCCGAACTATATCACCTCTTAGGCAGCAACAAAGACCGACATAATCATGACAAGTAATGACTTCCCCTTCAATTACCATAGCAAGCCGGGCCCAACGGTACCCAGCGACCACATAGCAATATTGACCACCATTACACTCGCGCCGATCCAGCTTTCGATCCCCCTCCGCAAAAGTTACGCTTCTGCCAACTGGGATTGCTACAGGGAAATCCTTGCCAGATACGAACCAGTGGACCTAAGCAAAGAGATACTAGAAGAGATCAACGAGGAACTGGAAAAGATAACTGCCCACATCATCGAGGCGGATCGCGAGTGTGTACCAATGAAAAGGTATAAAACTTTTCCACAACTCAGATGGACTGAGAAAATGAGTGAGATCGCTAGGGTGCACAGGGAGGTGTACGAAGAAACCAGAAGATAAGGTACACATAGGAAAGGAAGCTAGCTGTTACGTTGCCTGAGTGAAGAGCTGAAACAAGCCATAAACCAGCAACAGGCTGTGATCTGGGACAGCCTGATTGAACAAGTAGACAGCGAGGTGCGACCCAACAAGTTCTGACAACTAGTGAGAAAATTAAAAGGCCTACCAAGTAGAGAAAAGACCCGCATCAAGGCGGGCAATGAATACTTGGAGGATCCGGCGGTTTTGGAACAGAGATTTCGCACGCTCTGGAAGGAAGTCTTCACAATTACATCTGAGGACGATGCGGAACTTGACCAGGGATTCGAAGGCCAGCTGATTGAAGATCTTTATCAAATAATACACCTAACGCATCCACAGGCCTATGTCTACGAAGGGCTGGTGATGGCAGACCATGGTCAACCAATTACAACAGAGAAGGTCATGGAAACTATGAAAACCTTTCAACAGAAGTCACCAGGATGGACTGGCATCACCAAAAACAACTTGGTACATTTCCCCTGACAGATTATTCGGGGAATCGCGAATATCTATAAAACTTCCCTGAATACGGGTTACTTCCTCGACGGTCTAAAAGTGAAAAAAAATCATTTTTATACCTAAAGGGAAGAAGCCCCCAAATCAACTGGTGGATTACAGGCCAATATCTCTCCTCTAGTTCATAGGAAAAGTCCTCGAGAAGCTTCTAGCTAATAGGCTACAAGACCAGCTAACAGAGCTAGAAGCTCACAACCCTCAGCAACGCGTGCTTTGTAGGGAAAGGGGGACTGATACAGCCCTTGCTCTCTTCACTGAGAAACGTGCCCGCTGTAAAGCTGAAGGGAAATACGTAGACGTGGTGTTGCAAGATGTCTGAGAGGTCTCCAATTCAAGATCTTAGGCCTCCGATCCTGGAGAGGGTCTTTTGTGAATACGTCATGGAAAGGAAAGCCAAAATCTCGATTGAGGGCTACAATGGACCCGAATTCGAACTTGAGGCGGGTGTTCCACAATGTAGCTGTCTGAGTCCACTGCTGTACCTAGTGTACACATTGGACCTACCTGCTCCAGTAAGGGAGGTTGTGATGTATCTGCAGTTTGCAAATGACATCACCCAAATCATCTCCAGTACTCACAAAAAATCCTATAGTTCAAGCAAGGCAGACAGCCACTGAAATCAAGAACATCAATCGATACGAAAGAAAGTGAAGATCAAGACCAACCGCTGAAAGTTCCAAATCCTTCCAATAAACCACCGGAAACTTGACGATGTCATAGTGAACGACGAAGTGTACCCGTACACCAACGAGAGCAAAGTCCTAGGTCTGCGCATCACCTCAAAAGGCTTCAGAGCGCACATAAAGAACAGAATCTCTCTAGCCAACACACAGATGGGGAAACTATATAGATTCCGAGGCCTCAGCTCCAAGAATCTCAAGAAGCTGTACACTGCTCTGGTACGCTCGACATTAGTGTACCCGGCAGTGGACGTGCAGGCTGCTAGTTCCACCACTATCAGGCAAATACAGAGAGTGCAGAACAAAGCAGCCCCGCTGAGAGTGGGAGCGCGCAGGGCGGACCGTATTCAGCAGACAGATCTGCACGCAGGAGCAGGTCTGAAGTCATTGAATATGGAAGTCCAGAGGCTAGGGACTAAGACCTGGGACAAAATCGAGGAAGTAATAATTCCAAATATGGAAATCAATCTCAGCATTCCGAGAGTGGATAGGGGACGCGCCACTAGGCGAGCCTTATTCCCAAGTGGGAGAATTTGCTCCCGAGAGAACCTAATAAGAAGAAAATGAATGAGGCGAAGTGCCTACATCCAAAAACAAATGAACAAAAGAGGCGAAATGCCCACATACCGATAATGCAAAAATAAATTACCAGAAAAATTAAAAGATGCAAAAAAGTAAAAAATATCAAATATAACACTTGAAAGCCTAGAATACCGTGACGGAGGAAATAGAGTTTATTTATATTTATATATATATATATATATATATATATATATATATATATATATATATATATATATATATATATATATATATATATATATATATATATAATAAATTCAAAAAATAATAAATAAAGTCCAAAGAAAAACGAGAGAGGCAAAGTCAAAAGAAAAGGTCGCAATGTGGTCAAACAAGTACCTGAAGCAACCACTGACGGTGCACAAGAAGAGGCAACTGAGACAATATAAGAAAAAGGAAGTACTTTAGAGATGCCCTCTACATCAGGACAAAAACTCACCATCTATTTACTTATATTTATCTTCTACAGTTTTTCACTTTTTATATATCAATCAATCAATGGCTGGCCTTTCTTCGTTAATTTAGATGGCTTCTAATGTGTTCAGTCTAGCTTTATTTCCCTCTTTTCTTTTGGTCGTTGTGTTATTAACCAATATGTCCCTGGTTAAGCTGATGTTAAGCAAAATCTCCATATGATATGGAGGTGGAGGAGGAGGAAGGGAAGCTCCGTGTTGCAGGTGCATTGTCAAACGCTTCAAAAGTGTAGTGGTAGTCATACCAACATATTTTAAGTGGTTTGAAGCTTACAGTCTTCATTCGGGCAGGTAAACTCGTACACTATGTTCGTAGACTTCAAGATCGAGGAGTTTTGGCAGATGATGCTTTTCATAATGAGATTGTTAAATTTTGTTGTTTTACAATATATAATCATCTGAATCTTGTCCGTTTGCTTCTTAACTTTGATGTTACGATTAACAATCTCTTTGATGTTTCTTTGTCTATTTTGTAGGCAGATGACATTTGATTTCTATAGTACAGTTTGGTGTTATTTACTGCTTGCTGGTTACTTTCCGTTTCATCCTTCTCTTTGAATTGCATTCTTTAAAATGATTGAAGTTGTTTTTAAATCATGCTGTTCGAGAACCGTTTTTTCATGAGGGTTTGTTTTATTCGGAAGATCTCTTGATGGAACAGTTCCCACAGGAAGCAGCATTTGTATGCTCGGCGGATGTATGAGCCGATTACACTTTTTTTTTACCTTTCCGGACATCTACTATTTGCGTTGAGGCATCTTCCCATGTCTGTACCTTTTCTGTACACTTTTGTGACATAATTACCGTGGATGTTTTGTACCCCTACGTCTAGAAAAGGTAATTTATTGTCCATATTCAATTCGTAATGAATTTTAACACGAAGTTCTCTTCAAATGGCTGTTTGATGTTCTTAAAATGTTCTTTATTTTTTACGTTGATGTAGATGTCATCTACATATCGGTAGTATGTGTGTGGCTTATTTTCGATGTTGTCTAATAAGCTCTCTTCAAGTTGACCCATATAGTAGTTGGCAAAAGTCGGCCCCAAGGGCGATCCCATAGCTACTACATCGACTTATGTGTAGAGATTTCCACCCGGTGTCCCGAACGGAACCTCTAATGGGAATGAACGTACGATATTCCTTAAGATGTTTTGGTCAAGGTTAGGGGAAGACATTGTAGGATGGTGGTATACATTTTGTATAATGACTTCAATGGTTTGAGAGATAGGCACATTAGTAAATAGGCTTTCCACATCAAGGGATGCTATTAGTTCTGTCGGCCTTGTAGAGTGGAGTATTCGATAAATTCCTCCGTGGACATTATGCTATATTTTGAAGGAATATATGGTTATATTATTTCATTTAAGGTTTTAGCTAGACGGTACGTTGGTGTGGCTACTTGATAAATAATGGGCCTCAGTGGGTTGTTCAGCTTGTGTATTTTTACGTTTCCATACAAATATCCTGGTGTATAATCGCCGACAATCTTTTGGAAGTGAAGTCCTCCAACTACTATATGGGTCAACTTGAAGAGAGCTTATTAGACAACATAGCCTTGGCATACACACCTCGTTTTCCCTACGCACAAATATCGCACGCTTTCTTGATTCGGCAAGCAAATTTTTGAGTGGCTTTATTTTTTTAATTGTAGTAATTCTATTATAGTTAGGCTGTTGGAACTTTCAGGGCCACCTTATATATATATATATATATATATATATATATATATATATATATATATATATATATATATATATATATATATATATATATATATATATAAGTTGGAATATACTACACTCTAACGTGACAATCTAATTGAATAAGGAAAACATAACTAGTTTCGGTTTGCGCCATGGTCAGCTGAATGGTAATCAAACATATGCAGTGCTAAAAAGTTATATAAAAGACGTGAGCAAACTAAAATAAATAAAATGGGTAAAATAAATGAAAAATATTATAGTAAGGACATTGGGGATATTAAACTGTTGGAGAGTGTTCTGATTTTTACAAGAGAGGTGCTATTAATCCCTCCGATTAGCGTGTTTAGGCGTTTTGTAGATTCAGGAGGCGACTATAGTAGATATATATATATATATTTATTTAATTTTGTTTGTGCATCTAACATATTATAATATTACACAACACCAATTAGGATACATTTTGCAATAAGTCTTTCAATTTAATTATTCGAACTGTATATAATTTTTGCGTTGTTAAAGTCGATCCTATGGTCAAAGTTTTGCCTATGAATGAAAGGACTGTAAGAGAGCGCACCTCTCCTAATATCCCCGCTGTGTTTCTTACTCCTTTTAGTAAAATGACCAGATTCACCAATGTAGGATTTCTCACAATCTTTAAAAGGAATCAGATACACTTCGGATTCGTGGTTTGTGCTTTGTGGTTTTCTTACTGTATTGTCATATGGAAATGCCATATTAATGGTTTTGTTGTTAGCGTAAGATTTTAAGCTGAAAGATTATACATTTTTCGAATTGATTTTTTTTGGTGGTTGACTAGAATGAAAATTGCTTCTGGCTTTAGAATGGCATTGGTTAATAATGTATTGGGTTGAGGAATAAGTTCTTGGGGTTTTATCAAATTTATTCATTGCCATTAACAATTTTAGAAAAACTTCATTTTTAATTGATAACAATATGCAATTTAATCAATAATGTATTCTCCGTTGTTATTTTAGACTTCTTCCCAACGTTCAACTAGTTTTTCGATGCCTCTGCAATAAAAATATCTGGATTTTCACTTGAAGAATTCGTCTAACCAGGTTCTTAATTCCACATCAGTATTCAACGAAACGCCGCGCAAATTGTTGGAGAGCGATCGGAAGAGATGGAAATCCGATGGAGCCAAGTCTGGCGAATATGGAGGATGCAGCAGGATTTCCCAATTAAGCGTTTGGATGGCGTCTTTTGTTATATTGGCAATGTGAGGAAGAGCATTGTCGTGTTGCAAAAGGACTCCATAACGTCGATGAGGTCGCTTTTCACGAATAGCTTCGGCGAATCGATACATTTGTTGAACGTAGAGTTCTGCATTGACAATCTCGTTGTTCACAAGGAGCTCATAAAGAATGATGCCTTCACAATCCCACCACACACACGGCATCGTCTTTCGTGGATGAAGTCCTTGCTTTAATCGCGGAAGTGTTTTTTTTAATGGGGCTAAGCCATTGTTTGATAAATCATGTTGACATAAACACACCATTTTTCGTCGCCAGTGATGACGCGGTGAAGAAATCTGTCCTTATATCCACGAGTAGCCTTGTGACGAGTAAGCAAACCTGCGGCAATCGTGGAGCGTTGAAGTTTGTTGCTTTCGCTCAAAGCGTGCGGAACCCATGCACCGAGTTTTTAAAGTTTCCCCATCAAATAAAGTTGATTCACTACAGATTTCTGATCTCACGCCAATTGTACAGCCAATTCTCTAGTCGTTTGACGAGGATTTTCATGAATAAGGTCGTTCAATCGATCTTCATCTAACTTAATGGGGAGATCAGAACGTTCTTCGTCATTAAGATTGAAATGACCGTTTTAGAAACGTGAAAACCACCATTGAGCTGTCCTTTCTGATAAAGCATTTTCTCCGTACACAGCACAAATATCACGACGAGCTTTGGCTGCGTTTGCATTGTTCCCGTCTCGATTGAAAATGAATAACAACAAGTGTCAAAAATGCGCCTTTCTTTCAACTCGACATTCCATTTTGAGGGTACAGAACAAAAATTAAATTAACACAACTTTTAAATTAACCGCAATGACTTATTACTCAACTTCAAGACGTAGCCTAAGCAAAAGCCTAATAGTGTACGCTGTTAAGAGACGTAGCCTAACCTGTGCAAATTTTGCTCTCATTATTTATTATTGTTTCTTAATATGTG
Source organism: Ceratothoa steindachneri (assembly GCA_963969495.1). Classification (NCBI taxonomy): domain Eukaryota; kingdom Metazoa; phylum Arthropoda; class Malacostraca; order Isopoda; family Cymothoidae; genus Ceratothoa; species Ceratothoa steindachneri. The sequence goes on from OZ018318.1 coordinate 53,133,050, forward strand.
CACAAATCACGTCAACAAAACTTAAATCAACACAACATTAAAAAAAGCGCAAGAACTTATTCCCCAACCTAATACTAAGGATAATTTGCCCCAATAAAATTGCATATTAAGTGGTTGGTTTCGTCTTGAAGGAAAATTGGGTCACATGTTCCATATGCTCAGAGGAATTAAGAAGAAAGTGGGGAGGTTTTAAAGGATTTGCCATGACACGAAAAGTAGTATATGAAAACATTAAAATTAGTTGGCTTAAGGGAAACAGATCAAATTACCAGAAGGTTTAGAACATGCATTTTCACGTCAAGGAACGGTAGCGAATTTTCCTGTTCCTATTTCACTTTGAATTTGACTGAGGCTGAGAAATAATCATCAACGTATCAAAACCACATGAGAGGTTGGGAAAGTTTTCAAATAAAAATATTACATTGAATGAGAGAGAGAGCGGATTCCTGATACTTCGGCCATAATTTTAACGAAAGAACCGGTATAGAGCAGAAAAAAATGATCACTCACATATAAGCGGACCAAACTAATAATTTGGGGAAGTGAGGGTGGTAAGTTAATATCTAGAGTATGGAAAATTTTTGATAGGACGTCTAGAGTTTCATCAACAGAAACAGTGGTGAAGAGGTTCTTTACGTCAACACTTATCAATTTCTTTCTATTAAAGTCGATTTGTTTGATATAAAGTCAACCGAATGAATTATATGTGAGTGAGAGATTTTGCCCTCGTCTTTTGACAAAATACCATCAAGCCATTTGGATAAAGTACAATCCTGGGACCCAAATGCAGGAGATAATCGGACATAATGGTATGCCCTCTTTGTAGGTAGGCCTTCGGTAGCCCGTACATATAAGAAAGTGAGGGATTGATGGCTTTAAACTTCTTCGTATACATAAATTGGCCTATATGTAGTTTGTGTAGTTGTGTGAGAGATAGTAAAAAAGGAAATGCAAGTGAGATAAAAAACACTAATCACTCCATTCTCGATCCATGTTTTTCAATACATATTTTCTGGATGTAAAAAGAGTCACAAGGAAAAGTTGTACCTCAAAGGACATTACTGTCCATGCCGTGGAGGTACTATCTTAGAAAGGCCCTAACCTATAGCATAAGAGAATGCGTAGAGAAGGAGAGAGAGAGAGAGAGAGAGAGAGAGAGAGAGAGAGAGAGAGAGAGAGAAGGTGAGAAAGTGTAAAATAATACTAATTGCTTGATATTTCCTTGCATCATTCTCTCAATTGATACAATTACAGTGCACTTGAGAGAGAAAGAGAAAATGGAAAAGAGCCAGTCTAGGAATACTAATCACTCTATATCTCTCCATCATTTTCTTTTTACACAAACTTCATGCACATGAGAAACAAAGAGAGAGTATAAAACTAATCGCTTTACACTTCCATCCATCACGCTCTTCCATACAATTTTCAGGCACTTGATAACGGGAACAAAGTTTAGACGGGAGTCTTAGAAAGCAAAATAAATGGCCCCAAAAACATAAGTTGTTGTTCTCATTTTGGATTTATACTTTCCCTTATAAATATAAGATCCTTATAGTAATTTAGTTGTTTTTTTTATTCCATGGGTGGAAAAGAAATGATTTATTGAGAAAATTAACTCAACCCGCAAGGAAATTAACTCACGAAGGTAAAAGAATCGAAAAACTAGGGAAAGAGGCCGATAAAGAGAATATCTTCGGAATATGTAGTCGTATGTACTCCTTAAGAGGGTCATATATTGTTATTCCATTCACCTCCAAGCGTATTTCGGTAAACCAAATTTTGTCATAAGTACTGTATTTTCGCAATGGTAAGGCTCAAATGGTCTGTTGCATGTTTTTTCTTCCTTTGTATTGCTTTGTAATTATTATTCCTAAATACTATAGAAGAGTGGCATTGCGATGTATTTCTAGACCTTTATTAGAAAACCGCATAGAAATCAAAAAACGTGTCACAACTCAGAAGTACGTTATATCCCTTTCTTTAACTATTTGATGCCCGAATTGGATTATATATATATAATATAACAACTTTTAAGTCATTATATATTAAGAGTCAAAGTGGCTTGAAATTGTAGTTCCACATGGCAACTTAGGCCCTTAAAGCGTTAAGACGCTCAAATTTTTAATGGAAATCTAATGGTAGATATTTTGACGATTGGTTCGCACTGATTGTACCATCACCATGAAATTCGATAACCGTCCTCAAATTCTTAAAACGATGCCATTAGGCGAGGAATGCTGACTCGACAAAATGGCAATCATGTTTAAAAACTTATTGTTTTACGTGGTTACCATAACAATGGTTGGGTACTTTAATAATGAATCGGGGCTGACTGGGTAACGCTACCTCGTTGCGCCAAACAAGGGATTTTATCCAATAGACCAATTCAATAGTCTTAAAAGGAACTGTTGTAAATGGTCATTTGTATAACCGCTTTTGCAGTGGTAGCACGGGGATGTTTTCCCCCTTAGGGATGTCGCTAATGTTGTGAGTGTTAAAATAAGCAATGAAAAGAGTCAGATTGGTCTTTGAGGTAAAATCTCTTGGAAAAGTAATTTGGTAAGATGTACTGTTTAACGTGGAATCCTAACCATGAGTGATGTACTCCCCAGACTATCCTAATACTGTATAGGTGGCTAAACATTGCTATGACAACCGAATACCACGCCTGTGTTCATCACAGTTGAACTGCCAATTTTAGCCATGCATTAATTAAATAAACCAAAATAGACTTATTCGTTTTTGCTAATAAATACTCTAGTCAATAATTATTTAATTTGCCGTCATTAATACAGACAATTTTGCAGCATGATGAGATAGGATGCAAAATTTAGCAGTCACTGAATCGGATATCAAAGAATTGAAGTCCTGAGATGGTAATTTTCAAGGAGAGCGCCGGGCGATATTTTAGCATTTTTTCCTAACTTCTATTGCTATTTCTAGCTGGGTTTTTTTAGTTAGTTTTTAGGTGAAGTTAGTTTATATATGTTTAATATACTTACATTTAGCTTAAAAAAGGCTTAAAACGGCTATAATCTAGCCAAAAAACGGCTAAAATATCGTACGGAGCTCCAATTAAGAATTACCGCTTGCTTGGATTTATCACAGCAATTTTACTCAGAGCAAAGGGTAGAATAATGGTTGAGACGTGGTCGTTCGCTCAAATTGATCACCATGCGAGACCCCTCCTTTGTATCGTAGCAGGGGAGCGGGGACACGACCAGGAGAGTTACGTGCCCTCTCAGTCCTTACAGTCATACGTAGTCCATTTGTACAATGCAGCTTCGACTCATTTCCACTTTTTCTAACCTCATAACTTTTACCGAACCTCCTTTTTCACACTTTTTGGAGAAAATGCCCTTGTTGGTTTCTTTTTATTTCCTTTAATTATGGAAATAATAACTAGATTTGAGGAGAGCTTTATATAGAAAACGGTGAAGTTAGGTGAATTGAAAATGCATGGTTTGTATATCATGGGGTCTACTTGCAGCGCTAAAGGGAAGAGAGCGCAACTCTCCGTGACCCCCACCTAATTCTGCAACAAAAACAGTCCCTCCCTCCCGATTGGAGGATAAACCACCGATTTGGACTCATTTAGGATGCCTTTCTAAATGGGAACCTACAGTTTAAAGTGAAATCTGAACTCAGATTTTCTACAGCTTCTAACAGCGGTAGTGAAGTTGTCCCGAATTGAGACCTCCATCCAGCGACTAACCACATCTAATGTCGCTTATCTTCTATGTAATCGGAAGCGGTGTTTCCACTCGACTAAGCCCTGGTCCGTGACCGAAACAATCGGAGGCTGGAAAATCTCGGAATGCATTCATTTATCTTCCGTAACTATTTTTACCGCGGAGTTAATGGTGTTGTTAGGTTATGTTGGTTTAGTTTAAGTAAGGTTAAGCTAGGTCAGGTTAGTTTAAGTAAGGTCAGGTTAGATCAGGTTAGTTTAGATTAGGTTAGTTTAGGTTTGGTTAGGTTAATTTATTTTAGGTTAGGTTAAGTTAATTTAGGTTAGGTTAGGTCAGGTTAGTTTAGGTTTGGTTAGGTTAATTTATTTTAGGTTATGTTAGGTCATGTTAATTTAGGTTAGTTTAGCTAAGCTTGGGTTAGTTTATGTTAGGATAGGTTAGGTTAGTTATGTTTAGGTTAGGTTAGGTTAATTTAGGTAAGGTTAGGTTTGGTTAGTTTAGGTTTAGTTAAGTTAATTTAGGTTAGTTTATTTTATGTTAGGTGAGGTTAGTTTAGGTAAGGTTAGGTTAGGTTAGTTTATGTTAGGATAGGTTAAGTTAGGTTAGTTATGTTAAGGTTAGGTTAGTTTGGGCTCGGTTAGTTTAGGTAAGGTTAGGTTAGATTAGGTTAGGCTTTGTTAGTTTAGGTTAATTTTGGTTAGTTTAGGTTAGGTTAGGTTAGGTTAGTCAAGGTAAGGTTAGGTTAGTTTATGTTAGGATAGGTTAGGTTAGTTATGTTTATGTTAGGTTAGCTTAGGCTAGGTTAGCTTAGGTAAGGTTAGGTTAGATTAGGTTAGGCTTTGTTAGTTTAGGTTAATTTTGGTTAGTTTATTTTAGGTTAGTTTAGGTTAGCTTATGTTAGTCAAGGTAAGGTTAGGTTAGGTTAGTTTATGTTAGGATACGTTAGGTTAGGTTAATTATGTTTATGTTAGGTTAGTTTAGGCTAGGCTAGGCTAGGTTAGTTTAAGTAAGGTTAGGGTAGGTTAGATTAGGTTAAGGTTGGTTAGTTTAGGTTAGTTTAACCTAGGTTTGATTTGGTTAGGTTATGTAATAATAAACAAACCAATAACCATGAACATCACACCCACTCATAATCTTCTAATAAATCCAACGAACCATAACAACCAACCTATATCCTTCGTAACTCTAAATAACTTATAACCATCAGAGAAAAGAGGACACACCTAAACAACCGAGCCTTCGCCTCACGTTGAACATCTCAAAATCATCAAATATAACCAGCTCACCGTAACTTAGGAAACAGCAAATCTCCTCAGAACCCTTTGGCCCACTTTCAGCCACGGCGCACTTGAACCGGGGCATCGGCGTGCGCGCTGCGAGTTGGAATTAAAATCGTATTTCATTTACCCTCACCATTCCCCCCCCCCCCACAGGCAGAATAGTGCGGTGGATGTAATGACACTTCTATAACTGAAACCTGGAGGCCTAGCGTGCCCTTCTTACCCCAGCGCCCCAAGAAATTGGTGCCCGTGTCGTCTTTTGTACCTCTTTTAAACTTCCCTCTTTTCTGCGCCTGCTTAGACCCAGCCAAGGCTGAAAAAGGGTGTTAACTTTCTTAAAAAAACCATCAAGAAATGAGGAAAGCTGACCCGTGCCTAGATTTAAAACAAATAATATAAATACTTGTATATCACCTGCTGTCAAAAATACCAACACTATTTAAATAAGGAAAAAATAATAATAAATTATTATTATTAATGCCCTGCCATTCCTAAACTCACTTTCCTTAGAAGATTTAGCGAAAGTTAACAAAGTGGAATTATTATTATTATATCTATAATTATTTCTTTCTATATTGCAATTTTTATCCAATACCTCATTAATAGGAGCTTTATCAGCGGGTTTAAGAAGAGCTCGGGTAATCACTTCTTAAGTTAAATATTTAACAATGGTTTACCTTCAGTACCTCTAGCGGTCGTTGTGGGCCAACCTTTCTTAAGATTTCCATCGTCTAAAATGGCGACAATATTCGAGCATAAGAACCCTTGATTTTTCCAAGCTATCAAATCTTCAGCGTCACCAAATAAAGCTGAAATTACAACAAAGATTTGCCATTTTAGATTAAGAGCATGTAACGATTTACTCCTTTTTCAGAAAAAAACACATTTTATGGTTGATAAAAAACTAACGGTTTTGGTATAAAATAATTTAAATTAGTTATTGGATTGAATTCTGATTTCAAGAATTTACTTGCTACAGTTTCAAAAGTGGACATGGTTAGAAAGAGAGAACTTACGTAAATGGACTGAATTGTTTTCTTACCTAGTTTTATCTTTTGGAAAATTGTGGTCTGTACCTCGCACACATTGTTTATTTGCAAATATTGCAATTTTCTTTATCAATCTTTTTACAAGAACCTTTGGGTGAAAAGGCCTGCGTCGGGTTTTGCTTTGTTTTTAATAGATGAAAGAAAATCAATAGCAATTAAAAGTAAAAATTACGAGAGGTAACACGTGAATAAGTATAAATATTTGTTTGTACCACGTAGGGAAAAAGAAAGTAGATTGGAGCTAGTATTTCGTTATCTTAATTGTGATGTTATTAAGATAATGAAATTACTAGCTCCAATCAATCTTTATTTTTTCCTACGTGGTACAAACAAATAGCAATTAACTATCGTGCGCCGCAAGGACTTGTATTGAGGCTACTACTTTTTATTTTTTATAAATGTTACCTTTTATTCAAAAATTTAAATTACCCCAAATTGAGATGGATATGATAGAAGTTGGTTGGATCATGTCAAGAATAAGGAATCCATCACCTTCAGGGATGCTATTCTTGACAAGTGATTTTATGGCTCTCTATACATGAGATGGTAAAATTGGGTTCGTAGTTTTATTTTGGGTTAGTTTAACCAAACATAAACTTACCTAACCTAAACCAACTAAAACACCATCGAGTTCGGAGCTCTCGAAGTTAAGTTTAGGTATTTGGCCTAGTCTATTTTGTTATTCACCAGCAGTGTTGTATATCGAAGTAGTTGATCACAGAGACCAAGAAACACTTTTGTCAATAATCAAAAAGTGGTGATTGATGGATCAATTGTCCATAGTGATGAATGGCGATCCCACAGATATATGACCAATAATCCAAGTCACCACCACACAACCGTCAACCAGTCTTTGGACTTGGTTAATCCACACACAGGAATTCATAAGCATCATGTGGAATCGTATTGGGGAAGATAAGGCAAAAGTTAAAAACATGCGAGGTGTTAGTATCAACATAACCCGAACTAAGGGGGTCTAGTCTTTACTTGTTAATAAAGAGCTTTAGGGTAGGCAACAAAATCAGATTGATAGTTGTTGAAAAGTAAAATGCTTTCTCAGAGATGCTTTGAGAAGAGTTGAAGCCAAAATTATTTCGTTTGTTGATAGAAAGGGATGAAAGATGATTTGAATATTTGAAAATAAGGAGGTAAAGTTTGGTAAGAGAAATGAATTTGAAAGTAGGCTGCTGGCGATTTGATTGATTTGACAGTACGTGTAGAGGAACCAAAGTTTCCTGCAGCGAAAATTATTTGACAGTACGATGTTACTCCACTACAAAATAATGAAGCTAAGCTCTTACTTTAATCTCATAAAGAGCCTAAATTAACGCACCTTTAATTCACAAACACTTTGAAAATATTAATCTAAAGAGGAGAGAAGTTAATTTGAAAAGGGTAGATGATATTACTAAAGGCAATGGGTGGAAGCCGGTTCCTTTTCTATATGTGTGAAAGAAGGTGACTGCTACCAAAAGACACAACACGAGTGTCTCTTTCCACTGGTGACTCCAGTTTCTGTCCTTTGAAAATGTGTAACTGACACAAGGGACCAACACAACCCCACCAAAGGGGGGTGGATATCGGAGAACACTCTTCCTGATCCAACCATTCTAAAATGTAGATCCCAAACTCCAAATGGAAGTGAGATTCAATGTCGTTAAAGAAGTTCCCAGGCTCATCGAAGTCGAGAAAACCCGCCGCAGGTCTTTAAACAGAAAGGGGGTACCCAGACACATGTAAAATATATAGACACAGAATAATAGACAGATAAAAGAAGGATAAATAGACAAAAGCGGGCAGGGGAAATTCCACAGGTCAAAAATATTTTCTAACATAAGATGCAAAAGCTAATTTCTTCCAAGTTATATTCAACAGTCTATGTGGATGGGAAGAAATAAAGGAAACAGGTTAATTAATTTCTCTCTCGCAATTGCTACTCCCTTTTAATAAATTAATATATCGTTAATTTTCATTAAAGTGTAATCACGTGTGATTAATTTCTTTTTTTTACGTGCTATTTATATTGAAGTTTTTATTCTTGACATGGTAAAAAATATTCTTGATACTCTGTCGGATTGTAAAGTTCTTTATTTCCTTTGGTATAATTCGGTTTAGGTGAGTGGAAACAGCACTTTGGATATACATAGTTAGTAGCCTAGCCGAGTTTCGATTCCAGTGGACTTTGCTGCAGCCCACTGTTCTTGTTTCACGTAAAACTATGGGTCGTCATTTGTATACATACATATTGCATGATGTAAATCCGTGGTGGAAACTATTCCAAAGCAGCATTAAAATAATCAACATAGTAGCTATCCCCCTCGGAAATGTACATCAGTTGTGTCTAGCAAGATACATCAATAATATAAATAGCTTAGCAACATACGAGGGGCGGTCAATAAGTTTTGCGAATCGGTACGGCAAAACAGAGGAAGGTGGATGGTTGTTTGTGGAGGTGTTAGGACAAGTTATGACAAGTCAGGACCTGCAGCCACACGTCCTGCCTCGTCTATTTAAGAATCAGTCACTGATCGCAGATCGTCAGTCACAAATTTTTCAACAATGGATAAGGTTGAGTACCGCGCAATGATCACATTTTTGACCAAGGAAGGCAAGAATGCAAAAGAGATCCATGAACGCATGGTTGCAGTGTACACCAACACCACCCCTTCCTATGCAACGATTGCTCGTTAGAATAGGGAGTTCCGCCATGGTCATGAGTCCCTTAAAGATGACCCCCGCTTAGGTCACCCGTGAGACGTGACCAACGAGGACAATGTGGCCCGTGTGGAGAGGATCATCCTCGAAAATCGACGGGTGAAGGTCGAAGAAATCGAGCGAGAACTTGGAATATCACATGGAAGTGTTATCAACATCATCCATGACAATTTGGCCATTACCAAGGTCTCTGCCCGTTGGGTCCCTAGAAACCTCACGCCCTTTGATCGACTTCAACGTCGTCAAAGTCCACAAGGCCAGAGTTGCACAAGCTGCCATGCGCGAGTGCGGATTCGAGGGGCTCAACCATCCCCCCTACAGTTCAGATCTGGCCCCTAGCGACTAATTTTTATTCCGCCAGCTCAAGGCTGCACTGCGTGGACGCCGGTTTGGGGACGATGAAGATGTCCAGCTCGCCGTTCAGGAGTGGATTGAACAGCAGTCGGGAGATTTCTGGTTGTCGGGAATTCGAAGCCTCAGGGACAAGTGGCGCAAGTGCATTGAAGTCGAGGGTAGTTATATTGAAAAATAATAAAACACTTTTCCTCATATCACGTTTCCTTATATCCAAATCGCAAAACTTATTGACCGCCCCTCGTATCATCTAATGACTACCAGGTGTCGAGCGGAATTCTATGAGGAGAAATTCAAAGCGAAAGGCTTGAATATTTCGAAAGGTTACGTTAAAGACGCTCAAGACTTCGTGACCACCGACCTCTAATGGATTAGCCATTCCCGGATTTACTTCGCAGAACGATACTCTTCAGGCTCAGAGCCAGAAACTTTCCTTATATAGTAATGTACCTTCGAAATTCGGGTCGTAGGATAAAGGATATATATATGTAGGGTAACGGGAGAGAACTTTCGTTCGGAATAGACAACGCATAAATCAGCAGACGACACAACAAAGATATGCATAAAAGAAAGTGGGAATGACGGAATCCGATTCTAATCTAGGCCAAAACTGTTATTGTATATTAAATTAGACGAGGCATATCAATGCCCCCCCAGCCCGTCTTGCTCCTATGTCGCCTAAGCATTTATCTTTGTACTTGATTGAATGTATACTTGAGTTTGTACCTGTGGCAGTATGTGCATTTATCTCAGAGTGTACGTTCATGATTCTCACTACATCTGTGCTTGAATTTAAATATAAATTGCATGAATTTGATTGATTTACGTGATATTTAAATGTGCTTTCACAAAATTAATTTTATATTTCTTTGTCCAGGCATGTGTGAAAGTATGAAGGAGGAGACTCCAATTTATTTGTGACAGTGCCGTTTATTTGCAGTGTGTGGCGATATCAGGAACATTGCTGATAAGTGAAGAAGTGACAAGTATAAAGTTGCGCAATCCATCCCTCGAATCGTGGACGATACTCATCAAACGATAATTATCGATAATTATAATGGAATGCACATAAAGATAAAAATGACAATAACTGGCAAACCACAAGGCACCTGGGACGATTGTCCATGTTTGGAGGGGGGGAGGTGTCAGGTAATATTATGTTTTGACACCAGTCAACCATCATAGAACTCTACGTGGTTCTTCGGCACGACTATGTGAATATGAGTAGCCCGTAGGGTTCTGGAATGGAGGAGAGAGAGTGGATATGTTTTACTGTGAAGGAGGGAAGGGAAATGCTAGCCGTGTCGTGATTGGCTATAAGCGTGTTGATGCGCACGGAATGTTCGCCGTAAGGCGAGATTGTACTTTGTTTAAATTAATCTTTTATCAAAAAATAATTAAATTTTAGAAATATTATCCCATAAAATTATGATATGGATTTATTAAACTCTATTATGAGTAAATTGGATAAACCTCCAAGTGTAAATAATGAACAGAAGAAGCGTTTGAAAGAGCAACAAATAGCACTGAAAGAAACAAAAGCCAAAGAGAAGAAAATGTTAAAAGATTCAAAACAAAGATTGAAGAAAGAATTATAGCATTTTACAGAGATGACACTCAATTAAAGAAGGCATTTAAACTCATGGACAGAATTGTGCGTGATGTTGCTGATGTCGCTGGGTTGACAACATATGCATTTGCCATGGAAGATAAGGAAAGGTATGCTATGGTTTCCAAAAAAGAGTATCTACTAATAAAAGAAGAACTGAATGCTTAAAGAAGTGATCTCGAGGGTGATTCTGTAAAAGCCATGGAGGAAGCACTACAAAAAGAACAACAGATGAAGGAAGACAAAGAAAGAGCGGAGAAACTTAGAAAAGTGGACTGGTTGACCAATTCTTTCGAGAAATATGAAAGACTAGTTGGGAAAGAAACTAGCGTTGAAGCTGCTAAGGTGTTGGAAGTTGGCAATAAAAAATTCGGATTCGCTCGAAGTGAGTTGAAGAAAGAAAACGAACCATAGAAGAAACTTTAGCAGATGTTAGAGCCAAAAAGGTTAAGAAAGTGAATCCAGATTTTGGCGATTCGAATTAAGTCCATTGTCCGTTGCCACTGGTGTGTTGACACGCCCTGGCGCCTACCAACCACTGCAGCCCCCCTTTCCTCCCCCACTCCTGGTGAGTTCTACCTTTTTTAGGCAACGACTATAGGAAGAATACCTCGATTACAAACTAGGATCGTGAGTGGCTATAGGCGAGCATCAACAGACCGGTGTCTCGGCAGCTCCCTGCAGCCGAGGATAAATCCTTGGTTGTCTTGAGCTTCTTCTGCCATTATGGTCCTTCTGCTCTTGGTCAAGATACGGGTCCGAAGACCGCACACATTCTTACTTTCTTAAACCTAGTCTAGGTTTGATGCCATCAACAGACCGACCCTAACCATGTCCCATGGCGATGGCTGTCTGGTGGTTGAGGCTCACCCTGGATGAAGGCGGCTCTTAGCTGCACAGTTGGACAGCTGGACGAGGCAGTAGCAGAGTCCGGCATCAACCTCCGTGACTAAGCAGTCTTCTTTAGGTCCACACTGCTTACCCCGTGAAGGGGGAGGGGCATAGAAAATGTTGCCAAATCATTGCCTGCCTCATAAACTTGTTTAGGCAGGTAGCCACGACTGCCGGATCATCCCTTTGTACGTGGTCGAAACACAATGAAACATTAAATTAAAATCGTAGCTTGGAACACCAGTACCATGCTTGACTCAAACCTACCCACGGACAAACCAGCTAGACGCACTGCTCTCATCGCACAGGAACTGGCCTGTTACAACTTCGACATTGCTGCTCTTTTAGAGACCAGATTTCCAGGTGAGGGCAGCATGAACCAAGACCCAGAAAAGGATACCCTACACAAGAACGAAAGCTTGACTGCGTCGGATTCGTGCTCAAGAATTCAATTGCACGCCTTCTTCGAGACAGGCCAACTGCTATTTCGGCACGCCTCATGAAGATGAGGTCCCATTCTCTAGGAAACGACATACAACCATCTTCATATACTATGATCCAACTCTTGACAGCCCTGAGGAAGACAAGGATGCATTATACGAGCAGCTGGACGCAGAGTTGCACGGTGCACAAGCCTCTGACAAGATGATAGTGTTGGGAGACTTTAACGCACAGGTAAAAATACATCCCGCCGCACATAGGTTGGATTTATCATTAGGAACGATATTAATAAAGCTAAAGCTAATGGCCCTGCACCTGCTACCTCTCTGCAAACAAAACCAGCTTGTCATCACCAACACTATATGTAAGGCGAAATATATAACATGGAAAAAACCTTAGTCTGGGTAGTGGCACATGATGGATTACGTAATAGTCAGGCAGCGCAACCGGCAGGATGTGCTGCTCACCTGCGCCATGCATGGTGCCGAATGCTGGACTGATCACCGCTTGGTTCGGAGCTCTGTGTTCCTCCGCACACGATCACCTACCAAAAAACAACCCGCAAAGAGGAAGCTCAACTGGTCCTCCCTTATGTCAGGAGATGCAAAAACTCACCTGGCTGTGGCCCTTTCTTACCGTATGGCTGATGCTCCCGTCCTCGAAGAACTCGACGATTGTGTTGAGGACGGCTGGACTCATTTCGCACGGACTGCCACCGATGCTGCGAAAGGGGTCCTTGGTTTTACTGAGCGAAAGAACAAGGATTGGTTCGACAAAAAATATTACTGACATTTGTAAGCTTCTGGAAACAAAAAACAATGAACATCAGACCTTCCTAAATAACCCTTCATCCGATTACTTAATACAACAGTGGCAAAACAAAGTAAGAGAGCCGAAGCTTAGATGACACTCAAAGTCATGGAAAATGAATGGTGGCTCAAAGTTGCCACAGACCTACAAGATTTCACGAAATCTGGGTACCTCCAGAACTTCCTCAGCTCTTAAGCAAGTCTTTGGTCCAACCTACCGCTCCATTGCACCAGTTTGATTCCAGGATTGAACAGTCTTACTCACGAGCAAGGACCAAATTTTAGACCGGTGGCAAGAACACTAACACCAATAATCCATGTGATCCTACACAGCTCGATGTCATTCGAGACAGGCCAAGAGTTTGCGAGATTGATGCTACCCCTACCATCGAGGAAATCAATAATACGATCGGTAGCTTAAAGAATAATAAGTCACCAGGTGTCGATAGCATTTCTGGTGAGGTCCTCAAACATGGTGTTGACGCTCTGCAAATTCGGCTCCACAAAATGATCTGTGATGTGGGAAGCTGAACGCATGCTGTAGCAGTTGGAAGATTCCAGAATCATCTTAATCTGCAAAAAGAAGGGCGACCGAGCAGTGTGTGGGAATAGTCGGGGTATATCGCTACTGGCTATTGTACGTAAGGTACTGGCTAAGGTGCTGCTACTATGACTCAACAAGCACATTGTTTAAGAATTGTGCACTGAAATCCAATGCGGCTTCCGAAGAGAGCGGGGTACCATCGGCATGATCTCCACAGCAAGACAATTGCAAGAAAAGTGCCGTGAACAGCAACAAAATCTATGTCGGGGCTCCATTGATCTGACGAACACCTTCAACACGGTCAACAGGAAGATGCTGTGGTTCGTCATGCAGAAATTTGGATGCCCTGACAAATTCATTGCAGTTACTCAGGCATTCCATGATGACATGAAGGCGAGCGTGGTCATCGGTTGTGAGGAAACTGCAACCTTCGAAGTGAATCTTGGAGTTAAACAGAGGTGTGTGATTGCCCCCGTCATGTTTAACATCTACCTTGCTGCAGCCTTTTTTTCTGGGAAGGATTTCCACCTGGTCGTGGTGTTGGTCTCACATTCCGGCTTGACGGAAGTCTTTTCAACCTACGCCGTCTCCAAGCACGAACAAACACCTCACACGACGAAGTGTGCAAGCTTCATTACGCGGATGACTGCGTACTAGTCTCCCACTCTCATGGGAACTTACAAGAAGCACTGAACGTCATCTAAGACATCTGCAGTGCTCTTGGGCTCGTCATCAAAACCAACAAAACAGAGGTGATGTACTAGTGGTCCGGTGCTGGCCCGCAACTGGCGCCTCTTATGAGTGTCGCACGAGCTGAACTCAAAATCTCTCCCCAATTCAACTATTCGGTAGCGCGCTGTCGGCAGACTGCTCTGTTGATGAGAATGTGAACAGGAGACTCAACAAGATGAAGAACCACAACCTCCGACTCGCAACAAAGGTTGTTGTGTAAAGAGCTGTCTGTCTCAGCATGCTGATGTACGGGAGTGAAACTTTCACTCTGTCCTGGAGACACATTAAGCGCCTGGAAGCTTTCCACATGCAGTGCATAAAAAAAATCTCGGTTACACTTGGCAAGACCGCGTGCCCCACACTCATATGCTAGAGAATGCTGAGATCTTAAGTATTGAGTTCCTCCTCCTTATCAGACAGCTGAGATGGTTGGGGAACGTGCTTCGAATGCCCGCTAATCGCCTGTCAAAACGCACCCTCTACTGATAACTGGCAGAGTGGAGGTACTCCTGCGGTGGCGCGCAAAATAGGTTCAAATATTAAGCCAAGAGAACACTGAAGAACTTCAACATCAACTTAGACCATCTCGAAGCTGCAGCTGCAGACAGAGCCACATGACGTTCTGCCTGTCTTCGAGGAGCGACTCACTACGAGATGGAACGAACTCGACAGCGGAATGAGAGCGATATAGACTTTACGAGAGGGCACTTTAGCCCCCTCCATCCCTGGCCCGGACCTCCAGTGCCCTGAATGTGAACGCCACTCTGGCTCTTGCATTGGCCTCCACAGTCATGGGTGCACCCACCAACCGAGCCTAATATCAGGGCATTCGTCATCATCGACCTCGATGGACTCTTCAAAGCACCAAAACATCCGCCAATGAGCAACCAACTTGTGAAGCCTTTGAAAGTTTTTGTCTACGCTGGCTAGGATCAAACCCGTTCTAGACGCTATAAGTCTAATGTCGTATCCACTTGACCAGTGAGAGTTCTCTGTTTAAGTGGGTATGGCGTTTGTATGAAATATGTAGCGTATGGTATTTAAAATAGGGAAAGTGAAGATCTTGCGTCATGTGGAAAGAACAAGAGGAAGAATAAGGAGTTTATGTGAGATGGACATAATTGAAAATTAATTGAAAACGATCATGTGTAATTCTTGGTAAAGAAGCAGTGTATATGATAGTGAGTAATGGCAAAAGTGAGGATGAGAAGGAAAGCTTAAGAATGGATGGAATTAAACATAATTGGGGGAGCTTTAGCGCACCTGGGGAGAATGAGAAGGAAGAAAGAAGAGAGTGTTTCTGTATTGAGAGAAACTTTTCTGTAAAAAATACCAGATATTTTCAACATAGAAGTATGTATGAAAGCAAATAATGAAAGAAGAGGCGTGAGTGTAATAGTATAATTGATCTGTATTTGGTAAGATATGTATGTTGTATCACCACTGTTGTGTTTGATGTAAAAGATGTGAGGGAGATTAGTATGGACTTATCCGATGATATGATTATGTTGCGTGTAAATGAGTTGATGTGCGTGAAAAAAGAGGTGAGGCAAGTGGTAAGGAAGGAAGAATCAAAAGGAAAATTCTGTTGGATTAGCAAGAGAAGGAAGGATATGTTAAATAGCTTTAAAGTAGGAGAGATCGCACAAGGGGGAACAAGCAGATAGCATAAATGTGGATAACTTTAAGGAAGCAGGTTTGAGTAAATCAACAGCTTTTTTTATCAGTAATAGAGCCGTAAAAAGGAAGTGTAATATTGGATAGTGGAATGGCGATAAAGCATGCATGAGAGAAGAAACATGAAGGGTACTTGCATAGATTTCATCCTGCACATGAATATGCTAACTCGGAAGGGAAATAGCAGTGACAAGTGAATTTTCATTATAAAAGAAAGTATATGAATCGCTCGGATGGAAGGTGAATGAGGATTCGGATGAGAAAAGGAAGTTATTTTGAAAGGTTGTTTGAAAGATGAGAATCACAAGGAACAATTATTCATTTTTTATATGACTTAGTTTACAGGTTCTTCCATAAGTCTAATAATAGATCGCCGTCTTTAAGCGATGATCGTTCATTCCCTCGCTGCTCAACCGTCAGTTCCCTACCTTGATGCTTTTAAATGTCCTTTGAAGCCCCTCATTTTCTATCAACCCTATTTGGTAGACAAACGCCCTGTGAATGTTTGTGGCCTTAAAAAGCGACAAACAAAATGTATATTATTATTTATTCACATTACATACAATAATCTTACTAAATTTCGTCATCATAAATACGAACAGAGACTCAGTAACTAATAAGAAAACAGTCAATTTTATCCCTAATCCTTATTTAATGATATAAATGAGTAAAAGAGGGGATTTAAGTATTAATCTAAACCAGAAGTTCGAGGAACAGGGAGAGAAACGTCTCCGGCGGAGAAGAAAAGGGGCCACCAAAATTTGAACTAATTGAAGGGGTTGAATAGTTGTCGTATGTCATACAGCGAGAAGTGAGTTACAGTATTCGAGGTAAGAGATGACAAAAAAAAAGAGTGGAATTTTCAAAACAATTCAGGTCAAATGGCAAGTGGATGCGGCTAATATTACAAAACGGATGCAGCTAATATTACATAGTGGATGCGGCTAAGATTACGGAGCGGATCCAGCTAAGATTACGTACCGGATGCGGCTAAGATTACGGAGCGGATGCGGCTAAGATTACGAAAAAAGCAGAGTGGGGATTTGCATCCATTTGAGACATGGAGTTTGATCAACTATAATTGATAATTATCAAAGTTAACGACTAGATTTGTTACTTTGTCAGTAAAGTCAATCGGGAAGACACCACGGTTAATAATAGTTTCTAAACGAGTCACACCTACTGGCCAAGATAGTTTACCCCCGATGTGAATGATTAATAAAAATAGTAGTATTTAATAAATATTTTCAGGTCAAAGTGAATGTCATTTTAAAGAGAGAAATTTTGAAATTCTACTAACTCATGATAGTATCACCAGGACAGCAATGACATTAATAATTTACTTTGCATCATCATTTTGGACGGCAAACATCTAAATTCTTTTACTCTTTGAGGATGTGAAGTTCAGAAATTCAACCAATCCATCCTCCTAATAACAAACCAATAATAAACAACATAATAACGGTTATTATTTCGGGGCTGCTGTCATTTTGAAAGATTCCTGAATCGTCCTTGGTTAAATTCATTTTAATGAGCGATCAGACAATCAATTAATCCAAAATTTAAATTATTAATAATCCATTAATAACAAATAATTGAAGAAAATGGATATCAGCTTTTATTTTTGTCTTTGAGATCGCAAATTACAGATTAAAATCAACCTAAGCAATTATGGAAACAATAATCTTTATTCTTAAATATTTGCAGGTGAAGCTCAATTTAATTTTTAGGAGTGTTCTTTAAATTAAATTAAGCCATACGCTTGAGAAACATCCAATAAAATAATAACAACACAAATAAACATCAATTAATAAATATTTCAAAGCGAAAAATGGATCTGCTTCTAATAATTGAAAGTAAATTAATACATCCTTTACTAATTCAATAAATGATAAAAAATATTATTACTTAAAAAAATTGCCATCATTTGAGAGGACAAAGGAAGCTGGATACAGAATCAATAACTATTTCTTCAAGAAACTTCAACCTGGAGGTAATTGAAGTAAGAATAGAAGTTGATGTGAATGACGAGGACATCTTCATGTACAAGAGAAAATACTAAGTAAGGAAAGTAAGAATAATATCAATTTTCATTAATTAGGGAAAGAGAATTTCATTTTAAGAAGTAATTTGATTAAGTAGTACTTAAAAGTAGTACCAATTTAATAATAATTACTTCAATATTGCCAAAAGTTTTCTCAGAACTGTTCACTGGTAATCTGAAAAAGATAATCGTGTAAAGATCAATTGAAAAGATTCTATCCAAAAACTAACATTCTCTGCATCGATTAATTTTGTCATTTCTCGACCCCGAAGGATAAGGAGAAATAAAATAATGTCTGAGGTAGATGGATAGTTAAATGGGGAGAGAAAGAAAGAGATTTAGAGAAAGAATTAAGTAGGGAGGCAGAAAGAGAGAGAGAGAGAGGTAGAAAAGAGACAGAGAGTGTGCGTGCGTGTGTGAGGGAGAGATAGATTTAGATTAGTGAGAAATTGAGAGAAAATTAGAGACAGAAAGAGAGAGAGGTAGAAGGAGGTGTGGTAGTGGAGGAAAGACAGAGGGAGAGGATATAAGGCCAACACATATTCTGTTCTCTTTTCCTTATCGCTCCCTCCTTTTCCTGGGGAGGATGTCATCGATTTGGGGTGTGTCCGTTAAACCCGTCTCGGCGGAAATCGCCTCGCTTAAATGTCTCGAGAGAAAGCTTAACAACAAAAAGGAAATCGGACATGTTTACGTCGTCTGTTACATACATTTATTGACGTTTGTTTTGTTTTTATTCCTATGTGCGGGTGCCCGTCCCTCTGAATATATGTATGACTGTATGTGAATATGAACGTAAGGCTCATCGATGTGTGACGTGTTTCTATACAACGTGTGATCAACAACATTCTCAATTTTTGAAATTCAAAAATTTATTTCAAAATAAAGCAAAAACCAAGCACTTTAGCCATTAATAACTATAACCAATCAATTTCAACCATTTTTAATAATTACTATACCCACGAACCCATAATAATTGTCCATTATTTATAGTTAATCCATTGTATTTCTTTTCTACTCATCACTAACAGATATCTTTAAATATCTCTTTATTTCCATCTTTTTTGTTATATTGGGGTGAATCATAATTTTGAAGGTAAATTTTACTTCTATAAATATTTGAAATTCAGCCATTATACTCTTGAAATGGGGTAAATTGTCTTCTTGTTCTTTTTACCTCACCCCGTCCTCGTCTCAGACTAATAAAAATGTGTTGTACTCTTTACTATTTGATTTTAAATGCCACTGAGTCCTTGATGCAAAGAAGTATGATGAGGCATTTCACATTCCTTTATTTTTTTGTATTTTAACTCCTTGTTATTTCCTTTTGAATCGAAGATGCATTAGATAATCCGTAGCCGTGCATTAAATAAGGATGACTGAAGGTAAGAGTCTTCTATAGTGAATTGTTTTTCCTCCCCTTTTGCCAGTCTTTACTAAATGAGCCTTTTTTTTCCCGACTAATCTCTATTCTAAAACTTCTTAGCAGATTTCATTAGTCTTGTTATATATTTTTTGTGTGCGTCGGGTCATGCCTCACTTTCTTCCGTCTACTTTGGTTACTTTATTTATTATTTATCATATTTAATGTCATATCTTTGGGTAAATAGCTTTAATTCATTTTTATTGCTTTTTAATTTTATAGTATGTCAATAGCTAAAAATGAGAGAGCAAGCTGTATACGTTGAAGAATACAGGAAAATGAACCGGATCTTCCTTATCCTTGGCTTTCTCAAAGTTTAAAGTTAATGAAAGTAATTAAATGTGTGGTAGGTTTTCAAAGGTGTAAAAATGTTTAGTAGTTTGCCCTGGGGTTGAGGGCATCACCAACATACTTTCTTCTTGTTTGTCTAAAAATGATTATTTCTCCCTCAATAATGTTGCTGACCGTCGATGATGGTCAGGTTCTCCATTGTGATATATTTTGATTCCATTAATAAGTTCCTCCGTCGTGGCTTTCAAGCCTTTCAATTGGTTTTTATTTTGCTAATTATTCTCTAGTTTCATATGGGCATTTTTGCCTCTTTTATTTTTACTTTATTATTTATTACTTTGTTGTTTCTTTTTATTTAAATTATAGTTACCTTGTTATTATTGTATTTAGTTATTCATTTATTGTTTTTAATTTAAATCTTAGTTTGGGCACTTCGCCTCTTTTCGTTTATGTCAATCTATCTTCCTTTTCTTATTATTATTTGGTTGATTTTGTTGATTATTTATTCTTCTTCTCTTCTTTTTGTTTTAGTTAAATTTTAATTTGGGCACTTCGCCTCTTTTTATTAAAGTTTATTGCCTTTTATACTTCTTCTCTTTTTTTGTTTTAGTTAAATTTTAATTTGAATGTAGGTACTTCGCCTCTTTTTATTAAAGTTAATTGCCTTTTGTATTGTTAGGTGTAGATGGGTCTTATATTCTCTCTCGCACAGTTTCTTCCGCTGGGGAATAGAGATGTCCTTTCCACTGTGCGTTGTCTGTGTTGCGGTATATCTAAATTGGTGTTAATTGTTGGTAGTATTTCTTTGTCTACTTTGTCCCATGTCCTTCTCCCTAGCCTCTGCATCTCCATGTTGACCGGTTTTAGTCCGATTCTATCATGTAGAACCGATTGTCGAATATGGTCGATCCTTTTCGTGCCAGTTATAAGCAGAGTGGCTTTATTCTGTGCCCTGTGCATCGTTCTGAGAGAGGTACAACTTGCTATCTGCGTAATCACGGCCGGGTACACCAGGAGGAAGCGCACCAGGGCCATGTAGAGTTTTTTTTTATTTGTCACGTTGAAGTTTTGGAAACGGTACAGTTTCTTCAACTCTCTTCTGGCTAGGGAGACTCTGTTGTTTATGTGGGCTTTGTATCCTGATTTATAAAGACGTAAGCCCAGGACCTTTCTCTCGTTAGAGTACGGATAAATTTTATTAAAAACGAGGACGCCGTCTAACTTCCGGTGGTTCATCGGAATTATAGTGAACTTCTGGCGGTTGGTCTTTATTTTCCACTTTTTTTCATAACGATTGATGTTATCAATCTCGGCAGCTGTCGCCCTTGCTTGACTTCCAGCGTTCCTGAATGGACTTAGAACGATTTGTGTGATGTCATCTACGTATTGCAGATACATCGAATCGTTCCTCACTGGAGCAGGGAGGTCAACTATGTACACGAGGTACAGTAAAGGACTCAGACAGCTGCCTTGTGGAACTCCCGCCTCGAGTTCAAATTCGGTTCCTTTGTAGCCCTTGATCGCGATTTGGCCTCTCTTATCCGTGACATAGTTACAAAGCACCCTTTCCAGAATTGGGTTTAACTGGAGGTTGAGGATCTTAAATTGTAACCCTCTAAGCCAGACTTTATCGAAGGCCTTATTTACATCCTGCAGCACCACGTCTACGTATTTTCTCTCAGCTTTGCTGCATGCGAGTTTTTCCGTTAGGGGGGCGAGGGCGGTTTCCGTTCCTCGTCCCCTGCGGAACCCATGCTGCTGAGGATTGTGAGCTCCTAGCTCGGCTAGGTGTATTTGAAGCCTGTCAGCTAGGAGCTTCTCATATTCTTTCGCAATGAATTCCAGCAGAGCGATTGGCCTGTAATTGACCAGTTGATCAGGAGGTTTACCTCCCTTAGGTATGAAAATTATTTTAGCAATCTTAAAACCCTCAGGAAAGTAACCCGTATTCAGGGAAGCGTTGTAAGTGTTTGTAATTCCCTGAATGATCTGCTGTAGGGCATTTACCAAGTTGTTTCTGGTGATGCCCGTCCAGCCTGGTGCCCTTTGTTCAAAGGTTCTTACAGTGACCATGACCTCCTTTAGTGTTATGGGACGGCATGGCCCACAATCTCCCTGCCTTCGTCTACTTGATGTTGTGGGTGCGTGTGGTGCATAATCTGATTCAGAACTTCGATTAGTTGGCCTTCGAATTCCTGGTCGAACTCTTCATTGTCTTCTGGGGTGATCCTGAAGACGTTTTTCACCAAATTCCTGAATCAGTCTTCTAGAACCACCGGATCCTCTATATAGTCTCCGTTTTCTTTTATTCGAGCCTTAGTTATTCCGGTTAGTCCTTTTAAGTTCTTGATTTGACGCCAGAATTTAGCCAGGTTCAGCTTGCTACTGATTTTGGCTATTAGGCTGTTCCATATTTCCTCTTATTGGAGGTTGATAGCCTCTTTTAGCTCGGTGCTTAAGCGCCGAAGGAGCGAGCTTTTTTCTCGGTTAGGACCTTCCCGTCTTATTTCTTCGTACACTTTCTTGTTAACACGAGCGATCTCTCTCATCTCCTCTGTCCATCTGGGCTGAGAAGGTGTTTTATACCCAGTCTTGGATATGCACTCGCGGTCCGTTTCTAGTATGGACGTAGTTATCCTTTCCAGTTCTTTGTCTATCTCCTCCAAGGTTGCGTTGCTTAGGTCAGCTTGGGCGTAATGACTGAATCGTCTTTTGTAAAGTTCCCAGTTGGACAAGGCGTAGTTCTTGCGGAGAGAGACTGGAAGCTGGATCGGGGCGAGAGATACTGTGGTGAGGATCTTATATATATATATATATATATATATATATATATATATATATATATATATATATTGCATATTTTTCAGGACTATACCAAATCAAATCAACAGCGCAAACGAATCAGTAAAAATACAATTAAAATATTTATATAAAAAGTGTTTCTAGTACATGCGAGAAAAATATCGTGAAACATGAGGCTTACTATACGAGTATATATATAAACAAGTGGTGCAGAAAAGAGACAATGTTCGATTATGTAGGATTTTCAATCTCTTTAGTTATTATTTTTCTTTTTCTTATGATAATTTTAAGTAGACAAAATAATATAGGGTTCTTTCTAGTATTAATCCAATCTTATTTCTAACGAATTGATTGGTCACTGCCGCAGTAACACCCGTCGGAAGATCTTTCAAGCGACTGACCTCCTTATTGTGCAATATTTCCTTCGTCATGATCGTTTTCAATGACTTTCCTTTGAAGTTGAACTCCATATTATTAAATCCATTTAATATTAGGATTGTCTATCTTACTTTATCACTCAATCACCTACACTCTAAAGTTGTCTATTTTAGTTCTTCCTGTCGCCCTACCAGAATTCACTACTAAAACTGAGAATCGTTTTAGTTTCTTTACGCTACACGCTCATGTCAATTTTATTACTTACAGACATGTATAGGATACAAAACTTATACAATTTAGTATAATTATTACATAATTACTATACTAAGGGGCACGTATACATTTGAACTTGCGAACCTATTGAATCCTTATTTACTCGTAGCTTTCTTTCCTTATTTTTTACTTTCTCCTTTTTTTAAAAGCCAAAGACACACGGAAATGACAAGTTAGTATAGGTTTTTAAGGTTAATAAATATATTTATCATTAATTTAATATATTAATGCTAAATAAACCCGAAAATGATTCAGTAAAACTAAAGAAAGTTAAGTAGAAAATAATGGTTAAACAAAAATAATAATATTTCATCCTGACCTGTTTATGAGTCAGCGAAATCACGGAATGTCCAGTTAAAACAAAAGAGGTTCAATGGATACAGTAGTATCTTATTGAAAAGAAAAGTTCAGAACCATATTAATTACTTGTTAAAATAAGACATTCATAAAATGATAGAATATATTTGAATTATAAACTTGAGAGTAGGGGTCAATATTGTAATTATCAACATCCGGTATTGAATTTTCATTTCGAAAAATAGGTCCCTACCTGCCTGGCAAACTTCTTAACCTCATTTCTTCATATCTGATGGGCCTTTTTTTTGCCTTTCCTCGAGGGGTAAATCGTACGTTTAAGTTCTCTGTGTTATTTTCATAGTACTTTCACTGTATTGATTAGCTCCAGTTAGATTTATGATTTAATTGACAGTGCAAGTTTGAGAATTCATATATTCGCACTTGTAGTCGTTTTTTTTTTTTGTATATGGGATTTCTTTGATCCATATGCACTTTTCATATTCTCTTATTTTATTCAGTCACTTTACTCTAAATACAGTTGTTTCATTACCAGCCTAACTTTATTCTCATTTATCTTTCATGGTCATCGCTCTTATCTTGTTGTAAGTCTACATTATGGGCGTTTCAGTAATACCTGCATTGGTTTTGATGGATTTTTGTTCATTTTTTATTTGATTTCTACGGCTTTCATCCATAAATAGTTGCTGATTATAGGTCTTGCATTTGAGGAAATTTAGAACGTTACCTATAGATTTCACTTTGAATAACAGTCTGCTATCTCTCCTACAATGCATCCTTTTACATTGACTTCATAATCTTGGATTATTTTTTGTACTTGTTTTATTTACAGTTATGAGCAAAGGTTTAAAAAAAGGAATTTGGGGGGTTCTTAGGCCTTAATGGTTGAAATAATTTAGCAGTATCAGAATAGCATAGCTAAATCAAAAGAGTTAAATGTGGATTGTTTGTCAATTAACTTTGGGCCAATCCGCAAATTGTGTTTTGACAATATAAAACAATAAAAAAAATAATTAAGAGGTATATATATATATATATATATATATATATATATATATATATATATATATATATATATATATATATATATATATATATTATATATATATATATATATATATATATATATATATATATATATATATATATATATATATATATATATATATATATATATATATATATATATATATATATATATATATATAAGTGAAAGAACTCAATGTGAAGTTATCGTATCTGAAAGTGAAACCACTGTATAGGAGGATAAAATTTACTTACGAGACTAGTTTCGGTATGAAGTTTACTATACCCTTTTCAGTCGTACACTGAGAATGGAAGGAGCACACAAGTTATTAAATATCTCAAAATCACAACAAAAAAAAACCCTGCGAAAAAGGTCCATTAATCAGGAGGTGTGGTTCTAAGATCATTAACTAAACAGTTTACGATCAGGTTCCGGGAATAGGAGCTACATTTAAATTGGCCATCCGAAAGATTAAAATTGAGAATTTCTCCTATTAATATTGATTTTACAATTTTTATTTTACCTAAATCTTCACAATTATATAAAATTTGGGCCTTTGAATATAATCTATTTGGTGGTTGTAATTGCTAATATGGTTAAAAATACTGGATGTACTACTGCCTCGCCTGACATCACCTTTGTAGTGGTCATGGAATGTAAAATGCGAGAAAAACAATAAAACTGAAAGAACAGGGAGGCAAAATAAAAGGCAGGGGGTGGGAGGAGGAATAAAATACGCAGATATTGCAAACTCAGCCCTCAACCAATCAAAGTTAAATGCTCTAGTTCTTATGACGGAGAAAGAAACAATCGAGATTACGAAGTAGAAAACCTACAGCAAGTAAATTAAAAATCATGAAAAAATACTATTGGATAGTAACCAAAAGGAGAAATCTGCTATATACAACACAATCCATCAAGATGACCCCATGGCGATCATAATCTGCGAGCACGGGTAAACAAAGAAATGCAATAAAAATTCCCGGTTACTATATATACTCCAAAAATCACTCAAAGGAAAGATTTGTTGGCAATAAAAGATCAGGACCAGAGCAACATAGCGATTGGAATCGACACCTTAACTGGACAAATAATAATAAATGGAGTATACAGGCCCCCAAGACGTGATTACACACCGAGTAACAATTTATTGCATACATTTATTAGAAGATACCCCGCATTATTCAATCACAAAGCGAATTGGGAAGAACTTGGAAACCCTAATTCACTAGGAATTGTGGAAAGAATTTGATCAGATTTTCCGACTTGCTGCTTACAACATACAGCAACAAAACTCGACAAAGTGCTAAAAAAACAAAAAACAAAGCAAAACTTTGAATTGGAATATCTTTAAATAACTAGGCCTGCCTTTACCATCCGACCACAATAACATAAAAGCAATAGTATCCGTTAACCCAATTGATATAAATACCAAAAAAGAAAAAAACAACTACCAGAGGGAAAGGAATAAAATTATCCAGAAAATACAGGAAGTTGACAGAAAACACCTAGGTCCCTAAACATTAAAAACACTACCAGTGCCAATATGTACCCAATAAATTAACGAAACTATAAAAAACAATACCCAGGAATACACCGAAGAAAAGTTAATTTACAGATGCAACTCAACAGGCTATTCACAGCAGAAGAACTATGTCCCACCAAATTCTGGGACCCTCAACCAGCAAATTAGAAAAAAAATGACCAAAGAGAAATTAAAACAAGCCATCTGAAACCGAACCAGTGTTCAGAAAACACTGGTAGGATGTGTTCAATATCACAAGAAACGAAAATGGCAACGATGCGGAATTTGAGACGGAAGTTATGGAGGAACTCAACGAAAAACTAACATTAACATTAGAAGAAGTAAACAACAATAAGTTCGTTTAAGCAGAAAGTAGCTAGCCCTTCAAAATGAACTAAAATTAACTACACAAGCCTCCAAGACAATGTGAAATACAAGTAATAACAAGCACTTTCAACGCAGCCTGAACAATAGAATATTTTAATTCCATATTCAAAACAGCAGAGATGATATTCATCTCCAAACACGGTAAACCTCGCATACTGAGGTAAAGAATTTCCGTCTGATATATTATTGAACCTTTTGGGGGAAACTCTTAGAAGAACTATTATGATGGTGGATGGTGAATAGATGAAGAGAGCAACAGGGGTGGCTTTGGCTATCCTAACGGAGAAATTCACCCAGGCCAAAGCCTCAAACCACGGAATTAATCTGGTAACTCACGATGACGTGGTCTGCAATCAGGCGGTAGACTGAGCTCACCTCTAGTTTGTGACTAACTTCCTACGTAAGTCGAATTTCTTTGTTCCTCTCGCTTGGATTAAACCCGATATCTAATCGTTAGAAGTCCAACGTTTTGGCCACCAAAATAATGAGTCCTCCATTTAGGTTTCGTCGGAATAGAAATTTAAATTCCATTCTTAATAATTTGTAATTAATTTCCTCGTTTTATTTTAGTGCAATCTTTGACTTATTATCATCTTCCATCCGCAGATAGGAGCCAGTTCACGTCTCTGGTTTCGGCGTGGAGAGCAATGAACCTCGACTGTTAATCCGAGGTAGAGGACTTCACATAGTTTGCTCTTGTCCGGATTCTTCGCTACTTGGATGGTCTTGAGGGGAACACTCTTAGTGGGGGGTCTGCATGGTTTCCTTTTGCCTTTTCCTCTTCCTTCTTCATTTATTCTTCTCACTTTAAGAAAGGTACAATTATGTGTTTTTGGTGTGATGAAAAATGAAGTGATGAGGTGGTAAATGAGGTAGCAGTTTAGGTCAGTCTGTTCCTAAAAATTATGTGAACGGTCCTGTCCATTTTTCCGTTGGTCCCCCCCTCAGATGCTGTCAGAATGATGGGTGATGATGGATGAATGGGATGGGTCCCAAATGAAAACTTCAGAATCGATGACAAATGGTGGACTTGATGGAAGTAGCGACCGAATCAACTGCAGCTACCTTTTTGTCACCTCTTTGCGGGTACTTATGTCATAAACGCTTGCAACTACATAGAGACGGGTGTTACTTCCCTCTAGGATTCTGGCCGGACCCTCGGATGATGGACATTTCTCCTCCACCCGAGACTTGAAGTTAAGTCCTAATTTCGAGAAGATTTCTGACCTACGCTTCCGCTGTGGGCTAATTCTCAAACCAGTTTTCAAGTAAGCTCTTAATTATGTCAGTCCAATTGGCTGGCAAAGTTAAGACGAAATTAATCAAGGCCGGGCAGTGGAGGCAAGCTCTCACACAAGTTGATGGACGAGAGCAGCAAGTTTTTTTAAGCCCTCATTTAATTGTGAATTCTCGGAAGAAAAAGTATTATTTCTCTTTCTCAAAGTGAATAAAAAATTCACTGAAAGACTCCGTTTAGACTATTTTCTTCGTCAGCGGTTCTCAAAGTCCTTTACTAAGCAAAGTAAAAAGGTTTGTATCCGTATAGAACAGCAGATGTTTATCCGTCGAATGCTCGGCCTACCTCAAGATCTGGTCTTGCTCTGGATTGCGCTCTAAAACAGTTATGCGTGTGAACCTAAGAGTTCCAATCCGATTTCTGTGTCTGATTCGGGGTTTGCGGAATGGAAGCTATGTCTACCCTCGCCTGAGGAACTTCGATAATTGGGGTTGTGATCTGGTATGTGGTCCGTGAGGTGTAGATATTGTGTGTTTCTATGTCCATATGGGGAGATCGATATTGTGTTTGGGTGCTTTGATTCTTGTCATTGTAAAAACAGGAAGAAAAGGGATTGAATAATAATGAATTGATATGGGAAATTGAAAAGACAAAATAAATGGAGCCAAATGGTCGAAGAAATCAAAATGGTAGAGGAAATTAATTATATAGGGCGTTCCTAAAGTAACGCTCCTAGACAAAAACTTAATGACATTTTGAGTACTGGTTTATGAAGGAAAATAAAAAAGCAAGTGATAATATAATCACTGAAACATTGCTAAAAAAACAGTGTTGACTGCCGTTGGGGCTTAGTGAATTTATTATTATTATTATTATTATTATTATTATTATTTTATTATTATAATTATGATAATTATTAAGATTCAATGCAGGCGACCAGCTGTAAAGGAAAAAGGTTTTAAACCCGAATGCCACAGTACAAAGAAGAGTTAAAACTAAACAAAAAATAAATACCAGAAAAAAGAACAAATAAATAGGTAAAAACCTTCGAAGAGAATAGGCGCCCAAAATAGAACATAATTAAATAGGTAGAAACCTTCGAAGAGAATAGGCACCAGAAAAAACATAAATAAATAGATAAAAACATTCGAAGACAATAGGCAACCTAAAAGAAAGAACATAAATAAATAACTAAAAACCTTTGAAGAGAATAGTCACCAATAAAAGAACATACAAAATAGGTAAAACTTTCGAAGAGAATAGGCACGAGAAAAATCAACATGAGTAAATAGGTAAAAACCTACGAAGAGAATATTCACCAGAAACAAGAACCTAAATAAATAGGTAAAAACCTTCGAAGAGAATAGGCCCCCAAAGTAGAACATAATTGAATAGGTAGAAACTTTCAAAGAAAATTGTCACCAGCAAAAAACATAAATAAATAGGTAAAAACATTCGAAGATAATAGGAAAAATGAAAGAAAGAACATAAATAAATAGGTAAAAACCTTTGAAGGGGATAGGCACCAGAAAAAAAATATAGGTAAAATCTTCGAAGAGAATAGGCAACAGAAAAAGTAACATAAATTAATAGGTAAAAACCTATGAATAGAATATTCACCAGAAACAAGAACCTAAATAAATAGGTAAAAAACCTTCGAAGATAATAGGCACCAGAAAAAAACAACATCATAATCAAATAGGTAAAAAATCCTTGAAGAGAATAGGCACCAGAGAAAAAACGACATAAATAAATAGGTAAAAACCTACGAAGCGAATAGGCAACAGAAAACAAGAACTTAAATAAATAGGGAAAAAACTTTGCAGATAATAGGCACCAAACAAAAAGGATAAATAAATAGGTTGAACCTTCGAAGACAATAGGCACCAGAAAAGTATATAAATAAATAGGTAACACTTTCCAAGAGAATAGGCACCAGAAAAAATAACATAAATAAATTGGTGAATATTTTCAAAGAGAATTAGTTAGCACCAGAAAAAAAGAAAAAATAAATAGATAAAAAACCTCGAAGAGAATAGGTACCAGAAAAAAAACAAATAAATAGGTAAAAACCTTCGACGACACCGGAAGAGTTGTGAATGCCAAATTAAATCAATGGAAATGTAGGAAGCTGTTTCACAAGCTTTTCTATACACGTAACTAAGAAGTCTTTGATTTGAGTTATGTATACAATCCTCCTCAGATCACAGAATCTTTCGCCTGAAACCTATTATGAAGGGTACAGAGCGCAAGTGCTTCTTCATTTTCATGATTATTACGAGGTTAAACCTTTTATATGCCATAAAATAAGTGCTTTTATTGCTTTACAGCCTAATTTTCTTAACAATGTAATCTTTAGTGATGAAACCAAGTTTTAATTCTCAAACATTTTTATTTTTATTTTGGAATTAGAAAAAACGTAGACAAACTTTGAACAGGAGCATGATTTGTTCAAAGAAGATGCTCTGCGTAGAATGTCGAGTTCTCGAATTTATGGACGACATTTTTTCGAATATGTTAAAAAGAATTGGTTGTAAGACGTTTACCCCCTCACCTCCCACCCCACTCCTTCTCAGATTTTTGGAAACCATCGTTTTCAAAAATATGAAGCCTCCCCTATCTGTTCAAGAAAGTTGGAAGAGTTTTTAGAAAAAGAGAGGTATTCACAACGATGGATTATGTCATGTTGTTTTTATGTTATGTTATATAATGTTATGTTACGTGCAAAGTTTGCCATACCAAACCAAACTAGTATTGCAGAATTATAACGGCAATCTTTTACTGAGGGTCTTTATTGAAATATGCAAAGGAGAAATAGAATTGATTAGGGCAAACGATGGAAGGCATGTTTTTTCCAGCGCTAATCTGGCGACTGCCTACAAAGTTAACTCGCGGTAGGAAAACATGTAATGGTTGGCTACTGCCTTGAAATTAACTTTACCATTCCTTAAATTTATTTTATCTTTCTTTATAACACCATTAGGAAAAATGTCCTTAACATTTCTTTCAGGGGAGATTTTGTGTATAAATACACAAATTAAAGTATCAAATAAATAGAACATTTTGAATTGGAAAACTTCTAAGGTTGGGGGAAAGATTTAACGTTACGAGGTGAGACTCGCTCGTTAGATTACATGAAGGAAAAAAAGGAAATAAATAAACAATTTAAGATTTGAATACATTGTTTCCACCTTAGTGTGGGGAGTGGTCTTTATCTAGATTTATTTATGTATAGGAGTGTACGTGTGTAGGTGTACATGATTTTCAAGACGCCCGTTTGAATGCCCCTTCTGCTGAGCCTCAATCGATCTTTAGAAGAAATTGTAATTTTCACTTTTTCTTAATAAAACTGGACCAATGGATGGATTGGAACGTGACGACGCGTTCCATTAATGTCTCTTTTCCCTTTTTGCCCATGAATTCTTACAAGTCTCTTTAGTTTCTCTACTCAAACCTGATTTGACAGAGGATGTTCGGAATTGGGGCCAAGATTACAGATGCATAGCAAAAATAGAGTTGGCGGGATTGATTCTCGAAGGATGAAGGTTCCGCCCCCTCGTTCCACGAACCTGTAAAGGGCACTCGCTTTGCGTCCACGTCTCAGTCGTTGTGTGACCAGTGCATACGAAGGAGAGGGTCCTCGGAGACGTTGCTCTGCGGTGACTTGCTCGTTTTTTTTCTCCTTGCTCCTCAGTGTCCCTCGTGTACATTTTTGAGTGCGTGTAAAGGGAAAATGGAGGTGCAGTGTAAGGATGAAGCTGATATTATTTAGTAATGTATTTTTCTTCATATATATATATTTATGTAAGCAAAAAATCCCACAGGAAAATGAAAGGCGGTTTCTAAGTACTGAACAAGTAGAAAAGCACTTGGAATCCGCCTTTCATTTTCCTGTGGTATTTTTTTCATTTATTGCTCTACTCACGTGCTACTTTGTGAGTTTCTCATATATATATATATATATATATATATATATATATATATATATATATATATATATACAACAAAGCCCATAGGGAAAATTAATACAAGGATTCCAAGTACTTTCCAACTTTATTTTGAGTTCTTTATCAAGGAATAACAAAAGTATTGAAAATTAATATGAAATGGAAACATTAGGGGGGAAACTTTAGAACATTTGTACTTATTTTACCTTGGTTTTTCAATCCTGACCTCTGATAATAATTTCGCGCTCAGGATTTCTCCCTCCCTAATTACTTAGGCGGTATTTTAATCCTCTTGTCAACCTTTTGTGTTTTGAATTTACCTGATTTAATGATCTTAGTTTGTATTTATCTTCCTTTTTTTCAGTCACTCTTCGCTCCTCCTAATGTTTCCATTTCATATTAATTCATTTTGTTGATTGGTTTTTTGCTTTTTTTGTGGGGCGTTTCCTCTCCTCTGTATCATACTCATATATATTACAATTTCCAATACTTTTGTTATTCCTTGATAAAGAACTCGAAATAAAGTTGGAAAGTACTTGAAATCCTCGTATTGATTTTCCTTGTGGGGGTTTGTTGCATTTATTGCTTACTCACGCAATACTTTGTGAGTTTTCCATATATATATATATATATATATATATATATATATATATATATATATATATATATATATATATATATATATCAAAACCCACAAGGAATATGGACTAATAGTCCGAGTACTTTGAAACTCTATTTCAAGTTCATTATCAAAGAATACCGATAATAACAGGAGAGAGAAATATACAATAAAGAAAGGAGAGGTTATGGACATAACATGAATTTAACTAATATTGTCAAATGAATTCGAGACATATGAAAATATACATAAATATAAATTTAAATATATATATCTGTATATATATATATATGTATGTATATATATATATATATATATATATATATTATATATATATATATATATATATATATATATATATATATATATATATATATCAGAGAACTTACGACCAGAATAGTACTCAAAATCATTCTTTAATTACTTTATGTATTATCAATGGTTCAATTCTTGTTATGTATCGATCCTCTCCTCTCTTTCATGTCTATTTCTCTCTCCTGTTTTTCTTGCTATTCAAAGTACTTGCAATATTGGTTTCTTTTAGTTTAGTCCTCGCCCCCCGCAGGGTGAGAAGGACCTTCCTTTTCTATTTTAAGCAAAATTACAAAAGGCTTTCAGTAGAAAGTGTTAACAATTTTGAGACAAAATAAACAAAAATTAAACATGTAAATATTTAATGAAAAGGAGGCGAAGGGGTGGATGGAGGGAGCAGGTCACACTAGGCAGAGAGCTGTTAAAAGTCCGTCCCGTCTCGGAGAGTGTGGGACCTTATATAGTCCAGACCAAGAACGGGCCCACACACGCCTAAGGACTTCTTGCAAAGTGCCGAGACGGGATGTCCGCTGGATTGTGCCTGCTGCGAATGTATCCAATGTCCCTTGATGAAATCCGGAAGGCTTTGGAGTAATCCATGAGGGCTGTGGTAGAGAGGGCAAGGGGGGTGGGTTCTGGAATTTTGCCGCGTTTGGCATTCCAAATGGCCCCGATGTTATCCCCGAACATGAAAGCGCGGGGGGCAAACATGGTGGAGAGAATGAGCCCGAGGGATTCTAGCTCAAAAATTCCCGTGTTCCATCGGCGGCAGTCGAGGGCCATGGAGAAACCCTGGGACCACCAGCCGATGCCCCAAGGGGAGGCGTCGACGTAAAGAGCCGGGGCGATTCCTTTCAGGGGGCGGAAACGTGTCCAACGGTTGTGGATGAGGCGGCAGAGGTGGAGAAAGGGTCCGGGGTCGGGGTGAGAGGACTGGAGATAACATAGTTGAATCCAGCAGAAGGGTAAGCGGAGGGCCGGGAGGACGAAGTTTAGTAAACCCGCAAGCCGGGTCCAGGCCTTGCGGGAAACCGGGCGGGAGGACATGATGCGGAGGGCCGAGCGGGTCTTGTCCCATATATATATATATATATATATATATATATATATATTATATATATATATATATATATATATATATATATATATATATATATATATATATATATATATATATATATATATATCAGAGAACTTACGACCAGAATAGTACTCAAAATCATTCTTTAATTGCTTTATGTATTATCAATGGTTCAATTCTTGTTATGTATCGATCCTCTCCTCTCCTTAATGTCTATTTCTCTCTCCTGTTTTTCTTGCTATTCAAAGTACTTGGAATATTGGTTTCTTTTTCCTTTTCGTGAGCCTTGTGCAATTTGGTGCTATCTTCCGCTCTTCTTTGTAACTTTTCCACCTATATATAAATTATATATATATATATATATATATATATATATATATATATATATATGTATATATATGTATATATATATATATATATATATATATATATATTTATCGTGCTAGAACTACGTGTGAATATAGACCTACGAGTATATGATATAATATGTCGAAGAAAATGACAAGAAAACTAATGAAAAGGATTTGAAGTTATTTGCATCAACAACAAGTGAGTTTTCACATCTCTCTTCTATCTCCTATTTTTCGCTCTCGATTGGTCGATCATTTTTGTCTCTCCATGTACTTGTGTCCTCGTACTTTGTTCATATATTCAGGTCCTGATATTCTATTCTTAATTGGTTGAGAGGTTCGGAAATAATCCCAGGAGGTAAGGGATGATTAGGTTTGAAAGTAATGATGCGGTGTCTCTCCTCATTTTCCATCTCTCTTCATCTTTTTTTCTTCACCTACACTACCGCTGTCCGTTGCACTCTTTTTTTTTCAAATCTACTGACTTTGAGGTTTTCAATTTGCCATCGCACCTGAAGTTTTACAGAATGGCTAAGACGAAACAGCTTTCAGAGGATCTTCGAAAACGGATTATTGAAAATCATAAGGATGGGCTGGCTTATAGAAAATATATCCTAAAATACTAGTTAGAAAGGTCAGAGCCATTATTCAAAAGTAGAAAGAACACTATAGTGCTGTTAACAGGTCATGAGTTCGAAGTTCTACGAAAATATCAGAACGGAGTGCAAAGTTTATTGCTCAGAAAGTGAAGAGAAACCTCTTCAACAACCGACCTGAACTTCAGAAAGATTTTAAAGAAGCAAGAATGCTGGTAAGTAAGGATAGCATTAGCAGGACGTTCTCCCAAGTAGGCTTTCATTGTAGAATCCAAAGAAAGTCTTTCTGAGTGAAGAAGAATAACATCGAGAACCGCCTAGCTTTTGCTGACTGATTCCTAGAGAAGCCAGATCGGTTCTGGAATAGCATCTTTTGGTCCGATGGAACTAAAATAAAACTTTGTGGACAGAAGCCATCGATCCATGTTTGGAAAGAGAATGTTAATGCATTCAATCGTTGAAATACCATCCCAACAGTAAAATTCAGTGGCGGGAATATGATGATCGGTTGGCTTTTTGTTCTGAGAGTACCGGCTGATTTCATGGAGTTGGTGTGAAAATGAATAGCTAAATGTTTTACGAAGTACTGATGCATATTTAATATCCTCGGCACGATCACTTAGGCTACCACGTGGTTGGATGTCTTAAGAGGACAACGAGCCAAAGCATTCTGCGAAAGCAACTAAAGCATGCTTTCGTATAAGGAAGATCAATGTTTTAGAATGGTCGAGCCAATGGTCAATTCCATTCAGAATCTGTGGAAGGAATTGAAGATACGAATCCATGCGAGAGACCTACGGGATTTGGAAGCCCTGACGGGCTTCTCTAAGCAAGAATTGACTCCCATTACCTCTGAATTCTGTTACCAACTTAGCCCAACATAGGAGCGAGGTAGCCAAGCTGTAATTGCTAACAATGGCAATGTAACTAAAGATTAAATTCCAGCGTCCAATACCTTTGAGTGTGGTGTTTCATTGTTTTTGTTAATAAATTGGTTAATATCTAATCTTTTTCAATTAACTTTCAACTTGCTACATTGTACAAGTCTTTACAAGTTTATATTCAAATTTCATTCTACTTAGGGCAAAAGAAAGGCAGAAAACTCGATGTTCTCTGTCCAATGCTTTACGTTTCACTTATATTCCTGTTATATACGGTTTGCGGCTCATTAGCTCACCGTATTTAATTTGTGAATAAATAAAATGTGTATAGATAGATAGATAGATATATGGAGATTGACCATATAGTTTGAAACTCGGTAACAATGACCGACATATTGCAGAAGGGCGAGCCACTTTAATTTATATTCCAGGCAGGTTGCACAGAACTTTTTCCTTTCACACAGTCTAACAGTTCGCGATGCTCGTGTGCGAATCGCATGTGCGTCGCATAGGATATAACAACATTTCACTTTGCTAAGAATCGGAGTTATATTGAGTTAGGGAGATCAGTTACATCCATTACACAAAAATTGTGAAAGGGGTGATTGCTAAAATGGAAGAACTGTTAACAGATCTAGGGGATGTACAGTATTTATGTATAAGGACCATATCACTCGAAATCACGTTTTTTTTCTTACCAGGTAACACTCGTTAATAACTAATTGTTGTCACGAATATCTGGTGGTATACGCAGTGTAGGTTTAGTCGCTGATTTCAAAGTATACAAACTATTTTTTTGTATCACATCATTCTTCCAGAACGAGAGGAAAGCTACAACGTTATATTTTGCCCCTTGACTTTGACTGAAAACAGTAAATTTTGTCGTGTATTACGTGTTTAAGCGCGCTGTCTTACCACCATTCCAGAATTATAGAAGGCGACTGCTAACTTATTGTTAATTGTTTTCTTTTCAATTCTCTCGATTTATTTTGCTTTTGTTCTTTGCTTAACCAGTGGATTAGTTCCACCAATTTCATTAGAAAGTCGTGGCGCACGAGGCCAGAAAACCGGTTCACTACACAAAACGAAATTCTTTATTTGCCTGACGCGTTTCGACATATAGAAAAATCATTTTCAAAGGTTAAACAGTTGAGACTAGACAATAATATATATATATATATATATATATATATATATATATATATATATATATATATATATATATATATATATATATATATATATATATATATATATATATATATATGGTAAACTGTGTGCGTTAAAATTTATACCGCCACATTTATACGAAATGAGATTTCTCTAAACACAATATATACATGCAAATGGTTAAGACTCCATAACGGTCACAGGATTAAGATTTAAGATGGGGAGGGATTATTATTAGGGGCGGGTAGACGGGAGGAAGGCAAGATGAATTGTTTGAATATTTAATTTCGGCGGTTTTTCTTCGAAGGAAAGGGCCTCTAATATAAGCAACTGTCGTCGATTTGTAGCGCGTGCTAAGATTTCTGTCTTTTCTTCAAGTGACTTCCGGTCCAGTTGTTTTCCATGTTTTTCCAACATATTTGTCCTGAGAGCAACGTTTCTTAAGTGATAGGTCATTCTTTGTTTTAGCTTTGCTTCGGCCACTCCGATATATGAATGAGGTTGGAGTTCACAGTCTCCTATTTTAAAGTATATTCATATGTATATTCAGGAGACTTCTCTGCTTGGGTGTTAGGTGAGGTCCTTGGTTGTTTTTCATCATGAGATTGGAGGTGCGTTTTTATTGTAGCAAATTTTTGCGGGATAAATTTTCTATTGCTTTGAATCCTTTGTTTGGGATTTTCTTTATAACTCTTTCATCTGTGTTAATGATGTTCTTGTAGTAGAGTTTAATGATGTTATTTTCTGTTTGTTGGTTTGTACTGTCTTTAGGCGACATTTACCATCTTTCCATTTTCTTTTGCGAATAGCGGCGTGTATGTCTCCATTTGTGAAACCATTGCTTACGAGTACTTGTGTATTTTATTAGTATTTTCCCCCGAGTTTTTTCTGTCTTTGTTTTAAATTTCCTAATTATTTTCTGTATATTTTCTATGTATTTTATATGTATACATCCTAATTTTGGATCGATCAATATTACTAAAATAATGTTTTTACTTATATAAATCTGATAATTTTCCCTTACCCCATGTGTTATGTTGCTAGATTTTAACTGGAAAATTATATAACGGCAGAAAAAAACAACAGATGTTTTATGCTAAAACGAACTGAAAATTCGCAATCTGGACCCAAAAAAGGCTTAGAAAATTCGCACTAAATCTTTGATAGGGAAAACGTTCAATTCTTTTGGCTACGTTATGTTTGTCTATCATCACATACATGCAACTGTATATATTTAAAATGTATGTATAGATACCTGCATATTTGAATATGCACATTGAATATATACACTTTAAATCTATATATATATATATACAAACATGTCTACCTCGCTACACTCCTATTCATATATGTGTATATATTTAAAAATGTTGTATAAATAGTTGCATATTTGAAAATGCATATTGTATACATAGACTTTAAATATATATACAAACATCTCTACCTCGCTACACACATATTCACGAATGCAAAAACACTAAAATTTACCACTCCCACATTCATACTCCATTTGGGAGACCATAAAAAGAGGGCAGTAGAATGATGTGAGTGAGAAGTATGGGAAGCTCTCCTTAAGGAGATTTGCCCTACTTATCGAAAGATGTATCTTTAGGAGTACCCCCGCCCCCCGGTCCCATGAAATAGCCTTAAAACTACTATATTTAGGCTGTGCACATTACACACTCTTTTCATCCACTAACTTCACCACTTTCGTTAGGATGAAGTCTTTAAAAGAAAATCTTGTTTGAACTACCTTCGTATCAGTACAAAACTATTGACAAGCTACCCTGTAATGGTTAAATTAGGTTTGGTTTATTGTAGTGTTGGAATAAATGTGGTAGTTAGAAGGGTCTGACAGAAAATAATTAGCTCCTTGTAGAGATGTCTGTGAGTGGATATTCGTAGTGGAATTAGGGTGTGTGTGCAGATAGGTAGACATATACAGCGAAATTAAACCATATTCCCGGAATGAACTTTCACCTTTAAAGAGCCTGAAGGATTTATCTTTAACCGGAAAAATTTCTCTTAGCTGCCCATCAGCAATTTAGCAGGATAATATCAGTCGTCGGTTGGCCCCGACGATTACCTGACCTTCGTCTCCTCGGCGCTCATGGGAATGGCGAAAGCACAGACCAGCTTCTCACATTCAGGATCAGAATGCAGTAACGTGGTAATTCTATGACCAGTAAGGAAGGCAAAAGATACGATACGGTTGAAAAATAATATTAGATATATAATTTAAAGATTATATCATTGGCTGACTGTTAGTTAAATTACATACATATTTTACGTAGTATTAGAGGAATTAATTGGGGTGACGCTCTCTTTCTCACGGTGTCCTTCTCTCTCCTACAATGGCTGTTCTACAACTCGTCCTGCTGCTCTCTCTATCGGTGAGTCCTTTCCAGCCTAACGAGATATCTTGTGGTCGAAGGAGAGTAAGTCGTCGTTGAGGTGAGCTTGTACGTGAGTGTGTGTGTACGAGAATTTATGTTCAAGAAAGTTGGAAGGGTTTTTAGAAAAAGAGAGGTATTCACAACGATGGATTATGTTATGCTGTTTTTATGCTATGTTATATAATGTTATGTTACGTGCAAAGTTTGCCATACCAAACCAAACCAGTATTGCGGAATTATAACGGCAATCCTGTACTGAGGAGCTTTATTTAAATATGCAAAGGATAAATAGAATTGATTAGGGCAAACGATGGAAGGCATGTTTTTTTTTCAGTGCTAATCTGGCGATGCCTACAAAGCTTAACTCACGGTAGGAAAATATGTAACGGTTGGCTACCGCCTTGAAATTAACTTTACCATTTCTTAAATTTATTTTATCTTTCTTTATAACACCATTAGTAAAAATGTCCTTAACATTTCTTTCAGGGGAGATTTTGTGTATAAATACACAAATTAAAGTATCAAATAAATAGAAAATTTTGAATTGGAAAACTTCTAAGGTTGGGGGAAAGATTTAACATTACGAGGTGAGACTCCCTCGTTAGATTACATGAAGGAAAAAAGGGAAATAAATAAACAATTTAAGATTTGAATACATTGTTTCCACCTTAGTGTGGGGAGTGGTCTTTATCTAGATTTATTTATGTATAGGAGTGTACGTGTGTAGGTGTACATGATTTTCAAGACGCCCGTTTGAATGCCCCTTCTGCTGAGCCTCAATCGATCTTTAGAAGAAATTGTAATTTTCACTTTTTCTTAATAAAACTGAACCAATGGATGGATTGGAACGTGACGACGCGTTCCATTAATGTCTCTTTTCCCTTTTTGCCCATGAATTCTTACAAGTCTCTTTAGTTTCTCTACTCAAACCTGATTTGACAGAGGATGTTCGGAATTGGGGCCAAGATTACAGATGCATAGCAAAAATAGAGTTGGCGGGATTGATTCTCGAAGGATGAAGGTTCCGCCCCCTCGTTCCACGAACCTGTAAAGGGCACTCGCTTTGCGTCCACGTCTCAGTCGTTGTGTGACCAGTGCATACGGAGGAGAGGGTCCTCGGAGACGTTCCTCTGCGGTGACTTGCTCGTTTTTTTTCTCCTTGCTCCTCAGTGTCCCTCGTGTACATTTTTGAGTGCGTGTAAAGGAAAAATGGAGGTGCAGTGTAAGGATGAAGCTGATATTATTTAGTAATGTATTGTTCTTCATATATATATATATTTATGTAAGCAAAACATCCCACAGGAAAATGAAAGGCGGTTTCTAAGTACTTAACAAGTAGGAAAGCACTTGGAATCCGCCTTTCATTTTCCTGTGGTATTTTTTTCATTTATTGCTCTACTCACGCGCTACTTTGTGAGTTTCTCATATATATATATATATATATATATATATATATATATATATGAAACAAAGCCCATAGGGAAAATTAATACAAGGATTCCTAGTACTTTCCAACTTTATTTTGAGTTCTTTATCAAAGAATAACAAAAGTAATGAAAATTAATATGAAATGGAAACATTAAGGGGAAACCTTAGAACATTTGTACTTATTTTACCTTGGTTTTTCAATCTTGACCTCTGATATTAATCTCGCGCTCAGGTTTTCTCCCTCCCTAATTACTTAGGCGGTATTTTAATCCTCTTGTCAACCTTTTTTGTTTTGAATTTACCTGATTTAATGATCTTAGTTTGTATTTATCTTCCTTTTTTTCAGTCACTCTTCGCTCCTCCTAATGTTTCCATTTCATATTAATTCATTTTGTTGATTGGTGTTTTCTGCTTTTTTTGTGGGGCGTTTCCTCTCCTCTGTATCATACTCATATATATTACAATTTCCAATACTTTTGTTATTCCTTGATAAAGAACTCGAAATAAAGTTGGAAAGTACTTGAAATCCTCGTATTGATTTTCCTTGTGGGGGTTTGTTGCATTTATTGCTTACTCACGCAATACTTTGTGAGTTTTCCATATATATATATATATATATATATATATATATATATATATATATATATATATCAAAACCCACAAGGAATATGGACTAATAGTCCGAGTACTTTGAAACTCTATTTCAAGTTCATTATCAAAGAATAACGATAATAACAGGAGAGAGAAATATACAATAAAGGAAGGAGAGGTTATGGACATAACATGAATTTAACTAATATTGTCAAATGAATTCGAGGCATTTGAAAATATACATAAATATAAATTTAAATATATATATATATATATATATATATATATATATATACATATATATGAGGAATTAAACCACATTCTCCGAAGACAATTTAATTCAGAACAGTTTCGGTGTATCTCACTCCCTTTTTCAACTGACACTGGATATAAAATATAAGAAAAGTGCATATAAGCATAAGAACATAAGAAAAGAAGGAGACTGCAAAAGACCATTCATGGCCTACACTTGGCAGCTCCTGTTCCATTCAACACACAAAAGATTTCTTACCAGAGAAAAGTCATCAACATTGTCACCCTTAACAGGAGTTCGTCAGATCTAATCTACAATATACATAAAATGTATCCAGAGGATTATGTCCATTCATGCAACCGCAAAATATAATCTTCCCACTCCTTAGAAAAATATATACATATGTACATAAAAAAAGTCAGTCCCATCTAGCAGCTTCATCCATATATTTATCTAATCTATTCTTAAAACTACCCAGAGAGAAGGCTTCTATCACATGCCTAGTGAGCCTATTCCATTCATCTACCACACGATTTGTAAACCAATTCCTCCCAATCTCCTTCCTAAACCTATACTTATCAAGCTTAAACCCATTGCTACGTGTCCTGTCATGTTCACTAAGTATAAGAACCTTACCCAGATCCCCTTTATTATATCCTTTTACCCATTTGAAGACTTCAATCAATTCCCCTCTGACTCTTCTCCTTTCCAATGTATGTAGATTTAGTTTTCTGAGCCTTTCACCATAGGGTAAGTTCCTTAGCCCACCAATCATCTTTGTCATCCTTCTCTGCACAGACTCAAGCAAATCAATATCCTTCCTATAATATGGTGACCAAAATTGTACTGCATAGTCTAGACGAGGCCTAACTAGCGCCAGATACAGTTTTAGAATGACTTCAGCACTCTTATTGCTTACACTCCTCCTAATGAATCCCAATATCCTATTAGCTTTATTCTTAGCATTTAGACATTGCTTTCTAGGACGAAGGTCTGAACTTACCAAAATACCCAAGTCTCTCTCACAATCAGTCCTCCCTAAAATTCTGCCATTTAATTTATAACTATTCAATGGATTATTTCTACCTATACTAAGTACACTACATTTGTCTATGTTAAACTTCATTTGCCATTTCTCGGCCCAATTGGACAGAATGGTCAATTCCTCCTGCATTACAACAGCATCAGAATCAGCCCTAATGGCCCTACCTAGCTTAGTATCATCAGCAAATTTACTCAGGTCACTACTTATACCTATGTCAAGATCATTAATATAAATTAAGAATAGCAAGGGACCCAAAACAGATCCTTGAGGAACTCCACTGCTAACACACCCCCACTCAGATTTAACTCCATCTATACTAACTCTTTGCTGTCTGTCACCAAGCCATGACTGAATCCACCTAAATATACTGCCATCGATCCCGTGTGCTTTAACTTTGCTCAGAAGTCGTAAGTGTGGCACTCGATCAAAAGCCTTACTAAAGTCCAAGTATAAAATATCATAGTTTTCATCATTATCTGCTGCTTCATACACCTTACTATAAAAAGACAGCAAATTAGTCAGACAGGATTTACCCTTACTAAAGCCATGCTGTGATTCTTTTATCAACTTATGCTTATCCAAGTGATCTCTAATATTCCTTGCTATAATAGATTCCATCATTTTCCCTACCACTGATGTCAAACTTACTGGTCTGTAATTAGACATATTTGTTTTATCCCCTTTCTTAAATATAGGTATCACATTGGCTTTCTTCCATGCCACTGGCACAATGCCACTCTCCAATGATTTTCTAAAGATGCATGCTAGGGGCTCACTTAACACATCCTTACATTCGTTCAAAATTCTAGGAAAGAGCTCATCAGGACCGGGTGCTTTACTACTTTTGATTTTATCAATTTCCTTTGTCACTATCTCCTTTGTGATCAATATATCCTTTAATTTCTCTTCATCATTACCCCGAAAGATCATTGACACCTCAGGTATATTTAGAGTATCCTCCTGTGTAAATACTGAGAGAAAAAAGTCATTTAGCATTCCAGCCATTGAGTCCCTATCACTCACTAATTCTCCATTGGAATCTATAAGTGGGCCTATTTTATCTCTAACCTTAGTTTTGTATAATTGATAAAAACTTTTAGGATCTTCCTTTGCCCTATTTGCCACTTTAATTTCATAATTTCTCCTTGCTACTCTAACTAACTTTTTAACATCTCTTGCTAGTTCATTATATCTCTGCCTTAAGTGATCCTCCCCATTTTTTATTTTCCTATAAATGCCCTTTTTAATGCCAATATAATGCTTAATTTTATCTGTCATCCATTTTGGGTCATTATTTTTAGTCCTAATCTCCTTATATGGAATGTTAATCATCTGACCTGTAATTAATTGCTCAATTATTCTTTCATACTCCTCTTCAATTGTAATCTCTTCCTCCTGGTGATTATTGTCTCCACTAACTGATATCATTGAATCTATTCCTGAATTGATTTCATTGCCTGGTTTCTGTACAACTGCCTCCAGGTAAGTCCTGAGCCCATTATAATTTGCTCTTCTAAAGTCAGGAATTTTAACATTGTTCATGCTACTATCAATACCATTCCATTTCATCTTGAATCTAATTTCACAATGGTCACTATTACCCAAATTTCCTCCAATCTCAGTATCCTTAATAACTTCTTCCCTATTTGTCAGAACTAAATCCAGTATATTATTACCTCTAGTGGGTTCGTTAATAATCTGCCTCAGAAAATTATCTTGGACAACATTCAAAAATTCCTCAGCCTCCTGATCACCCACAAGAGCTTCCCAGTCTATATTTCTGTAATTAAAATCGCCCATTATACACACATGCTTACTTCTACATGCCCGTTCAATCTCCTGCCACAGAAGATTTGAAGTTTCCTTACTAAGATTTGGTGGTCTGTATAATAATCCTAAGACAAGCTTGTTTTTACCTTCCTTTACATTTAGCCATAATGACTCTGTGTTATCATCTAATTTAATTGTACTGTTTACACAACACTGGAGATTATCTTTAATATAAATAATAACCCCTCCTCCTCTCTTCCTATTCCTATCTGTATGGAACATGTTAAAGCCCTCAATCTCAACCTCAGGTTTAAAGTGATTACCTGCCAAATCAAGCCATGACTCTGTTATCGCAATTATATCAAAATTCTCTTCACTTGCTAACGCTCTTAAGAGATCTATCTTATTCCTTA
Source organism: Ceratothoa steindachneri (assembly GCA_963969495.1). Lineage (NCBI taxonomy): Eukaryota > Metazoa > Arthropoda > Malacostraca > Isopoda > Cymothoidae > Ceratothoa > Ceratothoa steindachneri. Next base: position 53,177,397 of record OZ018318.1, read on the forward strand.
TACTCCGACCATTTGTGTAGTATATTTTTAAGTTTTTTTTATTATTCCCATCTTCATTGCATTGTGCTTTTTTATTCCTAGTTATCTGCTCATTCAATTGTGCATTAGTCCCCCTATAACGCATCAGTATGCCCTCTCCCCTAGCTATTCCTCTATCACTGCATCCCTTCCATTTCCTACACCTGCCCTCTATTCCTGTTATTCCCTTACCTCTAACAGCTTCTAGTTTCCCACCCGTAAGGACCTAATCACACTATCCAGCTCCCCCCATAGAACCTCAACACCTGCCCGACTAAGATGGAGCCCATCCATCGCATACAACCTCCTATTCCCGTAAAACCCTCCCCAGACATCTACAAACACCAATCCTAGCTCCTCACACAGTCCATTCTACCCCCACATCCAATCTCGGAAGCACACCAGAAACAACACCTTTTACCCTGCTTTTACTCATCCTTTCAACTAACCTTTTATACTGCTCACGTAACTCACATGTACCCACCTTCTTTACATCATTCACTCCCACATGCGTAATCACAACTGCATCCCTCTCACACCCAGAAACCAGCCTATCATACCTCTCACAAACATCACTTACACCAGCACCCGGCAGACAAACTCTCATTCCCTTCCACTTGCTATCACTCAACTTCCTATCTAAATACCTAATCTGAGAGTCACCCATCACTAGCACCACAGTCATTCTCCTATTCTGTCTTGGCCTAACATTACCCTCCCTCCTGCTCTCAGTCACGCTACCACCCATCCTGCTTTCATCCACAATCACACCAGGCAAATCACTTTCACACTCTTCCTCTCTCAGGACATTGAATCTGTTAGTCAACCTAACAGGTTCTATGTCCCTCTCATTCACACACCTAACCTGTCCTAACTTATCTATCCTATCCATTTTCACCCAGCATTCATCATCACTCACAACTTCCACACTGTTCTCAGTCCTAGCCCTATCTTCCACCCTCTTAGCACTAATCTCACCCTTCAATCGCACACTTGCATCTCTTCTCACCTCAAACACCAAATCATTCAACCTCTTACATTCCTCACTAAACCTCCTAACCTCCCCTTCCAGAAAACACACACGGCATTCAGTTACATTCACTCTCCTTTCAACTCCACATGCATCACACACCACATACACACTACTTTCAAACGGCATGCTCTCACCATCTATACAAAAAGCCATACTCTCAGAAATTTACTAATGAAAAAGTTAACACTCACCAAAAAAAAAATTCTTGCTCAGGATTGCTGCTAGTTATCTTCCCCAAAAGTATTAATCACTAATGTATTTATTATACAGTGATTGATGTATTAAATAAATACAAGAAAAATTACACACCCAAATCAGTATTATATCCTAATCTTACAATGAGAATCAGGAGCTCCTGTAAGACAACCTTCCAGAACAAAGCCAGACAGCCAACTGACAAAGCCAGACAGCCAACTGAAAGCCAGACAGCCAACTGAAAGCCAGACAGCCACGACAAGGTCTGGTCGCGAAAGATCCCCTCTTTTTCTCCCAATCCCCTACTTGTAGCTAATATGGGGGGGGGGTTAGGCCTAAACATATTGAAGGGCTGACATTTTACTATTTTGTTTATTTGCTTTCTTATTACAGGATTAAAAGAAAATTGACCCTCAGATAGATTTAAATTAGGAACTGACGATATCAAGCTCGATTCTACAATTCTTCTCTTAACATAGTTAACCGATTTAAATACCATTTTACTTCCATCGAAATCGATCGTATGATTCTTGTCTCTAACATGGCAAAATATTCCACTGCTTTCGCTGCCCACTCTAATATCTCTTTTGTGTTCATACAATCTCTTGTTTAGATTTCTCCCCGTTTTCCCTATATAAACTTTAGGGCAATCGTTGCATGGTATTGCATATACTCCTATGTTAATATGTTCTTTGGGTTTCCTGGCAATCATCAATTGGTTTAAGGAATTATTATATTTAAAGGCTAGATTAATACCCGCTTTTCCAAATATGTCCTTTAACCTATTCAATTTATTATTCAATGGCAATGTTATACATTTGTTGAAGTCATTAGTGCGGGAAGGCTTATTACCATAGAATGTTTTCCTAGCTGCAAAAATGGGCAGACGATATGAACCAATCGGGGTAATACAAATTAGAAAAAATGGTCCTGATAATGACAATCTCTTCATCTAAATAGGAAGGATGACATATGCTCTAAGGAAAAGGTTAGAAATTACCGATTTTTTAACAGTATTATCGTGAAACGAAAAATAATGTATATAGGCATTCGAGTGGGTTGGTTTCCTATACACGTCAAGTTTTAATTCATGGTGATCTTTATTAATGAGGACATCTAAAAAGGGTAATCTATTATCATATTCCCATTCATATTTAAATTTGATGGAGACATGCAAATTATTCAAATTATTAAAAAAAGTATCAAAATCATGGCCATTAGGCCATATAGAAAATATATCGTCAATGTACCTTAACCATATAAAGTTAGGGGGAGAAATTGCGGGAAGGAGTTCAGTCTCAAAATATTCCATGAAGAGACATGCCAATATCGGAGATAAACTATTTCCCATGCTAAGGCCAAATATTTGTCTATAAAACTCATTATTTACTCGAAACACATTGTCAGAGAGACATAATTCAACTAAATCGATAAATTTACTCTTAGAAATGGGAAGATCCAAATTAAGTCTAGGCATGATTTCGCGCAGAAGGCCCATGGTTTGGTCAACCGAAACTTTGGTAAACAAAGAGTTTACATCAAAGCTCACAAGTTTTCCATCCGGTAATTGCAAGTGGTTGAGCCGGTCAACGAAATCTTGAGTGTTCTTAATGTGTGCAGATGAGATTCTCCCAACTGCTGGAAATAAATGTTTGGCGAGCCATTTGGAGAGCTTATAAGTAGGAGAATTAATATTGGAAATGATTGGGCGTAAGAGACATCCCTCTTTGTGGGTCTTTGGGAGCCCATACATATAGGGAAGTGAAGGGTTTGTACACCTGAATTGTTTACTTAAATCTGCGCTTTTCAATATTCTCTTCAATTTGTTGTTGAAATTGCTTGTTTTGTTATTGAGCGGATCACTTTGTAGCTTTTCATATGTGTTCACATCATTAAGAAGTTCATTTAGTTTATCATTATAACTATGTTTGTCCAAAATGACTACCTGATTCGTTTTATCGGATTTGGTTATAATAGTACTCAAAATCATTCTTGAATTGCATTATGTATTATCAATTGTTCAATTCTTGTTATGTATCGATCCTCTCCTCTCTTTCATGTCTATTTCTCTCTCCTGTTTTTCTTGCTATTCAAAGTACTCGGAATATTGGTTTATTTTCCCTTTTCGTGAGCCTTGTGCCATTTGGTGCTATCTTCCGCTCTTCTTTGTAACTTTTCCACTTATATATATATATATATATATATATATATATATATATATATATATATATATATATATATATATATATATATATATATATATATATATATATATATATATATATATATATATATATATATATATATATATATATATATATATATATATATATATATTTATCGCGTTAGAACTACGTTTGAATATAGACCTACGAGTATATGATATAATATGTCGAAGAAAATGACAAGAAAACTAATGAAAAGGATTTGAAGTTATTTGCATCAACAACAAGTGAGTTTTCACATCTCTCTTCTATCTCCTATTTGTCGCTCTCGATTGGTCGATCATTTTTGTCTCTCCATGTACTTGTGTCCTCGTACTTTTTTCGTATATTCAGGTCCTGATATTCTATTCTTAATTGGTGGAGAGGTTCGGTAATAATCCCAGGAGGTAAGGGATGATTAGGTTTGAAAGTAATGATGCGGTGTCTCTCCTCATTTTCCATCTCTTTTCATCTTTTTTTCTTTACCTTCTACACTACCGCTGTCCGTTGCACTCTCTTTTTTCAAATCTACTGACTTTTGAGGTTTTCAATTTGCCATCGCACCTGAAGTTTTATAGAATGGCTAAGACGAAACAGCTTTCAGAGGATCTTCGAAAACGGATTATTGAAAATCATAAGGATGGGCTGGCTTATAGAAAATATATCCTAAAATACTAGTTAGAAAGGTCAGAGCCATTATTCAAAAGTAGAAAGAACACTATAGTGCTGTTAACAGGTTATGAGTTCGAAGTTCTACGAAAATATCAGAACAGGGTTCAAAGTTTATTGCTCGGAAAGTGAAGAGAAACCTCTTCAACAACCGACCTGTACTTCAGAAAGATTTTAAAGAAGCAAGAATGCTGGTAAGTAAGGATAGCATTAGCAAGACGTTCTCCCAAGTAGGTTTTCATTGTATAACCCCAAGAAAGACCTTTTGAGTAAAGAATAATAACATCGAGAACCGCCTAGCTTTTGCTGACTGATTCCTATAGAAGCCAGATCGGTTCTGGAATAGCATCTTTTGGTCCGATGGAACTAAAATAAAACTTTGTGGACAGAAGCCATCGATCCATGTTTGGAAAGAGAATGTTAAGGAATTCATCGTTAAAAATACCATATCAACAGTAAAATTCAGTGGCAGGAATATGATGATCGGTTGGCTTTTTGTTCTGAGAGTACCGGCTGACTTCATGGAGTTGGTGTGACTATGAATAGCTAAATGTTTCACGAAGTACTGATGCATATTTAATATCCTCGGCACGATCACTTAAGCTACCACGCGGTTGGATGTTTTAAAGAGACAACTAGCCGAAGCATTCCTCGAAAGCAACTAAAGCATGCTTTCGTATAAGGAAGATCAATGTTTTAGAATGGTCGAGCCAATGGTCAATTCCATTCAGAATCTGTGGAAGGAATTGAAGATACGAATCCATGCGAGAGACCTACGGGATTTGGAAGCCCTGACGGGCTTCTCTAAGCAAGAATTGACTCCCATTACCTCTGAATTCTGTTACCAACTTAGCCCAACGTAGGAGCGAGGTAGCCAAGCTGTAATTGCTAACAATGGCAATGTAACTAAAGATTAAATTCCAGCGTCCAATACCTTTGAGTGTGGTGTTTCATTGTTTTTGTTAATAAATTGGTTAATATCTAATCTTTTTCAATTAACTTTTAACTTGCTACATTGTACAAGTCTTTACAAGTTTATATTCAAATTTCATTCTACTTAGGGCAGAAGAAAGGCAGAAAACTCGATGTTCTCTGTCCAATGCTTTACGTTTCACTTATATTCCTGTTATATACGGTTTGTGGCTCATTAGCTCACCGTATTTAATTTGTGAATAAATAAAATGTGTATAGATAGATAGATAGATATATGGAGATTGGCCATATAGTTTGAAACCCGGTAACAATGACCTACATATTGCAGAAGGGCGAGCCACTTTAATTTATATTCCAGGCAGGTTGCACAGAACTTTTTCCTTTCACACAGTCTAACAGTTTGCGATGCTCGTGTGCGTATCGCATGTGCATCGCATAAGATATAACAACATTTCACTTTGCTAAGAATCGGAGTTATATTGAGTTAGGGAGATCAGTTACATCCATTACACAAAAATTATAAAAGGAGTGATTGCTGATATGGAAGAACTGTTAACAGATCCAGGGGATGTACAGTATTTATGTATAAGGACCATATCACTTGAAATCACGTTTTTTTTCTTACCTTGTAACACTCGTTAACAAATAATTTATTTTCGTCACGAATGTCTGGTGGTGTACGCAGTGTAGGTTTAGTCGCTGATTTCAAAGTATACAAACTATTTTCTTGTATCACATCATCCTTCCAGAACGAGAGGAAAGCTACAATGTTACGTTTTCCTGCTTGACCTTGACTGAAAACAGTAAACTTTGGCTTAATCCGTGGATTAGTTCCACCAAATTCATTAGAAAGTCGTGACGCACGAGGGCAGAAAACTTGTTGACTAAGCAAAATGAAATTCTTTATTGGCCTGACGCGTTTCGATATATACACATATCATTTTCAAAGGCTAAACACTTGTGACTAGGGAATATGATACAGAGCTATATATATATATATATATATATATATATATATATATATATATATATATATATATATATATATATATATATATCTGGTAAGCTGCGTAAACATTTATACCAACACATTTATAGGAAATGAAATTTCTCTAAACACAAGATATACATCCACTAACTTCACCACTTTCGTTAGGATGAAGTCTTTGAAAGAAAATCTTGTTAGAACTACTTTCGTATTAGTACAAAACTATTGACAAGCTACCCTGTAATGGTTAAATTAGGTTTGGTTTATTGTAGTGTTGGAATAAATGTGGTTGTTAGGAGGGTCTGAAAGAAAATAATTAGCTCCTTGTAGAGATGGGTGGAGATGTCTGTGAGTGGATATTCATAGTGTTTTTTAGGGTGTGTGTTCAGATAGGTAGACATATACAGTGAAATTAAACCCCCCTCCTGGAATGAACTTTCACCCTCAAAGAGCCTGAAGGATTTATCTTTAACCGGAAATATTTCTCTTAGCTGCCCATCAGCAATTTAGCAGGATAATATCAGTCGTCGGTTGGCCTCGACGATTACCTGACCTTAGTCTCTCTCTATCAGTGAGTCCTTTCCAGCCTAACGAGATATGTTGTGGTCGAAGGAGAGTATGTTGTCGTTCAGGTGGACTTGTACGCGAGTGTGTTTATGAGAATTTATGTATGTGTGGCGGTAAAAGTTCAAGGATGTTCTTTTGGTTTAGTCATTTCTGACTATTTTATGTCTCTTTAGGACATATGTATCGCTAACTCCACAGCCACTCTAAATCAGTAGTTCCCGACCCATTTTATTATTCCCGACCTCACAAGTGTAGATGAAGAAATAAACATTTTGCATCATAAATTGAACCATAATACTGGTCATGAACTAATTGAGCAATAAATCAAACTTTTGTCTCAGCGCATAGAATGCAATTATTAATTGAACAACCATACACTACCATTACTGTAGTCGCACAAACAGATGGCTTACTGATTATTCACAACAGCAAGGACATACTGTAAGACACTCTTTGTCACACCGACTGATATTCCATCTCGCTCCTCGTGGGGTACGGGCACCCCAGGATGGGAAACAATGATCTAAGCAATGAATATATATTATCATAATAATTCTGGCTTGTATCGAACTCGGGTCTCTTGATTGCCAGTTAGATGCTCTGCCATTAAGCTAACAGGCACAGCTATTCAAACCCAGTATCTCTCCAGGCTAGGAACCACCAAGGGATTTTTATATCATATATGTAAACCACTCGCAATTTAAAGACTCTTTGTCCATATCATATGCAAAGAAAGAACAAATATAAATTCCGCGAGTAGTATCAACTAATACAAGGCTTTCCTGACTTTTTTTGCTTAAATTACAAAAAACAAAAACATAATCCTTTGCACGTTTCTAGGTCTCATTTGGGTTCTTCTTACGGACTTCCTAAAATTCATATGGAGGGCATCCGCTTCTTATGATCTAGCAAAATACTTGGTTTCTCTAATATTTCCATTTTCATCAAACCAAATTATAATTCAAAATAGTTTTTCATTTGTAAAAGAATTACTAGAATTACTAAATTTTAAACCTTATTTACGTTTCTTTACGAGTAATTTGCTTTCCTCACTGTTTACCCATATTCTACTGGACCAAACTCTTGATATCAATGTCAGACGTGTCTTTGCCCAACTCTACTAATGTGCATGAGTTTACCCCTCCAATGTTTAAAGAACTACTAATGTTAGTATAAAAGATAATTACTTTACGTTTAATTAGAAACATATTGTCAAATCGATGGGGTCAGCATGGGCAGCAGAGAAACAGACTGCACTGTCGATTTGTGAATGACATATACCTCCTCTTTGATTCTGAGGACACATGCGATAGATTCCTACAATATGCCATCCATATACATCACAATATTAAATTTACATGCGAAAAGTAGCTCAATGATCCTTTCTCATTTTTCTTTATATTCACCTCTCCCATTCATTAACATGATTTGATATCAAAGTTTTTTGCAAGCCAACCTTTACAGGTCAAGGCCTCAAAGTTCATCATCTTTTGTGATTTTCACTATAAAATCAGTGCCAAAAAACACTCCTTTTCCGAGTTTAACATTTGTTCTTCTTTTACTTGATTCAATAAAGAAGTGGAATTTATTATCTGGATATTTCAAAGGAAACTGCATTCCTCTGACTCTGGTGGAGAGGAATAGAGATAAATTTGTAAACATTATTTATAATTATTTTTTTTAAGGAGGCTATCTGACGACTGCCCACTTAGGCATAAGACGCGAAATTTACACAGCCTAGCTCTAGGCTACATTAAAATAAGAATATGAAAACAAAACAACAATAAAAAGGGAAGATGGCAACAATTAGGAAGCAAGCTCAGGCGTCGGGGGGGGAGGTCCCACTTCCCCCAGCGCAGAAGCGTGCGATCTACAAAGAAAACAATAATAACAAAAACAAAAAAAAAACAATAAAACCTAGTTAAATAAAAGGAAAAAGTCTGGCGTCCCTCCAAAAGTCTACAAGTCCACCAGTCAATGTGCACGCACTCGTCCCAGGTACAAGGTACAGGCGATAGCGACCCCGCCCATCCCGGTACCGGGACAGGTAACGTGCGCGAAGGTCGTTCAGACTGGGAAATTCAACAAGACTGTGCCAAACAGTTTGTGGAACAACGCAGTCTTCACCGTAGGGCTCTGGCAAGCGCTCCATCAAATGACGATGTGTCCCGCGAGTGTGCCCAATTCGGAGACGACATAAAGCAACCTGAAGCCTTCTTGGCATTGGGGGATAGGTCGATGAGAACAGTCGCGGCGCAATGGCACGCAACTTTAAGTTCCATTCAACCGTCTCCCATTTTCTTTGCCAAGCAGCCCGAAGAGCTGCCCGTATTCCTGCCATGCAGTCGGTGTGAGGAAGAGCGAAACGCTGGTCCGGTCGCAGAGTCCTCACGGACTCTTTGGCGCCCTCATCGGCGTGCTCATTCCCCGCAATTCCTACGTCCAGGAACCCAGCAGAAGATAATCTCGACATCTGCCTGGCTGGCCAAAATCGTGGCGTCACGGATATCGAGGGACCACGGGATGCGGAGATTCCAATGCCTTGAGAGCACTCAGGGCGCTTTGTGAGTCGCTTTGTGGTACCCTCCAGGGTGGTGTCCTGAGCAGAACCAGGGACGACACCTGCCCGAGAGCTATATTTAGCTCTCGAAGGAGTTTCCTGGCTCTAAACCCAAAGGGCCTAGGGTATGACTGGCGTCTCTCGGTGGCATAGACACCGTCGAAATCAGCTGCGAAGGCAGTGAGAGCTGTTAGCGACTGAGGGAGGCGCCGGGCTCGCACGTACAGGCAAGTGATGCACTGCACGCGGTGTAGAGTGAGTGGCCTCTCCCCAGCATCGACTAGTAGGCTCTCAATGGGGGAAGTGCGAAAGGCACCGGTCGCCAGGCGAAGGCCGGTGTGGTGGATCTAGTTCACCTTCCGCCATTAACGCTCGGCTGTGGATGCATAAAACTCGCATTAGTAGTCGAGCTTCGAACGAACAAAGGATCGATAAAAAAGTAAGGCAGTATCCCTATCAGCGCCCCAAGCGCTGAATGTTACGGAACGGATAATATCCATGGTACGGGTACAAGAGACCCTAAGGCTGCGAATATAAGCCTCCCAGGTGAGGCGTCAGTCAAATACAAGACCAATGAAACGGTGCGATTCAATCACTTCCAGGCGTACCCCATTAAGAAACAAATCTGGATCTAAGTGGAGCCGTGGATGGCGGCAGAAGTGCACCACCTTAGTCTTGGCCAAGGAAAACCGAAACCTGTGCGCTTCGGCATAGCGAGAGACGCGGTTCAATGCCTGTTTGAGTCGACGCTCCAGAGTTGGCATCTGGGCCACGCCAAAAGAGATCGAAAGGTCTTCCACGTAGAGCGTAGCGAGAACATCTTCCGGAAGCACCGAGGTGATGCCGTTGATGCTCAGGGCAAAGAGTTTTACACTGAGGACACTTTCTTGCCGGACGCCCTCTTCCTGTTCCATTAGGCCGGAGAGGGCTCCCCCCCACCCGTACCTGGAATCGACGATCTCGCAAAAAATCAGATATAAACATTGGGAGGCGTCCCCTCGCCCCCATCGTGTGGAAAGTCTCCATGATACCGTATCGCCATGCGGTATCATAGGCCTTCTCCAGATCGAAAAAGACCGTGGCGTAGTGCTGTCTACGAAGGAAAGCCTCGCAGACGGCATTTTCCAGTCGGAGCAGAGCATCCAACGTGGAGTGGAACTTGTGGAAGCCGCACTGTGCGGAAGACAGATGGCCTCCACTGTCCAGGAAAAAGGCTAATCTAACATTTAGAGAGATTGGGCGGAAACCGGCCAGAGTAGAGTGATCTCTCCCCGGTTTGCGAAAGGCGAGCACAGTAGCTATTCTCCAGAAATCTGGGAGGAGACCCACACTGGGGAGACAACCCTTCCTTTATTATAAAAGTACAAAAATTACATGTAAATATAAATTACGTAATTACAAAAGAAATAATAAATACATAAATTGAACATAAAAGAGCAGTGTATACTCTGGATGAGGATAGTAACAAACACAAGGATCAAATAAAGAGAGAAAAGACATAAGCCAGAAAGAAAGGCCAAAAGATATAAAATTTTAGGAATAGAAGATAAGGCTGTTTAATAATTATGAGCTATAAGAAAGTACACAAAGTAAGTTAACATAAAACGTACAAGTATATTAACTAAACAAAGCAGAGAAAACCGCCAAAAAAACGCGGGAAGGGGGGAGAGTCCGATCCTGGAAGTACGCGATGTTTAACTGCCATGCCTCGCCCTGGTGGCCGCTCCTTATATACCCAAAAGGGTATAGGAGCCGCCACCATGGCAAGAAGTTTCTTGGGACTGAAAGGCCCTTGAGGCATGGTCAGCCAGGTTTTTAGCGGAGCGGACATAGTTAATATTTAGGCTCGAGGAGCTATAAGTACGCGAAATGCCCAATAAGACCGGAGTGGACATGAAGCTAAGTATATCCAAGGGGATTTTTCCCCGTCGAAGGTTATACAAATCTGGGAGGTTATCACCTCTAATGCGGGCCCACGGGAACCAGCACAAGGCTATCATTCCCGCGAGGGTCTCCTTCAGGTGACGGGGAGACCGTAGTTGAGCCCGGAACAATGCTACCCGAGGCCCAAGAGGCTGGCGTCGAAGTAAAGGATGGTACTGGAAGCTCGTGGACGTCTCCAGTGAGTCCATTTTGTGTGGACTAAAGAGGCCAATGCCCGGCACCACCCACTTCCCAGGACGGCAGGGTCCTGAAGGTAGCATTTCTGTACCCATAGGAAGGGGAGCCGGAGCAGAGGTAACAAAAAATTTAAGAATCCCGCAAAGCGGGACCAACCCTTAGGTGAGATGAGGTTGTCGGCGGCAAAAAGGAGGGCAGACTTGATCTTGAGGGCCATACTGTCGGATACAGCGACCCGGTGTTGGCCTAAGTCTATCTTAACTCCTAGGTAAGTGAGCCTCAGTGTTGGTTGCAAGACACTTTTGGGGATATTGACGTTGAGGGAGCTATTTATGATAGCGTTTCGGAGGCTTCTCAAATCGTCGGGGAGGCCAAGCAGGAGGATGTCGTCCAGGTATGTATATGCCTGACATTTGAAAGTCGCGGCCCAGGCCCGAAGGCCTGCTCCAAGGGAAGCCTGGAGGATATACGGGCTACCGCCGAAACCCATGGGGATACAGGTGAAACGAAAATTCCTTAACCCACACCTGATGCCAAAGAAATGGCGTGCCTTAGGGTGGAGTATCACGTGATAAAAGGCGTCCTTCAAGTCGAGGCGAATAGCGTATGTGCCTCGAGGTGTGTTGCCCAGTGCTTTGTCCAAGCTGGGAAGACGGAAGGAAGGAGGGTCGTAGAATTCCCGAGCCGGGGTCATGTCATGTATAAGGCGCCCGGACCCGTTGGGTTTGGGAACTAGGAAGACCTGATGACAGTGGGTAACTTCCTGAGATTCCTTTAGTATACCCCGTTGTACGAAGTGTTGGACGGCAGGTAGAAGTTACTCGTTTGATGACCTCCAGCAGTGGTATCCTTTTCTGAAGAAGAAGCGGATACCCTCCTTTTGGCAGGAGCGGATGATGTTGTTGACTGGGGGTAAGTCGGCGAGGAAACCTGGTTTAGCCACGTCTAGGGTGGTGGTAGGGTCACACTGGCGCTGTTCTGGTGCCAGGGGATCCCCAAAGGGGCTACCATCCTCTTCTGCTTCTGGCTCGTCATCCCGGTGATTGTTGTTGCGCTGGTCGTTCTCGTCGCGCTGGTCATCCTGTTCGTTGTCGCGGTCGGCGCGGTCTTGAAGCACATCCGGTGGGGCACTAAGGATGTCCCCTATAAGGAAATCGTGTCCAGTAGAGGTGGAGCTTATGGACACGGCGTCCGGCGAGGGGGCACGGACGTGTAGGACGTTAGGTACCGCCAGACCCTGTTCCGGTATAGCCGTGATAGACTGCGAAACCTCGTGGGCTGGAGTGATGCGGAGAGCCCCTAAGTCGGCCGTAGCGGTCTCGAAGAAGTGACGAATGTTGTCGAGATGATCACTGGCTGAACTGCCCGAACCTGAAAGTGGAGAAATGGGAGGGGGGATGGGGGACACCATAGAAGGGTGTATAGGCGAGATGGGGGACACCATAGAAGGGTGTATAGGCGAGATGGGGGTTAATGGGGGCGAAAAGTGCCTAGTCGCCATAGGAGAAATGGGGTCCAACGGTGGAGACAAACTCCGAGCCGGAAATTCAGGCGACAAGGGGCTCATTGGCGGGCGCGCCCATATGTTAAGGAGTGCATCGGCCTAGGGGTCGTGAGGATCGTATGTGGATCCTCGCTCACCCAGGTGTCGAAGCATGGGGTACGGGACATCGTCCGGACCATGGGCGGTGTCCACGCACGAAGCAAGAGCGGAGCACAACTCACTCAGAGTAAACCTGTCGTTGAAGGGTTCTCCTCCTCTGGAGGTAAAGTCCAGCTGGCGGCCTTCAGCGACATCATGATGTGATGTCATCTAATTTAGGAATAAGAAAGTTTGCCAGCATATCCAGCTATAACTTAGCAGTCACAGTATCATGGGAAAAATATGGACAAAGCTGCCCATACCATAACTCTTGGATTTAATTCCGCAGAACGTATAATCCAGCTTTTCTAAGCAATCTAAAAAGTTTTCTATTAATTAGCCTTTATAAATGTTATCTCTTCTTTCGAAGAGAATGGAACAATCGCTTTACCCATTCTAGCTCAGCCTTATAAATCCAGAATTATATTTGAAATAAAGCAATTGTAATTATGCGATTAAGAAGGCAATGTTTTGGCTAACTAAGCTCTTCATCAAGCCCTCGGTTAGGAGCTATTCTCACAATCACGAGAGGAGATCGTATAATCCAGCTTTTCTAAGCAATCTAAAAGATTGCTCTCAATCAGCTTTTTGAAATGTTATCCCTGCTTTCGAAGATAACGGAAAAATCGCTTTACTCATTCTAACCCGGCCTTAGAAATCGAGATTTCTAACGCAACTGTAATTATGCGGTTAAGAAGGCAATGTTATGGGCAATATATTTTCTTTATGGCTGGTTTTACTGAAAGCGACCACTAGTCTCGTGTTAATAATTTTCTTTTCAATCTTCTCTATTTGTTTTATGTTTGCCTAACTACATATATATATATATATATATATATATATATATATATATATATATATATATATATATATATGGAAAAATATCCAAGACAAATTAGTGCGGTTAAGGTAAAGGCATAATTAGACAACTACTCTGCTTCAGATCCAGCGGGTAATCCTATCTTCCTCGAGGATAGGATCACCGGTAAGCAAGGCGACATAAAGGGATGACTTTGAAACCAGTTGTTTTGGTTGGTGGATGTTGCCATCTTTAAGTGTAGTCTTCCAGTTCGAGGAGGATAGGATTACCCACTGGATCTGAAGCAGAGCAGTTGTCTAATTATGCAATAACCTTAACTGCATATATATATATATATATATATATATATATATATATATATATATATATATATATATATATATATATATCCAAAGAAGTACAGTAATGTACATGTAAATCCAGAAAAGAAAAAGGTCCGTAGTTTCTTACCTGTTCCTGAGAGCATATCATATTTGTGATCCTCGTTTCTTGCAGGATGAAATCAATATGATCATCCAAACATTTATTGCGCTGCAGTATGCCCTTTGATTAATAGAAAAATGTCATTATAATGGCAGAACCATCTATTACTCATCAACTAATCCTGGGGAAAATGTATTTGACAACTATTATATTACATTCCCATACTCGCCCCAATTAATTAAATTTATAATGTTACGACGTTCAAACAACATCAAATTTGCCTTTTAATACCTAAAATACGATCCTAAATAGTCTGTGTAAAAATAGATCCATAGATAAGAACAGGGGGTTTATTATATCCTTTGCCAATCATGCAATCAAGTATATATTGGCGAAAGCATCAGATTCTCCAAGATAATGAATTAACCAAAATGCGATATGCGACGTGGATCGCTTTCCTCTAGTTTGTTTCTCCACATATCAAATGAAAACCATTCAATTGACATTGATAATGCAAAAATAATTCATAATTTTCACAATTATATACATAGGCGTCTAATTGAATCAGCTCTTACAAAGGAAATTACAAACTTCAATACTTCCGATGGACAATTCAACACTAATCCCTGATAAGCAGAAGATTTGTCCTTCCTCCACTCAAAAATAACGCTGCTTCCCCGTATCGCCCCCTCCCCTTAATCACATTCCGACTTGTAAATGTGTCTGCCCGTACGTTCAGCATCTCTTTTCTATTTAATTAGTCTAGCAGCGATTGACGATGACGGAGGTTTCCGTCGAAACCTGGTTTCGCGAATAAATTGATCTGATGATCCTAACACTGTGGTTTCTTTTCTGTATGTGTATATATATATATATATATATATATATATATATATATATATATATATATATATATATATATATATATTGTGCCTTTGAAAAGGCAATTTGGTAGTTGAAATTGTAAAGATTTCCGTGAAAGAAAAATAGTGGAATCTATATTAATAGGAGAAATTCCCAATTTTAATTTGTCAGATGGGCAATTGGAATGCAGCCCTCATTCCCGTAACCTCATCGTCAACAGCTTAGTCAACGATCTTACACCCTCTGAGTAATGACCTTTTTACCCCGTTTTGTGTTTTTTTTTTCTTTTATTTCTGATATGTACGCTTTTTTTATAGACTTTTGTAACAATTACATTCACAGTATACGAATGAAGATGGTATGATAAACTACATACTGAAACTGGTCTCGTAAATTAAATTTTTGGCTCCTATACAGTGGCTTTATTATCATATACGATAACTCGCCATTGAGTTCTTTTACTTATATATATATATATATATATATATATATATATATAGTCGTAGAATGGACTCTCGACGATATACCATATATAACTATTCGTTGAGAGAACTTATTTAATTATCTTTAGAGTGCGTGGATGTCTGGCGGGCCGATATTATGTATCTTCGATATGCTTAAGAAGTGGAACTGAGCTCAAGGATAATAATATTGATATCATTAATAAGATAGAAATTAATTAATAATAACTATCAACTATACACAAAATGGAAAATATTGACATAAACAGAGAATGGAAAGGGTCGTGGGGGCTCGGGCTAATCCGAGGATTAAAAGATTTAAAAAGGTAAAACAAATATAAAGTTAAAGAGATTGGGATGGTTCGCTAAACCATTTAAAGCCAGGATAGAATTGACAAAAGGGTTAAATACTCAAAGGTAACGTTCGGCTTACGTAATTTTATACTAGTGGTGCAGAGGAAGTCGACGTGAAGGAATTTTCGGTCCGCTGGCGAGTTCCAGCCGAAGGGGGGGGGGGGAATAAAATGATCCTGACGTGGCGTCTTGGGAATGAGAACCGTTTCTCGACGAACGGCTTAAAGAACAATGGCTGTTCTACGCTGTTCTCTTCTGAACAACAGGGGAAGGGGTGAGAACCGTTTTTTGTCAACAGGCTCGAACGAACAATGGCTGTTCTAACGTTGTTCTCTTTCTGAACAACAAGGGGGAAGCCTTGAGGACTTGGCGTCACGAAAGGCTCGAACCTTGGCACTCAAGGGATATTGTCCTTCTTCTGGACAAGTGATGGTGAATCTCGAAGTAGAGGTCCCTTGGCGCACAAAGTGAGAGAGAGTCGTGGTGATGTTTCACGACGAAAATCTGGATCTCCAATCTGATCTTAGTGGTAAAGTTTCCATCTAAATAGTCGATACACTCCCTTGGCGTGGGGGACAATGGAGTGGGCGCTTCGAGGGAATGCACAGCCGAGCCTGGGAACAATGCCTTATCTGCCCATAAGCCTAACTCAATCTGGCGAGGTCGGCGTATGGGGGCGAACGGGGGGAAGATAAACCTCCTTGTTTAAACATTGACTCAGGTGGCTGTGATATGGCGCCAAGCTTCAAAGCGAAGATGCACGTGGGAGCATCGTGGTTTTAAATAGTACGTGATAGGGGTTGAAATTAACGCGGCCTCAACCCGTTCTATCACACTCCTCCATTCCGGGGGAAGTTGTCACTTCGAAAAAAAGAGAGAAGGGACAACGATAGAGCTCCGTGGTGGGGAACTCGTTTTCTTGTATCACCGTACCTTCCTGCACCTAACTAGTATTACCTCAATACATATGATTATTTTGATCTTTTAATTATAAGGGAAAATAACCTTTAATACAAACTTAATAAAAAAAAGGCATGGAACAATGAAATGATATAAAATTAGTACATATGGGACAAAATAATATATACGTAATTAATGGGTACAAATATATATACATACAAAAAAAATCGACATTGAGCGTTACAAAATTCAGACATATACATTAACTAATTATAATGCAAGAGAATCTAATTTAAGTCGTACAAGACGGTATATACCTACATGGAGATACTAATTCTATGAATACAATTACTCTACGCTATTCGGTAACGCATTCCTACTGAGTGCGTCAGCGACCTGGTTATCGGAACCTTTTATATAATTTAGTTTAAATTAATACTCTTGCAAGAGTAAACTCCAGCGCATGATTCGGCCGTTGGAGTGTCGCACATTCCTAATATAGGCTAACGGACGGTGGTCGGTTCCTATCTGAAATTCTTTTCCTATCAAGTACCTTTTGAATTTGTCTATGAACCAGATAATTGATAGAGCTTCCTTTTCTATAGTGGCATAGCTCTTTTCGTGTGGTAATAATTGACGACTAGCATATGCAACTGGATGACTCGTTCCGTCATCCTCGTATTGAAGGAGTACACCTCCAATGCCCTCATTGGACGCGTCGGTCTTAATCCCAAAGGATTTTTCCGGGTTGGGCAACTGTAAAATGGGGGCAGAAATGAGCTTACTCTTGAGCTGATTGAAATGGGAAATAGCGACATCATTCCAACGTAAACGATCGGGGGAATTATTTTTTTGAAGGGGGCTGAGGGGGGCCGAAATTGCAGCGAAATTCGGAACAAATCGCTGATAGTGAGAAGCTGATCCTAGGAACGATCTTAATTGCTTCTTTGTAATCGGGAGGGGCATGTCGGCGATTGCCTTAATCTTGTTCTCTTGAGGACCTAACTTGCTTTGTCCTATTTTGAAACCCAAATATTTTATGGTTTCGTGGGAAAAATGGCATTTGCGGGGGCCAATGGTGAGGCCATTTTCGCGCAGTCGCTCGAAAAGAGCTAATAGGGTGGGTAAATGGTGACTCCATTCAAATAGTTCTTGTAGCTGACTCTTTTGATGTGGTGTCAGCTGCGCGTCAATATCCAGGTCAGAGGGTTCCAAAGACTCGCCTGGTAGGGAAGGAGGAAAGTAATCGGCATCAGGTTGGATGCACACTGTCTGTATTACATTAAGGGACTCCGCGGGGTAATCTTCTTCAAGCGCCGATGTTTCGTCCAGTTCTACGAAGGTATCTCCATGGGCGCGTTGGGGGTTCTTTTTTCTTGGAGTCCACGGACAGTCTCCGTGTCCTTGTCTTGGGCCTTATCACCTAAGGGTGTTAGTAATTCATACTCCTTTTGTGCCGTCCTAAAGTCCTGGTTAGGGGTCTCCGAGAAATCATACGGTATCGGGGTTCTGATGGGGACGGGCTCCTGGGCTTCTTTCTTAGCTCGGCCTCGAGGAAAGGCGGCCTGAGACACAGGGTCGGAACTTACTTAAAAGCTCTGTCCTATAAGTACGGAACAGAATTGTATGGGTGCTGAAATGACTTCAGCCCAGCCATCATAATAGTGACACTGCAGGTAACATCTAACGACGAGGAATTGGTTTGCCCGCCCAAGGTAGTCATGTACCACCGAAAATTTTTCGTGGTTAGGGTCCACTGGGGGAAGGAGTTCGTCGGACACGATAAAACACGTACATCTTGTGTCCCTGATGAGAGTCGATACTTGGCAGCCGTTCACGCTGCCCTCCTCAAATTTCAAAGTTCCCGATGAACATTTATCAAAAATAAAATTTACCTGGTGGCCTGACGGAGGGGGAGAAGTTTCTGCTTGGGTCTGCACAACCAGGGGTGCCGGGGTTGCATTAATCTGGTGAACTTGGTGGGCAGGTCCGCTTTTAAGCCTAGAATTTTGGGGGCAATTCCAGCTCATGTGGTTTTCTACACCACAGGTGAAGCATATGATTGGTCGCTTCGGGAAGAGAGATGGAGGAGAAATCTTAACGGGAGGTTTGGAGTCCCGTTGTTGGTTTTGGGGAAAGAAGTTTGGGGGTTTTACGGGGCTCGGAAACTTCGTCGGCTTTCCTGTGAAGGGGCGCGAATCCTTCCTTCTTTCCTTGTAGGGGGATTGGTGAGAAATCCGATTCTCCTTTGGGTATAAATTATGGCTTGCGGCATAGACATCTGCTTCTTCGGTACATTCTTTAAAGGTCTGGCCCCGATGATCCTTGACGAACGCGCGGATCTCCGTCTGGAGAGACGCCAAAAATTGATCTCGCAACACGAAGTCTGTTAAGGACTCGTAGTTCGGATCAACCTTTGAGGATTCTACCTAAAATTTAAAATTCCTCTGAAGAATGTATCCGAATTGACGGAACGTCTGTCCGGTTTTAATACGACCTCCTCGAAATTCTTGGCGGTAGAAATCGGGAGTCATATTATGAGCGGCCAATAACTCAGCTTTTAAGGTGCTGTAGTTAATTGTACACTCAGATGGTAAAGATATAAAAATTTCGCGCAATTTACAATTTAACAGGGGAAGTAATCTGGCTACACCTTCAGCCTCCAGATCCATGTTATTGATTTCGAGGATCTTTTTGAAGTGGGCTAAAAATGTTCCGAAATCCTCTCCATCCTTGAAATTGGGGAGCTTTAGTGAGAGATTGGGGGGGCTTTTGAACGGGAACTGGCGGACTGTATCTCTGCTTCAACACGAGCTAATTCAATCTGATGGTGAAGCTCAGTTTGTCTTCTCCGTTCCTCTCTTTCTTCTCGTTGAAATTCTCTTTCTCTTTCTTCTCGTTGGATTTCTCTTTCTCGTTCTTTCTCTTCTCGTTGGATTTCTCTTTCTGTTCTTTGCTCCTCTTGAACGTACTCAATTAGTTCTTTTCCGGAGAGTCCCAATGATTCTCCCTGCGCTTTAAAGATTTCGAACTGAGTCATCTTTGCACTTGAGGGCGCACTAGTCAACCAACTAAAATTCCTTGCAACAAGAATTATGCCTTCTAGAGAAATTAGCCTACCTAAATATGGGCACTGACCTATTCGTACTTGGTTTCTCGATCTAAATAACCACTGACTAAAATCACAAAAAAACAAACAAATTATTATAACAGTTCCTTGAGCTACTCCAGCTTCTTAAGTTTCAAAAAAAGGGACAGCAATCGTTAAAACAAAAGGGAACTACTATATTCTATTATTATAACGAATAACACTATGCTTTACTCGACTGAGACCAGTGTTTGCAAAGATATAGCGTTAAACCTTACACACCTGATACCAAATTTAAATAGCATATATATATATATATATATGTCGTAGAATGGACTCTCGAAGATATACCATATATAACTATTCGTTGAGGGAACTTCTTTAATTATCTTTAGAGTGCGTGGATGTCTGGCGGGCCGATATTATGTATCTTCGATATGCTTAAGAAGTTGAACTTAGCTCAAGGATAATAATATTGCTATCATTAATAAAATAGTTTTATTAATAATAACTGTCAACAATACACAAAACGGAAAATATTGACATAAACAGAGAATGGAAAGGGTCGTGGGGGCTCGGGCTAATCCGAGGATTAAAAGATTTGAAAAGGTAAAACAAATATAAAGTTAAAGAGATTGGGATGGTTCGCTAAACCATTTAAAGCCAGGATAGAATTGACAAAAGGGTTAAATACTCAAAGGTAACGTTCGACTTACGTAATTTTATACTAGTGGTGCAGAGGAAGTCGACGTGAAGGAATTTTCGGTCCGCTGGCGAGTTCCAGCCGAAGGGGGGGAATAAAATGATCCTGACGTGGCGTCTTGGGAATAAGAACCGTTTCTCGACGAACGGCTTGAAGAACAATGGTTGTTCTACGTTGTTCTCTTCTGAACAACAGGGGGGGGGGTGAGACCGTCTCTTGTCTACGGGCTAAAGAACAATGGCTGTTCTAATGTTTTTCTCTTCTGAACAACAAGGGGGGAAGGGTAAGAACCGCTTCTTGGCGAACGGGCTCAAAAGAACAATGGCTGTTCTACGTTGTTCTCTTCTGAACAACAGGGGAAGGGGTGAGAACCGTTTCTTGTCAACGAGCTCGAACGAACAATGGCTGTTCTAATGTTGTTCTCTTCTGAACAACAAGGGGGAAGGGTGAGAACCGTTTCTTGGCGACGGGCTCAAAAGAACAATGGCTGTTCTACGTTGTTCTCTTCTGAACAACAGGGGAAGGGTTGAGAACCCTTTTTTGTCAACGGGCTCGAACGAACAATTGCTGTTCTAACGTTGTTCTCTTTCTGAACAACAAGGGGGAAGCCTTGAGGACTTGGCGTCACGAAAGGCTCGAACCTTGGCACTCAAGGGATATTGTCCTTCTTCTGGACAAGTGATGGTTAATCTCGAAGTCGAGGTCCCTTGGCGCACAAAGTAAGAGAGGGTCGTGGTGATGTTTCGCGACGAAAATCTGGATCTCCAATCTGATCTTAGTGGTAAAGTTTCCATCTAAATAGTCGAGACACTCCCTTGGCGTGGGGGACAATGGAGTGGGAGCTTCGAGGGAATGCACAGCCGAGCCTGGGAACAATGCCTTATCTGCCCATAAGCCTAACTCAATCTGGCGAGGTCGGCGTATGGGGGCGAACGGGGGGAAGATAAACCTCCTTGTTTAAACATTGACTCAGGTTGCTGCGATAAGGCGCCAAGCTTCAAAGCGAAGATGCACGTGGGAGCATCGTGTTTTTAAATAGTACGTGATAGGGGTTGAAATTATATATATATATATATATATATATATATATATATATATATATATATATATATATATATATATATATATATATATATATACTTGAAATTTATATATATCAAGTGGGAACCAAAGGGTCTATATTAAAAGTGAAAATACTTTATGCAAAATATGAATCCAACTTGTTTTTAACCTATCTATTGATGTCAACTTAAGACCATCCGAAGGGTTCGAAAATCCCCTAAACAAGTAATAATCAGAAGGTTATAAGAATAGGGAGGAAGAAGCAATATTTCCCCAGCAAGCTCCCCCAAGAGATGAGGAGGCGCATTATCGCCATTGAGGATGACACCCCTTCTATTGACTAGAGAGGGTCACCTTTCACCCAAAGTGGTTTCCAAACTATGAAGTTGATTGCAGTAGATGTTAACATTAATTGCTTGATTGTTGTCTAACTATTTGTAATGGACAATTTTTCCAATGCCCCACCATTCACTCAACATGATCTTTTTGGATGAAATCCTCCTCTCGGTTGTTGAGAAATTCCGCTTCCTCGACTGATCCAGGATCCAGTTTTCAGCACTAGTAAAAATCCCGCTCCAAAATAATGCCTGAAGGTGGCATGAAAACAATGACTCACAGCAAGACGATGTTGCAGATTCGCCGTGCACAGTTCGTGTGGGAGACCCCTTTCAAATCACAGGAACTTATCTAATCCTTTTCAGTTGGAGTGAAACAGTCCTATGGGTTACGTTAAATTGTTATGCAAATTCTCTAGAAATTGTAAAAGGATTAGTTGTGAAAACAGCTTCAAACTCTTCGGAATTAAGTTCTTTTGTCGAATTTCTTTAAATCCATCATTTAAACTAAAATCCCCACGTCTGAAATGGAACCCCACCCCCTGCAACTTCTTTCATCTACTGTATCATCCACATGAGTGCTCTGAATGTATTTTGCCATTGTACTTGCATTGACACCTTTATCAATCTCAGAGTAATACATGCCTAATGTGATCTTAGTTGGGAATACATAATGATGAATACAGAAGAGGATTATGTACAATATTTTTTTATAATCTGAAAGAAAAAGGTATAAATTTCTCATTGTTGCATTAACAAACGATAACAACAGGCACTACTTAAATCAATACTCGTACTATCTAAAACTTTATTCTTGTAAATCGTATATTAATATCTTTCCAACCATGATATATATATATATATATATATATATATATATATATATATATATATATATATATATATATAAGAACTTCACAATAGCGTGAATTTATTCTAAGATATAAAAACCATTGCATTATGGGAATAGTCTTGATGTAATCAGATTTCATAGAATAATGGCAATAAATCATATGTAGGGAAAACTGTAAACGTTAATAAAGTCATATATGTACATCGCGGGAATATAAGAAGAGGGAGTTTAACTTCTATTTTGTTCAACCACACAAGTAATTTTAATCACCAAATCGATTTTAATAATGCCAAACTAGTCTATAAGTCTGATAATTATTACAAAAGAGGTATAATTAAGTTGATATTGATTAAAAAAATCTAAATTACAATAATTCTGGGGGCTTATTAAATTTAACAAAGTTATCCAAAATTCTCAGGGGCCTAAACTTGCTTCGAAAATCGTCACAAATTTACCTGTTTCCGAATCTATGCTTTCCTTGGTTCCACCTTCCCTTCCCTGTGATCTTTCCCTCATCCCATCCTATATAGAAAGCAATTGTGTGTCCAATCCTCTCATTGTACAATTGAAGATGGTAGCAAACGCGGAAATTAGTCGTATAATGTAATAAACCGATTCTACTAAAGTGTTACCTCTCTCTCTCTCTCTCTCTCTCTCTCTGTCTTTCTCTCTCTATCTCTCTCCATATATATATATATATATATATATATATATATATATATATATATATATATATATATATATATATATATATATATATATATATATATATATATATGTGTGTGTATTTAAAGGGGTTGCTTCTGGAAGGCTTAACTCTTTGATATTCATAAAAAAGCCGACAACCATGAGAATAGTAAAATTCATTCATCGAAGGATATATTTTCTACGTTTCAAGCTAACTCGCTCATCCTCGGGAAATATTCTCTAATGAGAAATACAGAGAATATAGTAATAAAATAGAAAGGTTGTTTACTTTAAAATACTTAGTAAACAGTAATATTAATTGGCAATATTAAAATGTCATCTCCCTCCCTGAGTTCCAGACCAGCACGCTTACCTCCTGTTCCACTTAGATGGATCTGCTTTTTCGCCTAAAACGAGTGATCATTGGACATTGGACATAACAAGTGAGAAATATAGTAAAAGAGGGTTTTAGTAGGAGAAATAGTGGGGAAATAGGGGAAAAAATGATAGGAAAGCGAAAATGAAAGGTAGAATGAAAGACAGATCCCTGGTGAAAGGGTATCACTGGCTTTCTTTGCGTTTTTTTTTTTTTGATAGTATATAATATATATATATATATATATATATATATATATATATAAATACACAATCTGGTAAATGCACTGGGCATTCAAGCCTTTGTAGTAATATATAATATCTCTACGCGGCTTTTTGGAAGATTTTCACCTTCGATTCTGGGTGTTTCACACCTAGATTTGGATTTTTTGTGTTGTTTTTGTTTTAATTGTTTTTTGGCGATATTTCGCACAAAAATTTGGGGAAGTGTCTTTAGAACCAAATATAGCAAGTGCTAATTCGGTGGCTAAACTCGTTTGGCTTTGTTCATGTTTTGTTGTGTTATGAATGGGGGTTATTTAGCTTTTTTTAAGTGAACTTTGGGTCACGTTAATGTCATTCGGTAGTCTACTGCTTTTGAAACTAATTGGTCGTCTTAAGTTAGGTAAATTGTCAAAGTCGATGTGCTCGAGTACAATCTCGGGAGGGAGGTGTCGGTGCACCTTGTCCCAGATTTTGGTTGCTCTGAGGTGAAGCTCCACGTTTATGGGGGTCATCCCCAGTTCACCATGGAGATCACTCTGCCTTCTCCCTTCTCTCCTTCGGGCTCCCGTAATGATATATACTGCCTTATTCTGGACCCTTTGCAGTTTAAGGACTTGGGTCTTGGAAACTACGTTTATAGGGACCGGGGGGTACAGGAGTTTTGAGCGAATGCACGCATTATAGATTTTCAGTTTGTTGGAGGTACTCAGGTTTACGAATTTGAAAAATTCACCCAAGTCCCTCCGTGCATTCTGTGTAGTTTTTGCTACATGGCTCCTATACCCACCAGTCGTAATTTGTAGTCCCAGAACCGTGCCTCCTTGCGGTATGGGATGCGTGCACCCCACACACGGATCTCTGCCAGTGTCCTTCAGAATAATGGAATTACACGGAATTTTGGGGCATTGGTGGATATCTTCCATCTTCTCTCGAAAGAGTTGATGTTTTCGATTTCCACTGCCGTACTTCGTGCCATGAAATTCACATTCCGATAAGGCCCCGTACATATCATTGTTATATCGTCCGCAAATTGGACGTATAAGGAACCCTCAGTCAAGGGTTAGGGAAGGTCTATGGTGTAAATGTTATAGAGCAGGGGAGAGATGCACCCGCCTTGCGGCACCCCCGCCTCGAGTTCGAACTCAGGGCCGCTATCATCTTTGATACTCAGAAACGCCCTCCTCTCCATCACGTAGTCACAAAGAATCCTCTCAAGTATGAGATTGAGGCCTAGTTGTAGGATCTTATATTGTAGGCCTCTCCTCCATACTTTGTCAAAGGCCTTTTTGACATCGCGTAGCACCAGATTTGCATGGCGTTTTTCTGATTTTACTTTTGCCAACTTCTCGGTAATTACGGATAGCGCCGTGTCTGTTCCTCGCTTCGCTCGGAAGCCATGTTGTTGGTTGTTATGAGAGTTGTTTCTCTCGAGGAACGTATTTACCCTGTTGGCCAATATCTTCTCCAAGACTTTCCCTGAAAATTCTAGGAGAGATATGGGCCTGAAGTTAGCTGGACTGTCCGGTGGTTTACCGGCTTTTGGAATGAATATCATTTTCGCTACCTTCCAGTGGTCAGGGAAGTAACCCACGTTTAGGCATGCGTTCATGATATTCATGAGCCCCAATAAGATATTGGGCGGGGCTCGAATAAAATTCTCCTTCGTCAGTCCTGTACGCCCTGGTGCTCGCTGTCGAAAGGATTTTAAGGTCATAGAGAGTTCCTCGGCAGTAATTCTACCGCCGAGTCCCTCCATTTCCCTATTAGGTGATACGCAATGGTGAGGGTGCGTTCTGTGTATTTGGTCATTCAGGTCGTTAATAATTTCGTCTTCGAAGTCCAAATCGAAGTCATCATTCTCTTCCGGGGATATCTTAAATATAGATGCCCAAAAGAGTCTGAATTCCTCTTCGATTCTTTCCACGTCAGAAATTTCAGTGTCGTCACGTATAAGTTTGATAGCCTTTGCTGGCTGTCCGCCTTTTAGTCGTTTTACCGTCTGCCAGAATGTACGTGAGTCAGTTTCTACATTTAGTCCGTCAATTAAATTATTCCAGAGTACATTCTGTTGGTCCCTTATAAGAGTCATTAGTTCATCGCGTATGAGTCGTGTTTGTCGGTGTGTGTTGATGTTGGGGCCAGTGAGGTTTACTTCATTGATCCGTTCCTTATATTCCCTCGCGAGGGTTTTCATTCTAGGGGTCCCTGAGGGGGCAGGGAGAGTTTTAAATTTAACTCGGGGGACGGCTTCCTTGTCGGCTTTTAATAGATTTTCATTTAATTTATCCAACTCCTCGTCAATTTCTTCAAGGGAGGCATTATTTAAGGGTTCTGGGTTATAACTTTTGAGGAGTTGATTATACTTATCCCAGTTGGCTCGAGCGTAGCTCTTCCGCTCTGGGATAGGGATTTGAATGGGGGAGGTTGAGACTTTAATAAGGATAGCCTGGTGGTCGCTGGGAATAGGGGGGCCCGGATCAATGAAGTAATTATAAGGGAACATATTGCTGGTTAGCACAATATCTGGTTTGGTGGCTGACCTGTCAGTGATATATGTGGGGAATTCTGGTCCAATTCTAGTCATAATGTGTCTATCAATAAGTGTCTCGAGATTCCTGCCTGCTGGGTTGGTCGACGTATAACCGGAGGCAGCGCTTCTTGCATTGAGGTCACCTGCAAAGAGAACGGTTCTGCCGTGACCACATAACTGCAAGAAGTTTGGGAGGGGCAAATACCCTCTCCTTGGGGGTTGGTACCCCGTTGCCAGGACCAGGGGTCCCACTGCCGTACGGACCTCCACAGCAAGATAAGATTCGTCGAGTCCACTTATTGATCTGAAGTCAAGACCTCTTTTCACAGCTATGGCGCATCCGTCAAAACGTTCTACGCTGTGATTTTTGGTCAAGACTTCGTAAGGAAAGATCTTTATTGGGTTAGCGTCGTCTATTTCATGTTCGAAAATAAATATAACGTCTGGGTCACATTGTCTTAATACGTTTCCGTATATTATTTTTTTGTTTGTCCATCCGTCAGAGTTCAAATGTAAAATTTTAAGAGTCGTCATTTTGTAGTTCACTTAAGGGTTTTCGAGTGTAATATGATGTTTTAGGACTTTATTCTCTTACGAGTTTGGGTCCTTGTGGAGTGTTTGGGGGCGTTATGGTTTTTCCTGTACGTTTTTTCCTGTATTCGCCGTCGGTAAGGGTTATAAAAGAGTACGGAGTCAGTTTAATCAGGCCTTGGAGTAAAGCCTCCTCGACCTGTTTTTCACTGAGCTCGTCCGAGGTGAATTCCCATTTGTATATTCCGGCTATTAAGCCTTCGGATACATCTAGGGCATCCATCTCCTTAGGAAAAGGGGACCTTTCGGCAGCGAATACCTTCAAGTTAATTTTTCTTGAATGGTATGCGTGCCTAGATTCCCTCTTGCAAGAAGAGGACGATCTCGGACGTCTCTGGGGCTGCGAGGTTTTTCGTGAGCGGGGTGAACGTGCCCCTCCCTCGGCTCTCGCAACTCCAGTCTCCGTGCCTTCGTTATTCACCTTTGTGGGTGTGTTTGCGTAGGTGGTTTTGTTTTGCTGTGTTTCTTTTGATTGTTTTTGTTCCGTGCGTGCTTTTGCAGCCTGGATCCTGGGGTCTCTGGAGGAAGCTGGGGTTGTGGCATTGTTGGGGGTTGGGAGCTTCTGACAACTAGTCTCTCACTGGGGTTTGAGACTAATTTTCAGAATCTCTTCAGACCGCGGGTTCGAGGGGAACCACATCTTTTCCATTCCATTATTAGTTAGCATCTTATTAAGCTCATCTGCAAAGCACCCCGGGGAGGAGAGATTCGCAATATGAGCATAATATATGCAACACATAATTTCGTCGAGTTTTCATTCTCGACGTGGAGAAATGTAGGATTCACTTTTGACTCCGCTACCGCAGCTTTTGCAACCTTGGCATAAGTGGTGTTGGCTTTTGTTTCCTCTTCCGTTTTTTTCTGTGTGGCTTTCTTTTTAAGGATGTTTCTTGATGGGGCAGGCCATGGAGAGTGTCTTATGTTCCCCCGCGCAGTTTAGACACTTCATGGTGGTGCTTTTACAGCTCCTCCAGAAGTGGTTGTCCGATGCGCAGATGGAACATAAGGTAGCATTCCCTTTGGGGCAGTTGGCTGTAGTGTGCTCCTCATACTTGTAGCATTTGAAGCACATCTGGAGGTCGATAAACTCCTCGCGTTCGACCTGCTCGGGGCAGATCCGAACGTTAAAGAGGAGCATACCACACTCCGTAGCCTTAACCGCCATCGCCGAATCCGTAAACACGATCTTAAAAACGTGCGTGTAATCCTTAAATTTAAGGATTTCCGCTATTTTGGCCCAGGGGTGTTTTTTTTCAACCTCAGCATGAATTTCTTCGATGCTGTGGCCACCGACCCAAGGATCGAGGCGTCGAAGAATAATGCTGCGGTGAGTTTTAATCTGTGGAGGCGTGTGGGGTCTGAGGTTAATCTTTTTTAGGGATTCTGCCGCTTTTTAAGAGGTGAGGACTTCGCAGTCACTCTCCTTTTGGCAGATAGCCGAGTATCCATTATGCGTGTCGATAAGTCTAACTAGGGTTACCCCTAGTTCCCCGTGAGTGATGGCGAAGACATCTCCCCGATCTGGCTTGGGGCCATCGGAGAGAGTCCTCAGCGGTATCCGCCGAGTCTCCCTCATTTAAATCTCCATTTCCGCATAGGAACTGGAGAGATAAAAATATGCGAAGACTCGGAGTGTGTGGCTGTGTTCGTGTGTGTGTGTTTTGTGATATTTTTCACCAGTGAGAAAGAATAGGTCAAAAAAGGAGTAGTCCCTGTCCAAAACAAAACAACCCGATCAAAATGGCACTTTACCTTGGGTGCAGGCGCTTCTCGAAGGCCTGCAGGTCTCCGGTCTACCACAAAGGGAGTACGGTGTGGAAAATGAAGGGGGAGGGCGGAAGCAAGCTCACCCTCGCTACCGACGCACGAAGCGAGTGAAAATTCACTTTTTACTCGTAAAAACGCAATGTCACTTTCGAACGTAGGCTGAATCAGTATTCCTGAACGAGCAATCACTAAACGCGCGTAAACAACAAATTTCACCAATAGTATTCGAAGTCAAACGTAAGGTTGGCTTTACCAGGTCACACGTGAGAAGAGCAAGACTTACTCAGGCAAGCAAAGCAGTCGAGTGATCAGCGATCAACATAAAATCAAATAACTTGTTCGAGCACTTCTCTACCCATGATATAGACCATATTAACCATTTTTCAGCAACGACAGCAATCTGCTTACCTATTCGACTCTAAAGCTACACCCCAAACGTTACGCAGAAGATGCACCTCCTCAGCCAATCAAGCGTAATTTCACATCTAATTTCGGAACAATTTGGGAGGAATGGTTAGCCATGACCTTCGTACTTCGTCTTCCTCTCCAATTCAAGAGTAAGATTTTTCCTACTCAGCTCACCCACCACTGGACCTAATGGGGATGGTCACATCTCATATGCTCGAAAGAACGAGCCTGAAAAGGGTCCTATCTTTCAGCCTTGCCAGAACCATGATTGACTATAGACTTTGTCGCAGAATAGGTCACCAACATCTCCAAAGGTTTGTCGAAATTTTAACGCGGTAGAACCACTTCAGGGGGAAGTTTTCTTTCCGTTTGCCAAGACTCTCCAGTCCTTTAAAACGGTATCTGTTGGTATCATGAGGAGTTTGGAAACTAGTTCTGTCCATGCTTACCAGAATGCCAACACAATAATAAAAGCCAGGAAACTCAAGGAACGGGGCAGTAATAGAGAATGTGCCACTTATAGTCCCCCAAAACTCCTGCTTCCACATCAACGATTTCCTGACAGATACGAGAGTTTTAATCAATACAGGATCGATTATTTTAATAATGCAAGAATCGCCCATAAAGAAATTTGTTGGGAATAATTTTAGTGCTTTCTTAGGTTTGCACAGGAATTTTACGAGGAGATTCACAATTTGTGACATAAAAAATGGAGGGGGAAGATTTTCTAATACATCATAATCTCATAAATGAATGAAAACCGGCAGATTTAATAGACAAGAAAAGTAAGATTTCAACAAAAACAATAATATAAATGTATAGCTTCCTCAATTTCTTTGCAATGTAAAGTGATTCACTAGTTAATTCCATATTGTCAAAATACCTACTATAAATTATATAGACCAATTAAAGAAGTCAGAAATCCAAAATATTTTCCGTTTTATCTGCCTTAGAAAATTAGCAACAGTATATTTGTTGCAAATAGGCACTTCAGACTCTCACCCAAATTACCGCCAATTACTGAGGGCTTAATTTAGTCTTGCTTTCTGAGGAAAGATTACCACCCGACAAGTATTCATACGATAACCCAATCAATTTAGTGCCGCAAACTGACTAATTTTGTTTGCTCATATATGGACATATTCTAGTAAAATAAAACACAACCGAAGATAAGTATCATTTATTATACTTCACTGATTTTATTGAAAATTTTAAAGGTGGCAACATTATTCCTGACTTGCATAGAATTGAATTCTGTGAAAATAACTGCAATTGTCACTGTTTTTATTCGCTTTCAATGGTTATTAATGCTTCAATGCTTACATAAATGCTCCAATTCCTTTAACGTTACATAAATCATGTATTGAGTGTTTTAGACTTCGTTTTTGCCTATGTCGCTGTTGATCATTTGTTTATACCATGCAAAATCGAAAAAGAGCCTATGTAACACTTAAATCAACTCTGCACGATTGAAAGTGCACGGGATGCAAATCATTCTTTTTAATTCTATTTTCGCAGCTGGGTCAATAGAATTATTGTTATAAAGTCAACTCATGCGGTTTCTCCTTTGATGATATTGACCATACCGTCCTACTTGATCGTCTCCACTCTTTCCTTGACATATCAGGCACCGTGCTTTACTGGTTCCGCTCTTACCTCTCGTCTCGTACCCAATCCGTTGTGATTGACGATGTTTCATCCGACTCTACCCCCATTCGCTTTGGAGTGCCACAAGGCTCTGTCCTTGGTCCTCTACTATTTCGTATCTACCTTCTCCCTCTTAGTTCCCTTCTCCGTAATCTCGGTCTATCCTTTCACCTCTATGCTGATGACACTCAAATTTTCGTTTCCTCATCCCCCACGTCTCATGCATACTCTATCACTGACCTCCTGGCTGCCTACTCCTTCATTTCTGACTGGCTCTCTACCAACCTCCTCAGGCTTAATCACTCCAAAGCTGAGGTCCTCTTCGTCGGCACCCCTGCTCTTGTCAAAAAATCTAAATCTCTCTTTCCCTCGCTTACTCTGGGCGGTAATACTATCATTTTTTCTGACTGCGTTAGGAATCTGGGTGTTGTTTTTTATGAGCATCTCTCCTTTAAGCCTCATATCCGCAATGTCAGCAAATCCTCTCTATGTTTCCTTCGTAACTTCTCTCGCATTCGCTCTCACTTTGATCGCCAAAGTCTTGAGACTGCTGTTCATGCCTTCATCACCTCACGCCTTGACTACTGTAACTCTCTGCTTGTGAATCTGCCATCCTCCTCTCTCCGCCCCCTTCAACTTGTACAGAACTATGCCGCCCGGCTTCTCCTCCATCGCCCTCGCTTCTCTCCCTCGAAACCCTTGCTGCATGAACTGCACTGGCTCCCTGTCAGATCCCGTACTCAGTTCAAGATACTTCTCTTCACATTTAAGGCCCTAAACAACAAGGCCCCGTCTTACCTCTCTTCTGCCCTCTCGCCACACCATGTCCCTCGGGATCTTCGGTCATCACATGCCCATCTTTTGAATATTCCTCGTTCAGCCCTCTGTTCAATGGGGGACTGCTCCTTTTCAATCTGCGCCCCTAAGTTGTGGAATGCTCTTCCTGCTGAAATCAGGTCTTCTCCCTCTCTTACCACATTTAAGCGTCTCCTGAAAACGCATCTTTTCACAATTGCCTTCTCTTCCTCTTGAATTTCCATTGAATTTCCCTCTCATCTCAGCACAACGTGCGCTCTGGGAAGGTCTCAGGCCTTGAAGAGCGCATTATAAAAGACTTATTATTATTATTATTATTATTATTATTATTAGATAGATGCAATTGCCCAATTTCCACGAGGAAAACAGTGCAGGAATTGTAACCATTTCTTTGATTTGTCACTTTCTCAGGAGATTTATGAAAAATGGGGCTAAGACCCTATATCGTCGGACTTTGGGAATTTCTGAACGCAAATGGCGATAAAGAAACAAGTTCAAGGCGGGTGAATAAATTGTACAGCATTAGCGATTATAGAAAAGTAATGGAGAGTATAATAAAGA
The DNA here is from genome assembly GCA_963969495.1 of Ceratothoa steindachneri. Lineage (NCBI taxonomy): Eukaryota > Metazoa > Arthropoda > Malacostraca > Isopoda > Cymothoidae > Ceratothoa > Ceratothoa steindachneri. The sequence goes on from OZ018318.1 coordinate 53,209,797, forward strand.
TGTGAAAGGTATGAATTATCTAATGTAATAGGTTTGATGAAATTTAAAGTATCAAAATTAAAGTATGAAGAGGAAATATAGTAGGTAGGGACCAAATGAATTTTATTTAAATTTAAACTTTTATTACAAGATCTAAAGAAAATATACCCGAATCTGAAAAAAAGATAATTTCCGGCAAAAGAATGGAGAATTTATCTTTGTATTTGATAATTAGTATGCCAAGACAGGCAAGGCTATTGGTCATTTTATATTCGACCATGTAATAAATGTTTGTAGGAATTGGATCAATTAATTTGAGAAATTACTTAACATGTTAAGGAGAGTCGAATATTGCCAGAATCCTCTACAAACCTGCCATACAAAGGGAGTTTTATATGGAGGGGGCAACTAATGAAAGTTTAGTCCTCAAGGGTGAGCCATAAATATATCTGCAGCATGAATCTATCACGACTGGAGAGCTTATTAGGCTTATACCATTAAGTTGTTTGTGAATGGTACTCGTATGATTGTACAGAAGGCAAGTTTTTTTAAACCAAGTTCAGGTGTCTGTTCAAAGAGGGGACGAGTGAAGCTATAAACTTATCAAGCATAGTAAACGACATATTAAGAATAATATCAATTACTTCATCTCATTGTGTAACAGCGAAATGAAATAAAATATCAAAGTTAAGAAGGACATAAGTTAGTCTAATAGAGAGCCATTTTAACTTAGTGACAAAGCTAAAAACTGTTAGTAATGCTGTACTGATTAAAAGTGTTGGTAATACTTTATTGATTAAAAGTGTTGGCAATATTATATTGATTAAAACTGGTGGTAATACTGTATTTATTCAAACTGCTGGTAGTGCTGTATTGATTAAAACTTCCAGTCAAGATGTATTGATTAAAACTGTCGGTGATGCTGTATTGATTAAACTGTTGGTAATACGTATTTATTAAAACTTCTGGTAATGCTATATTAATTTAATATTTTGGTAATGCTGTATTGACTAAAACTGATGGTATTGATGTATTTATTAAGATTTTTCGTAATGCTGTAATGGTTAAAAGTAAAAATGTTTAGTAATTTAACCGGATACTTTGCCAGTTTATGAGTAGGAAGAGAGTAAGTAGCCAAGATAGTTCGTAAAGAAGATCAGAGGAAGGGGTCAAAGATGCCCGATATTTAAGTCTTTAGTTGAAAACGATTAACTTTCTCTTCAACACGTGATATTAGTTTATCGAGTGGTTCAGTAACTGGTTTGAAAGTGGTTTCATACCTAGGTAAAGAGTTTTAAAAAAAAATTCACGATCCATTCTGGCGCGCGCAAACACGGGTATACTACGAATAATATTACATCACGAGCAAACCAACACCGATACAAGAGCAGTAAAATTCATGAACATCTTAATGGGAAACACAACTGGAATAAAATCCCCAACATTGCCGAAAATTTACAAACCATCGACAGATCAACAATGAAGAAAACTTGAAGATTGCTGAAGCAATTCTTATCAAAGAAAGGAAGCCGGAATCAAACACGAAATGTGAAGAACTAAAAAACTGGTTAAATATTTTTCATTAGGTTCGCATAAGAAAAATCTGTCTTTAATAGTATCGCATATAGATTTGGGAATTAAAAGTGTATATATTTACCTGTTAATACACATAATCATGTCTGTATAATGCATGTACCCTTTCCGTCTTGCCTTCGTGTCTCATTAACGCTAGCCTCTGAACGGTCACCTACCTGCGTATATGATAAGCCTATATCACCATTCCATTCCTACCTGAACACTTTGTATTAAAAAGGTGGATCACTTTACTTAGTATGTTCTGAAGATACGATAAGTGTAATCATGAAACGTCAACTCATAATGAATAAAGCTAATAATAAAAGCAGGTTGCATTTTTCTATCTGGAATCATCTTAAAACGCTTGAATTTCAACGCAAGAAAGATTTTTCGTAAGCTGGAAACGAAAACCCACAAAGCAGTTAAATCAAAAGCTGATATCCAATTTCTGAAATATTATTATTATTATTATGATTATATTTACCATAATCATTATTATTAATATTAGTATCATTATTATTATCATTGTTATTATCATCATCATTATTAATATTATTATAACATAGTACAGCTGGAATTTGATTCTATGTAAGGATGTAATCATAACACAAGTTTTAACAATTTAAGAACGACCAGAATCTAGTGAGAATTAACATAGGTAAGAGTGGAAAGTGAATAGGATATGTTTAAATCATTTAGAAGAGGCTAACATACACGATTATAAAGTGAATAAAAAAAAAGTGTTAACAAATTAAAAGCAACCAGAATCAGGTGAGAATTAACATAATTAATAGTGGAAAGTGAATAGATGTTTAAATCAATTAGAAGAGCTAACCTATACGATTATAAGGCAAAATAAAAAAACGTTAACAATTTAAATGCGAGTAGAATCTAGTGAGAATTAACATAGGTAATAGTGGAAAGTGAATAGGACATGTTTAAATCAATTTTAAGGGGATTAAATACAAGATTATAAAGTGAAACTAAAAGTTTTAACAATTTAAAAGCGACGAAAATCTAGTGAGAATTAACATAGGTAATTGTGTAAAGTCAATAAGTCAAGTTTAAATCAATTAGAAATGGCAAGCATACATGAATATAAAGTGAAATATAACAACTATTAAAAAATTAAAAGAGACCAGAATCTAATGAGAATTAACATGATTAATAGTAGAAAGTGAATAGTTGTTTAAAGGATTACAAGGAGAAGCATATACGATGGAAAGTGAATAGGATATGGTTAAATCAATTTTAAGTGTCAAGCATACACGTTTATATAGTTAAACAAAAATGTTTTAACAATTTAAAAGTGACCAGAATCAGGTAAGAATTAACATAGGTAATATTGGAAAATGAATATGACATGTTTAAAACAATAAGATGTGGCTAGTATACACGATTATAAAGTGAAACAAAAAAGCGTTAGCAAATTAAAGGCGACCAGAATTTAGTATGAATTAACATTGGTAATATTAGTAAGTTAATATGACATGTTGAAATAAATTAGAAGTGGTTAGCATACACGATTATCAAGTGAAACAAAAAAATGTTAACAAATTAAAAGCGACCAGAATTTCGTGGAAACTACCATAAATAATAGTGGAAAGTGAATATGACATGTTTAATCCATGATAAGTGGCTAGCATACACGATTCTAAAGTGAAAAAAGGGTTAAAATTTAAAAAGCGACCAGGAGCTCGTAGTAATTAACATAAATAATAGTGGAAAGTGAATAGGATTTGTTTGAATCAATTCGAAGTGGCTAGCAAACACGATTATAAAGTGAAATAAAACAAGTGTTACCAATTTACTAGCGACCAGAATCTAGTGAGAATTAATTAACATAGGTAATAGTGGAAAATGAATCGGCCATGTTTGAATCAATTATAATTAGTTAGAATACACGATTATAAAGGGAAATAAAACAAGTATTAACAATTTAAAAGTGACTGGAATCTATTAAGAATTAATATAGGTAATAGTGGAAAGTGATTAGGATATGTTTAACTTAATTTTAAGTGGCTAGCATACACGATTATAATGTAAAAACAAAATGTTTAACAATCTAAAAGCGACCAGAATCTAGTAGGAATTAATACAGGTAATAGTGAAAAGTAAATATGATATGTTTAAAACAATAAGAAGTGGCTAGAGCAACCACGATTATAAAGTTAAACAAAAAGGTTTTAAAAAATTAAAAGCAACCAGAAACTAGTGAGAATTAACATATAAATGTGGAAAGTAAATAGGATAAGTTTAAATCTTTTTTAATTGGCTAGCATAGACGATTATGAAGCAAAACAAAAAAGTGTTAATAATTTAAAAGCGACCAGAATCTTGTGAGAATAAACATTGGTAATAGTGGAAAGTGAATCTGACATGTTTAAATCAATTTTAAGTGGCAAGCATACACGATTATGCAGTTAAATGAAATAAGTGTTAAAAATTTAAAAGTGACCAGAATCTAGTGACAATTAACATAGTTAATAGTGGAAAGTGAATCTGACATGTTTAAATCAATTTTAAGTGGCACGATTATAAAGTGAAACAAAAATGTGTTAACAATTTATAGGCGAAAAGAATCTCGTGGAAATTAATATAAATAATAGTGGAAACTGAATAGGACATGTTAAAATCAATTTTATGGCTTAGCATAAACGATTATAAAGTGAAACAAAAAAGTGTTAGTAACTTAAAAGTGACTAGAATCTAGTGAGAATTAAAATAGGTAATAGTGTAAAGTGAATATGACGTTTAAATCAATTAGAAGTGGCGAGCATACAAGCAATATACAAATATCTAGTGAAAATATTATTTTATAAAAATTTCTTGAAAAGAATTAGAAAGAAGGAAATATGCGAATTTAAAGCTAATAATAAGAGTACAATTGTGAAATTCTGTGTCTATCAGCAATATATCCGACATAACTAAAGTGTGAAATTGTATCTTTAAATGAAATTTGGAAAAAAAGACAACTAAAAACATTAATATATTAATGTAAAGACTTAGAATAGTATTCAGAGAAAAATATTTTATTTTATAAAAATTTCTTGAAAAGAATTAGAAAGAAGGAAATATGCGAATTTAAAGCTAATAATAAGAGTACAATTGTGAAATTCTGTGTCTATCAGCAATATATCCGACATAACTAAAGTGTGAAATTGTATCTTTAAATGAAATTTGGAAAAAAAGACAACTAAAAACATTAATATATTAATGTAAAGACTTAGAATAGTATTCAGAGAAAAATATGGTTATTATTTGTTAAAAGTCACACGAAAATAGCACAATATCAAGCATACCTTTCTGAATGATTTTTTTGTGCTTTCTTCAAATCCGATATCCTTTTTTTGGCAAATGCAAATTTATGTCCTAAATATAATTTAATACTTTAATAACTGAATAAATTTTCCTGCAATGCTACTACACCTTACGTTCGTTCATATTCTTGTAATATTATTATTTTTGAGTTTGTATACTACTAGTTGAGGTTAGAAGCTGGTTGGGGTTAGAAACCCCATTGTTTCACAAACTAATAATTTAAAAACTTACGACCAAAATAAATGTTTAAACAAATAAGCGAGAAGTGACGTCAGCAACAAAACAATAGACGACCGAAAAGCAAGTTATTGATATATGCATTCGTAAATAGAGGCATTCTATGCATTGGACAAATGTATTTATTTGATTATTATGCCCAATACAATTAGATATCGGTTCACAAGTAGTGGCTCGACTGGAAGTCGATGCGTTCAGAAGTTTGTGAATTTTAACTTAGAAGCTAACCTAAGATTGGTGTAAATGGGATTATTGTCGAGATAGATGAAAGCAAGTTTGTAAAATCTAAATTGCTATAGGGAAGTACGGAGTTTGGGCATTTAGCGGTCTTAAATATGAATCGAAAAATAATTTGTTTTGTCTGTACTGGACCGTTCAGTAGATATATAATACCTTTAATACTACAGTACATTTTGGCAGGTTCAGTAACTACGCGCAACAGGTGCAAAGTTTACGATTCATTGAGTGATATTGGTTATACTTATTTCACAATTAATCATTCTTTAAGCTTAATTGACCCTCAAAGTCGGGCTCACACTCAAAATATTGAGAAACTGTGAAAGGATTTCAAATCATAGGTACTGCACGCAGGCAATAGGAAGGAACATTATAATGACTACTTTGCCAGATATTTATTTATTCATTAACCTCCACTTAATGAAAGGATGTATAGTTTTTTTCAGTTATAGCTCAGTTATATCCTCTACTAAATTAACAGTTTCTTGCTTGATTAATTATGAAAAAAATGTTTGGTTAAGTAAAGTAATGTTAGGTTAAGTAAGGATATGATAGTTATGTAAAATAGAAAAAAAAAATTAATGGTACATTTGATGTGTTTGTTTTTAATCTAACTTTTTTTTGTACACAAAATTAGTAATTCATTTTTTTAGACTTCTATGCATTTGCACATAAAATTAGATCAAATTTAAATAAAATCAAATTTACCACTAAAATATATTTTTTACTTTCAAACTAGAGTTGGGGCCTTAATCAAATAAATACCCAAAATGTATTAAATATTATAATAAATGTGCAGCAAAATAATGTAAAATTAACTAGGTAAACATGTAACTCATGGTAGCGTAGTGGTTAGCGTACTGGAGTTTAAAACAAAAGGTCCTAGGTTTGAGTCCTGCGTGGGCAAAAAGACCTCTAGCTCCTAACTTGAACTAGCAAGAAAGATGAGAAAGGGCCGACTTTTAGTAGCGGAAAGTCAATGCCTGAAATGACGATGATGAAACATTTCTAAAATAATGATGACGATCTCTAGACACTACCTGCATTGGTTTGTCTCAGCAGTAGTAGGCAAAGCCCTTAAAAGATGATGATGAAACTTGTCTAAAATGATGATGACGATCTCTAGCCACCATCTGATTGTTTTTTTTTCAGCAATAGTAGGCAAAGCCCTGAAATGATGATGATGATGATGATGATGAAACGTCTAAAATGATGATGACGATCTCTAGACACCGCCTGCATTGGCTTTTCTCCTCAGTAATAGGCAAAGCCGTGAAATAATGATGACGATCTTTAGCTACCATCTGCATTGTTTTTTTCTGAGAAATAGTTGGCAAAGCCTGAAATGATGATGATGATGATGAAACATGTCTGAAGTGATGATGACGATCTCTAAACACTACCTGCATTGGCTTTTCTCCTCAGTAGTAGGCAAAGCCCTGAAATGATAATGATGAAACATATCTGAAATGATGAAGTCTCCGGGAATCTTTGTCTTTCTTTCTCCCTCTTCTCTTAGGAATCTGTCCCCCTACTTATAGTTTCAGTTTCAATTTTTTCTCTTATTTTCAAATTATATTCTTTTATCTTTTTGTGTTTTTTTAATAAATTGTGAACTCTGATGCTTCGTTACTTAATCAATACTCATACTGGTCTTAGTCGTCTAGTAAAGCTCTCGGGTACTTTTGGTTACTACTTTAACATTGCCTTAAGATTGTTTTGGAAGTCTTCTTTCCTGAGTTTGGAGCCTGAGGCAGTTTCTTTTCTCCTTTCTTACATGTTTGGTCCGCTTGAAAGCTTAATTTCACGGTACTGAAATAATTAACACTTCTGAAAGTTATGTTCTAGGACTTTTAATTCTTAATTTTCTCTTCAAAAACTTCATATTCCAACGAACTTTGGAATGATTCTAGATACCATGTTTTTAGTCCATTAAAAAGTGGGTGGAGAGATTTCATGCTCATTATCTACTTTTAAGACCACTTTCTAAGCTCCCACTATTTGGGATGGGAGGTGCACGTTATCCCCGCGCGAACAAGAAAATGAAAATCTGCTAAAGGATAGCTATCGCACTCGTCAAACTTAGCGACGTCTCTTATAAATAAATCGTTCTTGGTCACGTGTAAGATGACGTGCAAAATTTGGTCTCGGCGCAAGGCTTCAGCACAATGAAAAGGGTGGATTTCCCTCAAATGACGCCGCAATTCGTCAGGTCACTGAAAAACGGGGAACTCGCCCAAGCATCCCCCTCAAATCACGCTAAGCTTCTCCGGGGCCCAGACAGCCGTCTGGATAAGGGAGAGTCCTAATGATGCGTTACAAAAAAAATCCTTGAGAGGAATCAAGGAATTAAGATCACTGGGGTGACTAAATCCCGGTGAGTCGATGGATTTGTTTAGGAGGGTGATATAAGGGAGGAAAAAGAGTGATCTGTTACACATTTTAAGACTTTAAACCAGGTAGCATGGAGGGTCCTCCTTCGATCTTCGGGCTTTCATTTCCTCCTCTGATGGAGTGTCGGGGCCTTTAACAACGCTTCGAGGTTTCATATGAGCTACTTTTCTCCTCTCCTGTTTTATGAGTACAAATATACAGTTACACATCCTCCTAAAGGCATTGAAACCGTCACGGAACGCATCTGAAAACTTTGGGGTGTGGAGGTCAGGCCTCTTCAAAGATGTCAGCTACATCATGATTGCGCCTACTACATTTCGCCACCGTTGCGAGGGAACACACAAAACTATAGATTGATAGAACATTAAATAAATAGACAGGAAAAGGGAAATTTAGACACTCAAATGCGGATAAAACGAGAAAGAACGTAGAAAGCGCAAACTTCTGCCAACACCATTGTCATTAAATTCGAACAATCATGAAATCCATAATAGCGCAATGAATCCGGATTTCTATTCCAGATAAAGCATTGGTTAATTCAGGTAGCACCATATAATTCCTTCACCATGGAAACCTAAACATGTATTTCTTCAGTAGCTTGTGAATTATCAACAAGTTATTTTTCCATTATAGCAGAGCCGAACCTCGTATTCCTCCAGATATAGGAGATCCTGATCCCGTATTCGTCCGTATATAGCAGATTATGATCTTGTATTCATCCAGATAGGGGAGATCCTGATCTCGTATTCCTCGAGATATATAAGATACTGATCTCGTATACCTCCAGATATAGGAGATCCTAATCTCGTATTCGTCCATATATAGCAGATCCTGATCTCGCATTCGTCTATATATGGCAGATCCTGATGTCGTATTCGTTCAGATACATAAGATACTGATCTCGTATTCATCCAGATATAGGAGAACGGAATCTCGTATTTGTAGACATATAGGAGATCTTGATATCACATTCGTCCAGATATAGCAGATCCTGATCTCGTATTAGTCAAGATATACGAGAGCTTGATCTCGTATTTCTCCAGATATAGAACATCCTGATCTCGCATTCGTCCAGATAGAGGAAATCCTTATCTCGTATTCCTCCAGATATAGAAGATGATAATCTCGTGTTCGTCCAGAAATATGAGATCCTGATCTCGTATTCTTTCAGATATATAAGATCCTGATCTCGTATTCGTACAGATATAGGAGATCATGATCTCGTATTCGTGCATACATAGGAGATCCTGATCTTGTATTCGTCCAAATATGGCCTATCCTGATTTCATATTCATCCAGACATAGCAGATCCTAGGGTCATATTTGTTCAGATACATAAGATACTGATTTTGTATTCATCCAGATATAGGAGAACCGAGTCTCGTATTCGTAGACATATGAGATATCCTGGTCTCGTATTCGTCCAGATATAGCAGATCCTGATCTCGTATTCGTCCAGATATACGAGATCTTGATCCTTTATTTCTCCAAATATAGAAGATCCTGATCTCGTATTGTTTCAGATATATGAGATCCTGATCTCGTATTCGTAGAGATATAAGAGATCCTGATCTCATATTCGTGCAGACAGAGGAGATCCTGATCTCGTATTCGTCCAGATATAGAATATCCTGATCTTGTATTCCTAGACACATGCGAGATCCTGATAATAATAATAATAGGCATTTATAATGCGCCCTTCAGGGCAGTTAGCCCTCCCAGAGCGCAGGTTGTGTAGCGAGTGTAGAGAAAGTTTACAGGGGAGATAAGGCAATTCTGAAGAGATGTGTCTTCAGGAGACGTTTGAAAGTAGAAAGGGAGGAAGGGGATCGGACTTCAAAAGGAAGAGCATTCCAGAGTCTAAGAGCACAAACTGAGAAGGAACGGTCACCCATCGAACAGAGGACAGAACGAGGAGTGTTCAGGAGGAAAGCGAGGTTAGACCAGAGTGGCCGAGGAGTTTGACGAAAGGAGAGGGCAGACGAGAGATAAGGTGGAGCCTCGAGGTTTAGGGTCTTATAGGTGATGAGAAGAATTTTATAGTAGGTACGAAAGCGAATAGGTAACCAGTGTAGCTCCTGTAACAGAGGCATCGAAGGAGAGAACTGGGGGCGGCGAAGGAGGAGCCAGGCAGCATAGTTTTGAAATAGTTGTAGGGGGCGGAGTGACGAAGAAGGGAGATTCACTATAAGAGAATTGCAGTAGTCTAAGCGTGAGATGACGAAGGCATGAATAGGAAATCCTAATATCGTATTCGTCCAGTTATAGTATATGGGAATCTTGTATTCGTATAGATATGGGAGATCATGATCTCGTATTCGTCCACATATAGAATATCCTGATCTCGTATTCGTAGACACATGCGAGATCCTGATCACTTATTCGTCTGAATATAGTAGATCGTAATCTCGTATTCGTCGAGATATAGGAGATCTAGATCTGTTATTGGTAGAGTTATTTGAGATCCTGATCTCGTATTCGTCCAGATATGGTAGATCTTGATTCCGTATTTGTCTAGATATAGGGGATCTGGATTTCGTATTCGTTAAGATATGGGAGATTCTGATCACGTATTCGTCCAGATATAAGAGATACTGATCTTATATTCCTCCAGATATAGGAGATCTTGATCTCTTATTCGTCCAGATATAGGATATCCTGATCTCGTAATCGTCGAAATATAGGAGATCTCGGACTCGCAATCGTCCCAATATGTCACACCTGGTTCCCTTATTCCTCTAGATATTTCAGATCTTGATCTCGAATTCGTCCAGCCATGGCAAATCTCGATCTTGCCTTCGTCTATATATAACTTTTTACCTTTAATAGATGAAATCTGTTTAAAGGATCCTAAATATACCTAATAGGTCGATTTATAGGTAGGTTATTATATCACAGATCCAGATCTTACTTCCTCTTTGGTTCATATTGTCTATGTTGGTCGGACGTCATAAATTGTCCATACCTGAATATCTCAATTTGAGGACTCCATTGCCCTATGTTTCAGTTAAAGAAAGTGATTAATTGATCTCAAAAACACAACTAGATTTGGATCCGTCTCAAATCTAATTACACCACATTTCTCTAGAGAATTTAATCGAAATCATTAATAAAACTTAAACATATCTTGAGACAAATTGAATAGAAATGCCAGAATGCGGAAGTTTCGACTCAAAGCCATAAAATAACAAAAATTTACACATCAAATGTAAAGCTTGACGAACTCAAAAGTACGAACAACAGTAAGTATCTAAAGAAAAGATTGATAGAAATTTAAACGTCTTTATCAAAGATTGACAGAAGTTTAAACGCCAAAGACAAATATTGAGAGAATTCAATTCTAAATGATACTTCAAAGATTGACACAAATTTAAATGCAGAATGATAAAATAACATAATGTACACAACAAAAGCAAAGAATGACATAAATTTAAAAGCAAAAGTAAATATTGACAGAAATTTAAACGCCAGAAGCAAAGATTTATAGAATTTTAAACTAAATAGGCCAAGATTTACAGAAATGTAAACCCCAAAAGCAAAGATTGAAAGAATTTTAAACGCCAAAGGAAAATATTGACAGAATTTTAAACGCCTAAAGCAACGAATAATAGAATTTTTAAGCGCGCAAAAAGCAAAACAACGAAAATTTAAACACAAATCAAGATTGACGATGTCTCTACACAAACATACAATATCGGAAGGACAAACACAAACAAATTACAAACACTATCGACCAAAATGAATTAGAGATTTTAGGGACAAAATGCACATATACAAACAAGAAACACACTTTCAAAGAAACATACATATAGCAGGATGGCCCTTTTTTCTGATCACTGCACTCTTTGACACCACTTTTGTAGCGGTATGCTCTGTAGTACGTGAGTTACTTCTTTGATGAAGTAGGCTTTGATCTAAGAGTGCTAATTCGTTTTTTTTTGCTTCTTAAGGAAGAGCTATTTCAACACGTAAGGATAAGAGGAAACACAAGATTTATACCAAAATAAACATATATTTTAAAAGAAACACCTAACTATGACAAACAAACAGTTAAAACATTTCTATCCTTGTCTCAATGCTAAACTCGACTATTCCGCTTGTCATCTAGGCCTCTCACAATGCCAGCTATGTCAAAAATCAACAAATAGGCTACGCGTAAACACACCAAATGCCGATTAGTATTTTTATCGCGACTCTATTTGATTAGCGTTAAAAATTAAATTAACGTACTATCGTCTACAAGCAAATATGACCTAGGTTCATGAACAATGGTTTCTACTCCCCTTAAAACGTGAGACGTACTAAACTTCTACTATCGCAATATGAATATGAATGTTCTTTCTAACTTAAAGGACAGGAGGTATTAGGGATTGCCGGATGTCGCTGGAGGGCTTATATCTCGCTTTAGAGTGTTGTGGCCGATGGTTGAATCTCGTAGAGGTAGTATGGCGGGAGAGAGATGAGACGATGAAACTTCTAATTAAAGAACGGGACCTCGTTGGGGCTGGGTTCTTCTCCTCTCACTCTTACGGAGCTTGATATGTGAGAGCCACTCGAGTGTGAGCGGGTTTACTTTTCTCCAGTCAGACTTTTCTCCAGTCTGTAAAAAAGAGTCTTCGGTATGGCACCGATATCAAGATAGACTATTTATGTTAATTCGGCCCGGGAAGGGAAGGGGGGTCGATTTTCTCAATCTAATCCTATCGTTCCTCACGAAAATAGTCTTGTATGGCTGAAGGATCGATCTTTACGAACTGAACCTTCTTCTTTCTTATCGAATTCTAATCTTCTTGTCTGGCTGAAGGATCGATCTTCACGAACTAATCCTTCTACTTTCGTATCACTTCTTGTCGGGCTGAAGAATCGATCTTCACGAACTGATCCTCCTTCTTGCGTATCGACTTCTAATCTTCTTGTCGGGCTTTAATCCCTACTGTTTCTTTTCGGGGCTTATTTATAGGCGGATCATCGCCCCATCTAAAGGAAGAAGTGCCCAGGCCACAGAGAAAGGGGGGAACGCGAATGGTGAGTTCGCAATGAGGAGAGCGAGAATTGCAGAGGTTGTCACTGGGGTGCCCAAGTCGGCTCGCTAATTAGTGACTCGCAACCGCACCGCTACTTGGCGTGCCTTTTGACTAGCACCGCTTTTTTTTCTCATAACCACGGGTTTATGGGTCTCGTAGATAATTGGATCATTAGAGCGTCGTTTAAGTGCCTTATGTGGTCGCCTTAAAACAGATGTTAGCTCGAACTTCCCAAAGCGGCGAGGAGATCAAACAGGGTAGGCAGTTACGGCTATTCGCCGGCTACCACTCCCACGCTTCTCCTCATGGATGGGGGCTTCAATATACCTATACTCCTCCGGGATGCTTAGTGTAGCCATTTCTCTACAATACACACACTAACTAAAACGGTACTATGTCGGAAACCAACGAGGGAATATGGGAAAACATCTTCGGATACACACATAAAATAATTCCAACACACATAAACATACTTTTGCTATGGAAAAATGACCTCCCATGATCTTCCATGGGTGAGGAGTACCATACCATGCTCCAGGTGATAATGTTAGGTACCATTCATTGCTTTTCGCCCCCTATGGACGTGGGACGTAGTGTTAGTCTCAACGCCTAGCTTGAAAGGCGCAAAACCAACGTATTAGGGTTGTAAACTAAAGTGGAGTGGTTGTAGACCTGGGAAAAGAGAAATTGATAAATGAGAGTAAGGTTTTTGAAAAGATAAAGGTGTTCTTTTCAGGAGAGATTCTCTAAGCGATGTAAGCTAAGAGAACCCTCGTTAGTTCACAGTTTAAAAGAAACGGTGGAGAGATAAGGTAAAGTTTGAAGGACTTGTTCCGTTCGCCCTGGAAATGAGAAATTGTGGACTTACCTTGAGTAGCTTTGGAAGTGAGACCTTAACATCGAAAACCACTGGACCATACTTTGAAGGGAAGAAACGAAACGAGTCGGGAGTCTTGAAGAGGGAGGTGTTTACGAGACGAGATCTAGCACAATTGTGTCTGAGACAATCCCTAAAGCAGGAAAGGGGGGCCTAGGGTGCAGGGAAGGGAAGTTCATTCCCCCGCATCCTAAGGAGTCTCAGGGCAATAAAGTCAACACATGTGTGGTGTGGGATAGCGCGGTAAATGCAAGGCCCATTTTTCTAAAGGCAGCGCGCGCCTCATCGCTGTTATAGCGAGCCTCCAAAACTAGTTGGAAAAGAGTCGTGGCTCTAACAGGAACATTGTTTAGTGCGGATAGAAAAGAGAAGAGAATGAACGAAGGAAAATGGACAAAGGCGGGCTGAACCAAACATCGGATTTTTACCTGAGGCGAAGCGCCAGGTCAAGGCATCGCTTTTTTAAAGAGTAAAGTTCATTTGTACCAATTTAGAGCCATGGAATGACCCATATGACCATGGAACATATGGTTATTCACCCTGGAGATTTCAAACCTGCCATCGGATTTGGCGCTGGGTGGCGCCATCTAGTGGCAGAAGAAGCCTCATTTAGCCATTTAAATGCATTTTTTTTAAGTGATTTGAACCATGGGAAGCCATTAATGAAATAACCATTTATCATCTCATCACTGAACGCCGCATGTCATTGGAGAGACTTTCCCTCTTGTTTTGGATGGGGTAAGGGTTGGGGGAGAAGGGAGGAGAAAGCTCGTATATGTAACCCATTGGATTCACGGTTAAAGTCTAAAATAAGAAATATAAAATTAATAACGTGAAATAAAAACCCTCAATTATTATTATTATTATTTTTATTTAAATTATATTTATTAAGTTACCCCCTGCAACCATTTTTAATTTAGCTTATCTCTTTTGTTAAAAGTACGTAAGAACAAGATAAGAACAAATAAGTAGGATCATAAGATAATAATTATAATAGCAATAATAATATGCATTTGAACAAGTTACACATATTGTTTTCAAAATATTTTCGTATTTGATTCAAAATGGACATCGGAGGAAAAACAAATATTTAGGGACGAACCTTTAATCATTTGCTCAGTCGCTTCTGGTGTTTATTCAATTGCCTTCCTTATTCGGTCCAAGAATCCAGGATTTTGCTCTGGACATTTTTTAATGTTGTCCATAATGAGCATGAAAGGCTTACGTTAATGGGTGTTTGTATGCTAGTATGGTTCTTACATTGATCTTATTTTGGGGTTGATTTCGCCCCAAAATATAAGTATTTCGTTTTCTTCCTCTTCTTCTTCTAACCTTTCTTATGTGATGTGTGGTTGTCGATCGTACTTTAGTGAGATGTGAACATTTTTCATGATCTTTGGGTACACACGTAGATTACTGTATACGAATAGTTGGAGACTGTGCACTCGTCAATGGTCATTAAAATTAGATAAACGCGTGGTAGTACTCCTTTAAAAATGAATTAACCAATAAATAAAATAGAATGCAAGTCTAGATTATTAACCTCAATATGTTTGTAAGTTACATAAGGGCGTATCATTCGTTTCTTGTCGATAGATTTATAAACGGGGGAAAATTGTGATTAATAGCGTTGAAATACATCAACACAAACGAACAATAAACAATGATGCCCCATGTCCTAATTTCACGGCACGTAATTAAAAGGACTGCATTAATTCATCTACTAGTCATATTTTTTAGAAATATCTAAACCAGGACAAGTTCCAGGTGACTTCACGAATGCTACCGTAACCCACATTTTTAAGAATGTACATGGTCACATGTCTGATAATTACTGTCCCATTGACTTGACCTAAATTATAGGCAAAGTGCTCGAAATAGGGATTTAAGATCACATTTTTGCCATTTAGAGTCATAATATGATTAATATTCAATATGAATTCAGACATAAGTGATATCGCATAACAAAGGGATTTTTTAGGATTGTAATTTGGTTCATTATTTTTATAATTAATTATACTATTTGTATTCTTCCTTTGTGAAGTTGGCTAACCAATAATTGTCACTGTTTCGCCCAATACGAGTTAATCTTGCAAATGCGTTTGTTAAATAATCATTATTCGTTGAAACTCGCCCTCTTAATAGACATTGCCCTGATCATATTGTTTATATTTATTTGCCTTTTGGAATGGTTTCTCCTGAGATAAATATCATACTGCTCTCTCTCTCTCACTCACCTGTAAGCAGTGCTTACAGGTGGAGAAAAAGGCTCATCGCTTGTTAGGTTACATCAAGAGGCAATTCAGCTTTTGAACAAAAGAGGTTGTTTTGCCTTTGTACAACTCGCTGGTGAGGCCTCACCTAGAGTTCGCTGTTCAGTTATGGTCTCCTCATTATCAAAAAGACATTGATCGTCTGGAAAAGGTGCAAGCCAGGGCCACGAAACTGATCCCATCGCTAAGGAACAAGTCATACCAAGAAAGAGTAAAAGAGCTCGATCTTTATTCGTTCGAGACTCGAAGACTGCGCGGTCGTCTAATAGAGATTTTTAAAATCTTGAAAGGATTTGAAAATGTCGACTCCACCAAATTCTTTACCCTCAACCGGAATATGACTCGAAATCACGGGTGGAAGGTGGAGCTGCCCAGATTCAATACCATTCCGGTGGGTAAGTCATGCACATATGACATTTGCGACACATGGAACAAACTACCAGCGGGGGTTGTTGAGAGTAGCAGTGTTGAACCGTTCAAGAGTAGACTTAAAAAATTATATTTGAAAAGTTGATGATCTCATAGCAAGTAATTAGTACATGCTAAGAATCGAAACCTTAAAAAGTGCCTCCTCGATACGGGCCGCAAGGCCTTTGAGGTACTTCTTTTCCTTGTAACTCATTGTAACTCTCTCTCTCTCTCTCTCTCTCTCTCTCTCTCTCTCTCTCTCTCTCTATATATATATATATATATATATATATATATATATATATATATAAGAAAGAGCAAATGCAAGTTCTGCAGGTGATAACAACCACCAGAGGGCTTTCGCCATATTTATTTTCTGCCTTTCAAAACAATTTTGAAGACAGAAAGAAAGGTGCAGAACCTTGCATTGCAGACTATATAACAATACAGTACAAGAAAGAGAAATTTGACTTGAATGAGCAATGAGACAAGAAACATGAGTTTTTTAGAGGTAAGAGAAAGGGACATTAGAAGAAGTCTAGAATCAAAGAGAGTGAGGGCGGCACAATAAAGGCAACCCTTTACCGAGAAGACAGAGATAACGCCAGGGAAAAAAGTTTTAAATTCCTGGCCGGGACACGAACCCAGGTCTGCTGATTTTTACCCTGGCGTACTTTCTGTCTTCTCGGTAAAGGGTTGCCTTAATTGTGCTGCCCTCTGCTCTTTTTTATTCTAGTCCAGTCTCCTACACGTCCAACGTACTGGACACACAAGTGCAAAGTAAGCTTGCAAGCATCAGGGGTGAGGATCTGGGTTCAAAGTGATAAACTGCGCGTTTTGGAAGCAACCATCGATGGCGGTACCCACTCGTGACCCCCGGAGTAGGGGGGAGTTAGCGTTCCTCGTCTGGGGCATGTTGTGCTATAAAGAGGGGAAGGAAATGGTGCAGTGGTGTGATTGGCTTTATGTGAATGCCCATAGGAAGCTAGCTACCCCTTGCGGGGTAAGTTTCAGCGTATCTTTCAATGGAGGAGCACCTCGCGACGCCCTGGAAAGTTGTGTGACCTCGCTCGCTGGAATCGAATCCGTGCCTCGACGCTAGAAATCCATTGTTGTATCCACTAGGTTAGCGAGAGGACCTCATGGTGTGTTAAAAAGCGATTAAAGAGTTCGGCTCATCTAAGCATAAATTAAGAGTAAGTACAAAATTCTACATATAATCCTACCATTATTTTCACCCATAGTTAAGCCCCATTTTAATTAAGCGATAATGGTTTGTAGTCTGGTACTCCTGAACGATATTGGTAGGTTGCTGAGGGCACAGCGACGTGCAACAAGTCAAGGGTAACCGTTCGGGAGAAATGTTACCATGAGAATTAAAGCCAAAGTTGTTGAAAATCAGTCTGTTAGAGGGGGCTGAGGTAAGGGGCTCAGAAATCGATTCAAAACTTGTTATTAACATGAAATAATTGGCCCACGACACGATAGATTAAAATAATGTCACTAGAAAGCATGTTTTTGGTTTTCATATTCCTTTCGCACTTTTCTCTTTGGTATCAACAACAGAGGGTTGCCTCCGAGAATAGGAAATTAACCCTTTTACATTTCCTATGTTATGAATCCGGTTTGAGAGAGTAATTAGATAACGTAGAATAATGTGATTGAATCTTTGTACACATGTAGATAAGTGTGCACCAGTGGTTAGAGACCACAGATTATAGTAAATTGTACGAGTCACTGGTGTATATAAATGCAGATATGTAAGTACCAGGGTAGTGTAGGGTAGTGTAGAAGAAGCTCTTACTTAGCTTTGGTTGGCAGCTCTTCTAGGAGATGGACACTCCAAAATTAAACCATCTGGGTCGTGGAGACACAATAGCCATGTTTGGCAACTCTTCTGGAGAAGGTACTCTGAAATTAAACCATTTGAGTAGAAGACGCTCTTAGTCATGGTTGGCACGTCTTCTAGGAGATGGTTCTCCGAATAAATAACCAATGTTCTCATTCCATTTAAAACTATGTCACAACCTTGTACCAGAGTATTCTAGAGTCTGGATTGAGTTTCCTTGTTTGGGGGTGCACTCAAGCATACTCTCCTATCACTTCGTTCAACCTCTTGTATTTGTTTTTAAGTTCGATATTGGTATATGAACACCCCCCCTCGTTTTCAGTTGATTTGTGGTGCTCGGGTTATGTAATAGGTAGGCTACTGTCACCAAATGGCAGGATTCAATTGGACTAGCGAGAAACTCCACAAAATGGACGCGCGGTGGTCTTACTAAATCTTGACAAACTCCACACATATAAAATAATATGTCTAATATGAGAATGAGAAGATGAGAATGTATATAATAATTTGCAAATATGAATTTGTATAGAAAATAAGGAATGAAAATTTATATATCAATAGAGATGAGGTAAGTGCCGTTGGAGGTGCGCGCGGTAACAAGCAAATGACGAACCCGGGAAACGGATATCAGGTCAAGAAACCTGATTGAATAAGAGGAAACGCATAAACAAACAATTTGAGTCTGGGCAAATACAGACTCTGACTAAAGGAAATTGTAACAGAGATTTGTGACAAGCGAATCCTGTAATAGAGATAAAACTAGTGGAATATGTAGGTAAATCTGGCACAAACAACTGTTCGATAGTCCCACCATAGGGGTTGAAACTAATGAACCTAAAGACGGAGGCTCGTCCCACGGATGAGTGTAGGCCACGCCCCCTAAGAAATAAAACTATATATAGTCAAGTAATTCAGTAGGACAAGTCATTAAGAGTAAATACGACTTTAAAATCTATTCAGTATTAAGATTAATTCATTCCCATCTTAGCGTTACGGAACCCGTTTAATTCGCCTAAGTCCTGTTGCTCCAGAATTCAATACTTCGCGTTGAATAGAAAAACCTGCTTGTCGCCCGCAAAGTACTTCGTGACGTGCCGCTTGCCCCATTTAATAGGTCCGTATAAGGATAAAAGTATATTTTTGCTACGTCCTTTCTCAAAGTCCTTCTTTACCTCAATTACCCGAAGACTTTCGGTAAACCCAGCCTAAATCAGAGTACCCATGAAGAATCATTTAAGGAGTCAGAGACTTAATTCACCTTCACTATAAATTGGCTACCTATGAATTAGGTAACACCGGATCCTTTCCTATAGATTCATCTACCCAAAATCTTCTTTATTGTCCACCTTATTTTTTCTTCTATCCTCTCTCTTTCTCTTCTATTTTTTTGCGGGAATTTTGGTAGACAGTGTTCGGATTGCTTGGGCACTGGTAGTTAATTGATTTAGTGGAGTCCACCTGGTATCAGGTGCCATTAGCCAAGATCAAAAGCCTCGTGATCGGTGGATCTACTCGAGTGGGTTATCTATAGTTGACTGGTTCCCTTCCTTTCTTTTCTGGTTCTTGTAGACAGTAACTATTCATGGAACAAAATTGTAAGGACAAATCTCCGGGTTGAGAAAGTTTCTACTTAGTACCGAGGCTGTCTATAAGTAAATGGTCATACTCCAGTTATCTTCTGACCCTGCAGGGACCTTTTCATTTATAGCCTGAGTACTGAATCTAGCTACTGCAGTATCTTCTTCTATGCAGACATTTTTTTTTATTATTCAGTATATGGTAACAATTTATTCTTTCATGCATCATGATAGTCTTCAAGTTTTCTGTCAAGTTTTTTGGTAATTTTAATTATTTTGCTGGCTGGTAATGTGGAGATAAACCCTGGACCCACTACCTGTAGGCGTCGGCAGTGCCGCATGCTGTATAGTAATATTCGTGGGCTTCATACAAATTTAAATGATTTGATTGTAACTTCCAGACAATTTGACATCCTATTTTGTTCTGAGACTTTAGTATCAAAGTTAAGATCCAGGTTTTAAACAGCTTCATCTATTGAAGCGTAATAATCGTGAGAGAGGTCGGGGAATGGCAGTTTACATTAGAAATAGATTTCCTGCCTCTCGGAAGTCCAATTATTAATATAATTGTCATGAGGATTTATTTTTAATAGTATGTGGTAGGCATAGTAATTTTTACTTATTTTTAATCTATCGAAACCCTGATGACAATGATGACATATTCGACTGTTTACTGAATAGCATGGCATCTATACAAAAAATGATAGAAAAGCTTCATTTTTGTTTGTAGGGGATTTTAATTCTCTTCATAAAGAATGGTTGAACTCTGTATCACCTACTGATCGCCATTGTTTGAGAGCAATTGACTTCTCTACTGAATCTGGTTGTGAACAATTAATTCAAAGGCCAACTCACAGATCCGGTAATATTCTATGTTTAATACTTACAGATGTTCCTGGTGTTGTTAATACCAATATAGTGAGTCCTATTGGAACATCTGACGACACTTATATCTCTGCCCATATAAGAACTGAGCAACCTGTCCCTGAACTATCATTATCTCGCAAGATTTACTTGAAGTCAACAAAGACAAAGCATCGTTCAATAATGACTGTAAGCGTGCATATCTGGATAAATAAGAAGTTTACAATTTCCGGAAAAGGAATAGATCTGATATGACTTGGAAAAACTATGTTAGGCTCAGATCTGTGGCGCAAGAGGTTTATGATCTAGCTGAGAGAGAATATACTAGTAGCATTAAAAAAAACGCTCTTAAGTGCTACTCAGTCTCATTAGTGGTGGTCTACTCTGAAGTCTGCTCTATTTGGTAGTAATGATTGCATCCCACCTCTTTTTCAATCAGATGGGTCTCTTACTCATTGCCCAAAGATAACGCAACACTATTGGCTAATGTCTTAGAGGAGAAGCATAGTGGCGTAGAGTTAAATCCCCCCTCCAAGGTCATGTCACCCTGAAGCTAAGTTAATGACAATAGATTTTAGATCACGTGAAATTAAGCAACTGATGCTAAACCTAGATCCTTATGGTGGTTCTGGTTCTGATGGTATATTTTCTTTTATATTTATTAAGACTCCTCATTTTGTAGCCCCCAAGATTGCTGTGATCTTTCGCAAGTTATCTAGGGAAGTAAAGTTCAGCTTTTATTGCAGGACAGCTAATGTTACTCCTACTTCTAAGTCTGTCTCTGCTGGCTCCTATTCCTCATACTACTGTTCAAAATCAATCACTCTTATTCTGTCTAAACTCTTTGAGCCTTTGTTGGCTAAACGTTTAAATGCATTTGCTGAGAGTAATAATCTCTTCCCAAGTCAGCAGTTTGGCTTTCGTAAGGGTCCTGGTGCTTGTAATGTTGTCCTAACTATTTCGGACAGGGTTCAAAAAGGTTTAGATTTTGGTTTTGAAGCTCGTATGGTTGGACTTGATTTTAGTGCAGCCTTTGATCGTGTTAATCACAAAGCACTGATTTACAAACTTAGAGCGCTGGGTATTGGTGGCCCTTTTCTCAATATCCTAACTGAGTTCTTTACTTACTGTAGACAACGTGTAGTTGTGGATGCGCAATTTGGTGAGTGGAGAAGTGTAATTTCTGGTGTTCCCCAAGGTTTTATTCTGGGCCCACTCTTATTCATTCTATATACACATGATATGTGGTTTGGACTTGAAAACCAACTAGTTGTTTATGCTGATGATGCTACTTTGATAGCAGTCATACCTTCTCCTGTTCAAAGGCATTTGATCTCTGAATCTCTGAATAACAAATATAAATGATAGGGGGAATTTATGGTCTATGAAGTAGGGGCGAATACCGGTATTGAAATACTTATATTATGCCGTATCAAATAAAAGATATCAGTATCATTACTGAAGAGACAATACCGGTATTGTAAGTGGGATCATATGTGTACATTTTTTTAGACACACACAATATATATATATATAGGAATTGGTTAAATATTATACCAGGGGTGGCCAAGTTCTTTGATAAGAAGAGCCACATAGGATACTTTTAATGCTGGTCCTGTGGTTCATACATCTCTGAATGCTAAAAAACAAAAGTGCCGTTTTAAATTTGTATAAATAAAATTTGATTGATGTAAAATTGAAATTTATTGAAGTGCTACTCACTGATGTAAAACATTTAATCTTTGGTTTTTGAAGACAAAAAGTGGAGCAACAGGACAGCCATCACTGATTACATCGATTGCAAACGGATTCAAAAGTAGTTTAAATCATGGTTTCAGCCATTTTAGTTTTTCAAACTTGTCATCAAACTCATGATAAAGACTGTCTAGATTTACTCTTTTGAATTTTAATGTTCTGAAAAACTGCTAATCTATATTTATGGTAGGGAAAGTAGTCGATTTTTGTGTAACCAAATCTCTGTGAAAAAGCTTTATTTTATTTTGAAAACTTAAAACTGATTGGGCTAATTTTGATATAAATTCGTTTCTCCTTTGAAGTGCAAGATTTAAATGTTGGAGGTGTTGCATTACATCTGTAACGAACACCAGATCTTGTATCCTTTCGTGATATTCTAGTTGTGGGTAATTCTTTCTTTTTTCTTTCATAAAGGCAATAATTGGCTCAAAAAGGGGCAACAAACTTATTCAAAAGATTGGTATTTAACAGCACTTTACAATACAGTAGAATGAAAGGTCAGTTGGCTTTTCTTCGAGCTCCAGGTCCCCAATAAAATATCTGAATTCACAGTGTGTTTTGGCAATCGTCCGAATAAAATTCACAATTTCTAAAACGCAATTTATAACATTGTCGAACTTAAAGTGTTTACTTACAAAATTATCAAGAAGGATGATATAGTGATCTAGGCCAGTCTTGTTACCTACTATGGTAGGTGCTCCATTTGTTGCAAGGATGACAAGTTTATCCAATGGTATTTGAGCATCTGACAAAGCTTTGTTAAGTGCTTTTTTCCAATACTTTTTGTAGTTTCGTTTAAGTTTAAGTTTATCAGATCTAAGAATTCTTCTTTTGTATTTTTAACATTTATACCATACCGAACAAATATATATATGTCGTAGAATGGACTCTCGACGATATACCATATATAACTATTCGTTGAGGGAACTTCTTTAAATATATTTAGAGTGCGTGATTGTCTGGCGGGCCGATATTATGTATCTTCGATATGCTTAAAAAGTGGAACTGAGCTCAAGGATAATAATATTGCTATCATTAATATAATAGAGTTTTATTAATAATAACTATCAACAAACACAAGACGGAAAATATTGACATAAACAGAAAATGGAAAGGGTCGTGGGGGCTCAGGATAATCCGAGGATTAAAGGATTTAAAAAGGTAAAACAAATATAGAGTTAAAGGGATGGGATGGTTCGCCTCAACCATTTAAAGCACAGGATAGAATTGACAAAAGGGTTAAGTACTCAAAGGTGACGTTTGGCTAACGTAACTTTATACTAGTGGTGCAGTGGAGGGCGACGTGAAGGAATTTTCGGTCTGCTGGCGAGTTCCAGCCGAAGGGGGGGAATAAAATGATCCTGACATGGCGTCTTGGGAATGAGAACCGTTTCTCGATGAATGGCTTGAAGAACAATGGCTGTTCTACGTTGTTCTTTTCTAAACAACAGGGGGGGTGAGAACCGTCTCTTGTCTATGGGCTCAAGAACAATGGCTGTTCTAATGTTGTTCTCTTCTGAACAACAAGGGGGAAGGGTGAGAACCGGTTCTTGGCGAACGGACTCAAAAGAACAATGGCTGTTCTACGTTGTTCTCTTCTGAACAATGGGGGAAGGGTGAGAACCGTTTCTTGTCAACGGGGCTCGAACAAACAATGGCTGTTCTAACGTTGTTCTCTTTCTGAACAACGAGGGGGAAGCCTTGAGGACTTGGCGTCACGAAAGGCTCGAACCTTGGCACTCAAGGGATATTGTCCTCCTTCTGGACAAGTGATGGTGAATCTCGAGGTCGAGGTCCCTTGGCGCACAAAGTGAGAGAGGGTCGTGGTGATGTTTCGCGACGAAAATCTGGATCTCTAATCTGATCTTAGTGGTAAAGTTTCCATCTAAATAGTCGAGACACTCCCTTAGCGTGGGGGACAATGGAGTGGGAACTTCGAGGGAATGCACAGCCGAGGCTGGGAACAATGCCTTATATGCCCATAAGCCTAACTCAATCTGGCGAGGTCGGCGTATGGGGGCGAACGGGGGGACGATAACATCCTTGTTTAAACATTGACATCTGGTGGCTGCGATAAGACGCCAAGCTTCGAAGCGAAGATGCACGTGGGAGCATCGTGGTTTTAAATAATATGTGATAGAGGTTGAAACTAACGCTGCTCAACCCGTTCTATCACATATATTCATCCAGTGCTAATCTGAAAGCCACGCAGCGATTATTCTCTAGTGAACAAGCACCAGCAGAACTTATTTCATAAAATACGTTTTTCTGTAGTGTGGGTAGTGAATTGCTGTGTAAGTTTTGAGTTCTCTGGTGCAAAAGTTTCAATTAGATCTCTAACATTCTTTTTTAAAAATTCTCCGTGACTGTAAGGAAGTCTATTTCAAGCAATATTCCAAGTTATAACAAAACTGGCTTCACTAGTTAAATCATTTTGCTTACAGAGGGAAAATATGCTATTTTGTTGAGTTATTAAATTATCTTATTATCTTATTTTTCTGCAGTTCTGATTTAGGAGGAAATTTATGGGCAATTTCTTATGATTAGATTCATGATGACGCATTAAATTACTGCATGTAAAGTGGCTTATGGTAGTTTGAAAAATGAGATATAGAGCCTTATTCTCCTTAACAGTAAAAACAAACTCGTCCTCCCCCTTGTTCGTTTATAACTGTTTTCTTGTTCGTATTTTCATTTTGCACTTTTCTGTTTCTCAGTCTTTTATGATGGGTTTTATAAATTTAACTTAAAACAATCTTTACTATAAATTAGAAAAGTATTTACTTCAGCACAAATTGCACAACGAATATTGCACTACTGTAGTGAAAAAGCACTGAACTGAACACTGAAGGCAGCAAGCGAAGCGGTGCAGTTGCAACAGCCTCTCCAAAACTACTATTTTTTACTCAGTGTCTGCATTATCTTGAAACTACATACTGCCCTTGAAAATCAAATAGCTTCCGACAATTATTTTTCTCGCGGTAATATTTAAAAAGATAATGTGAATAAGGTGCTGAAATTGGCCCATAATAGCAAATAAAATGTATCTTCTGCAACATATCCCTAGCATATGTATATTTCTTTAGGTAAAGGTAATTCTTATTGAATAAAAAATGTTTTATTTAGTGCGAGATGCAAGTTATCAGTTGTGCACATGCGCGATCATTCAAGATAAAACGGGCAGGTCCATTTTAAAAACTCGATTGACGTGCCGCTGCACTCGATCATGGGAATGATTCGATGAATTGAAATTTATTTAAATCTTGAAAATATTATTTATTCGTGTAGGAAAGCAACAAACTACCGTATATTGCGTGTAATATTTGAATCATTTTATGAAGTTATTACTATAAAATGTTAGTTAATATTCCAATGAAGACGCCCTAAATTAATGTTATCTCAAGAACCACACCTTTAAGAGCCGCCTGCGGCTCTAGAACCACAATTTGGCTACCGTTGTTCTATAGTTTGAATTGTCTTTGCCTGAGAAAAGTTTATTTTCATTATGGATATATTTTACTAATTTGAAAACGTTATTGATTTTTTTCAGTTATTTCTTATTCATTGAAGCTTATGAATAGAGGAAGGAAAGTTATGACTAAATCTTTAAGCAATAAAGTATATCACTACTTTTTCCTTATTTTTGCCTTTGAATCAGTGAATAAATGCGTTTTTTGTAAGACCGGTTTTAATACCGGTATTAAGAAAATCGTCGGTATTGATTCCGGTACTGGAAAGTTTGATATTTTAGCATCACTAGACTCACATCTCTCCAAAAAATAATTCCTCGTTTATATCGCTGACATAGTTGATGGATAAAAGAGACCCTAACATAAATTATCGATGGAATTCGCTTGTCATCGATGACCATTAAAAGGACTGTCCGTTGATCTCAACCATCTGTCGCCTACCAGACGACCCGTTCTTAATCTTGTTCCCAAAATTTTTCCACTAATACTCAACGATGCACTTAGTCAAATATTTCCGGTGTGGATCTTCACTAAGGGCTTTTGGGAACTCAAATAAAGTATGTCCACTGTAACTTACTTAAGCAAGGTGTTTCCGAAGAAACCCATTCTGAGACGCCTTGATTAGATTGTGCAAGGCTAGATGCTCCGAAATCCTATCTTAAATAGTCTCTAACACCTTTTCCATCAATCCATCGTAATTTGTCTACTGTCCAAAGATGAAATGAAGATCACGGATAGGTGAGGTACTGACTCTCCTTTGATTTTCCATAACACTCTTGGCAAGAAACCTTCGGGACCAGGCGATTTATACAGGTTTAAGTATCCAGGCCGTGTAACTACCTCACACTCGTCCATCCTAATTTCATCTAGTGTCTTCACCTTATCTGCAAATCTCACGCTCCGTCGCTGTATCTCACCATTACTTATTCTCCTGAAAACCGAATAAAAATAATCGTTAACGATGGTGGCACTGAATTATGTGCCAGGCCACTACTACTTTTAAACGGGCTTTCACACTGCCGAACTGGCTTTAGGCTGTTTAGTTAGCAAGCAACTACTTGGGTTTTCTTTGCCTTCTCAACTATTCCTCTTACCATGCAGGATTCTCCAATGCGCCTTTCTAGGTCTTGTCTGTTGCGAATCACTTCCAGCTCCCATAGCGCCTTCATCCCATCTTCAAGGGTGGGCGCGACCTCCTGAATGAACCATTTTAAAACAATTGAAATTGACAATCATAACTCCACCCACGTCCCTCCTCGTTCGATAAGGGGTAATTAGTTTGTACTTTTGAGTCACTGTGCTTTTGAGCTTGTATTCATTCTTACTTTAGAAAGTTACCCTCCCAGTCTTTTGATTAGTATTAGTAGTAGTTTTATTCGTTAAAATTGCACTACTACTATTATATAATTCATGTTTATAATGATATTATCAACCTGTAGCTATTTCTTTTGTTCTCACCTTATTTCCGTTTTTCTTTTACTTCTCTGACTCGTATTTTTATCCCTTTGTATTTCTGTTGCGCTTTTATAACGGAACTTGGTAGTGCTACTTTCATTTTCCCTCAGAAAATTAAGTAAATTGGGTAGCTGGATTTGGGCATTGCGTCTTCATTCCTGAGAGCCTTCCATTGCAGCCATCTGCGACAGACATTTTGACCAACTGCCACCAATCAGGTGCTTTCGATATTTGGAGAAAAGTTTGAAAAATCAATAAAGTCCAAATAACA
Source organism: Ceratothoa steindachneri (assembly GCA_963969495.1). NCBI lineage: Eukaryota > Metazoa > Arthropoda > Malacostraca > Isopoda > Cymothoidae > Ceratothoa > Ceratothoa steindachneri. The sequence goes on from OZ018318.1 coordinate 53,237,363, forward strand.
AGATTCAAAGATGTTTAAATTCATTATTTGGGAAATAATATAAAACCACACAGTTTATCTGGCTGTCTGTAAAAACTCAAATTTTCCTTATTCTTTGATTTTGCCTTTATAAATTTCAAGATAATTATTACTTTAAGTAATTGTAATAATAATAAAATTCAACTTTTTCTCTCCTTCTTTCCAGAATATTTGCGTCTACGTCACAGCTTTCAAAACTCAAAAGGATTGTGAGCAAATTAAAATGGGTAGAATACTGCCAACTTTAATTAATGGGGTGGCGAGAAACTATCTGCCTCTCAACATACCTATCATTGGAAATCTACTCTTTATTCCCGTTTTGATGATTATGTCTACCTACTATCAATTTTACGTCATGATCAACCCAGAGAAGCACCCTTACAACCAGAAGAATCTGTACCAAGAGTATGATTTTATTGTAGGTAAGTGTTTCAATTTCAACAGGTTTAGTGTCCTGTAAAGGGTAGATTTTAGTGTAATTTGTATTTTTCTTTTTAATACAGATGTTGGTTTTTAGTGAATCTTCCTTCTTTTTTATTTTTTTTTATAAATCCAAAGTGAAGTAAGTCATTGAGGTCGTTCGTATTTAGGGAAAGAAGGTTGAAGGTAAAAAATGAACAGAATACTCAAGAAATGAAAAAAGACGAAGATTGTAAGAACAAACAGTTAAATAAAAATCGGTGAGTTGGTTGGTAAGGTAGATGTCACTTTTGTCACCAAATATGTAAGTAGATGCAAAAGAAGTTAGAGATAAAAAAGAAAGAGAGAGGGAGGGGGGGGGGGAGAAGTCAGACATATATAGAGAATAATTGCAGAGAAAAATATCCCTGCATCTCGCTTCATGATAAATGTGATTGAAGGGCAGAGTGCAAGGCTAAAAAAAAGAACACGGTCAAGATGAAGAGCGGAGATTATATATTCCTTTCTCAGTGACTCTCTGCTCTCACCTATGGTAACCGCATAGCTGAATGTTTGTGGCATAATTCACCCTCTTCAACTTATGTTGCCCACAAATAGTATGTGGGTTCAAACCCAAATACTTGAGCAAACCAGGTATCTTATTTGTAGAAAGAATACTCGTAATGTTACCGACATATCTACAAATATCCCTGCATCTCGCTTCATGATAAATGTGATTGAAGGGCAGAGTGCAAGGCTAAAAAAAAGAACACGGTCAAGATGAAGAGCGGAGATTATATATTCCTTTCTCAGTGACTCTCTGCTCTCACCTATGGTAACCGCATAGCTGAATGTTTGTGGCATAATTTACCCTCTTCAACTTATGTTGCCCACAAATAGTATGTGGGTTCAAACCCAAATACTTGAGCAAACCAGGTATCTTATTTGTAGAAAGAATACTCGTAATGTTACCGACATATCTACAAAATGTAAAACTTTGTTAAGAGAAGACTTTAGGTTGTTTTATTATTGTTAATATATGTTTGTCACTTTGCGAGGCTTGAAAGCGTTTAAATAACATATAAATTAAAACTGAGGATCATTTAATTTGGTTATTAATATGTGAGCTTTCGGAGCGGGAGCTCAAATGTAATTCGTCTTTACCATTCATTGGCATCTTATGGAATTATGGCGAGTGAAATAAGATTATAAAAAATATTATGGTTCGTAAATACCAATTTGGGTTCTTTCCTGGTTTGACTCGTGTCTTTAAGGCATCCAAGATTTTAGAATGTCACGATATCAATTATGGGAGGTCTGCCATCATCATTGCTGAATGAAGAGAAAAAGTTGAGGGGCAGCAAATGATTATTGTTTCCTTATGCGAGAGCACTGTTTCCCAGCCTCTTGCCCCCAAGCCCCCCTATAAGTTTGAAAAAGTATAACAAAATTCTGAAAAACTGGGCTTTATCTTAAGAAGGCGACATGATCTGACGGTAGTGGGCGGAGCTGTTGCCGACCCAATTCCTTCAGGTATGTGAATCCACGCTTAAGTATGAATCGAATGAGTATGTGTGATGTAGGAAAGAGAAGGAATGGTAGACAAATATCTTTAAATCAGGGAGATTCCAGATGCTTGCACTATGCGAGACAAAAGAGAAAGGGACTGAAGAATTTATGTGGAATGTAGTGAGATCAGGCGTAGATCAGGGTGGCAGGAGTAAAGAGGGTGTGGCAGTGTTTTTGAGTGAGGAGTGGCATAATAAAATTATTGAGTATGAATATGTAAGCTCAGAATTATGTGGGCGAAGTTGAGATTTGCAAGGGTGAAACTGTGTGTGGTTGTAGCGTATGGACCGTGCAATGATAGAAGTGATGTTGTGAGAGAGAAATTGTATAATTTCTAGGGACGAGTAGCGGGTAGAATTGAAAATGTGTCAGAATCAGAGAGGGAATAAGTGTTGTTTGCTACACTCGGAAAGAATGAAAATAGAGAGTATGGTAGAGTTCTGTGATAAAAAAAATATATGTAGCAAACACATTCTTTCCAAACAATGATGTGCATAAGAAGAGAGGAATAAGTTAAGAGTTTAATTTTTCTCTGCCCAGTAGGAAAGAATATGATGCGGAAGGTATTTGGGCTGTGTAAGGTTAGATGATTGGTACATGGAAGAGTAGATGTGATGAAAGTTGAAAAGAAGTGAAAATCATGAGTGTAAGTTACTGGATCAGAGAGAAACGGGAGGGGGAGAGTGTGTATGAGAGAATGCTTAAGACTAGAAGAGAGGAAATAAGCGCGAATATAGAGGTATAGCAGATGTGAAATAAAGTTAAAGAACTGGTACTAGGTAATGTAATGGCTATATGTGGATGTGTCATAACAGAAAAGAAGAAGCAAATTGTTATATGGTTGAATAACGATGTGAAGCTTTCAGTGGATAAAACAGAAGGCGTGCATGCCAATGCTTAATGGTGCAGATGAGAAAGACAGAGGGTGATACGGTTAAGTGTATTATATGAGATAAGATGAAAAGGTAAGTGAATGAGGATCCTGATGGGAACAGGAAACTCTTTTGGAGGAGGTGAGAATGGTGAAGAACCTAAGAGAAGAAGAGCTGTGTGAACATCAATGACAAGAATGGTGAGCAGATTGCAACCGTAAGATTTTAAATGGAAGGAAAGTCTCTGGTGTGGTTATACTATTAGAAAATGTTAAGGGTTTGTGTGTCGAATCTGTCAGGAAGCTACATAGGTGCATACTGGTATCAATGTCGGTATATGTAAATGAGACTATGTTATGGAAGGAGAATGAATGATCTCGTATGAGAGCTGTGCAAATGTACAACTTGTGAGGGATGATTGGCTTGCGAAAGGTATGACCGACTGGGTAAGAGATGCTTATGGTTTAAGAAATGATGTGAATGAGGTTGTAACTGAATGATCTGTTGTGGTATGGGCATATACAGGGTGCGGTGGGTAATTTGTCACCATTGGCAAATCTAAATTCCGCGCATGCATGTTGCCTAGCGTTGGTTCTCTCTTCTTCCTATTATAGTAGACTCAGGTTTGCATCGTATATGAAGAAAATCTTAACTTGTGGGAAACTGGACAGTCTTCCATTCAGATCTCAAGAACTCACCGGATTATTCGAATTTACAACTTCTCCAACAGATTCCTTTTGGATATTCGGATCTACAAACGTAAACATTTTACATTCAGAATTTTTGTCCTTTTATTACTTTCATTTAGGGAATTATCCTCAATAATTTTCGTCTTTTTTTTTACTTATTTCGGACTTTCTTTAAAATACCCGTATTATTTTTCAACATAAAACTAATGATTTGGAGTGGATGTAAACACAATGCATTGATTTGTGGATGGATAAGAAACTTTAGCATCAGTGGCCAACAAATTTTCATTCTGTCGCTCACATACCTTTTCGGGGACAAATGCCCCCGGAACAATGTGAAAAAGGCATAAAAATTGATGTAAGAAACAGGTTAGCATAAGTGTGCATAAAGAGATTTTTCATTCTGTTGACCACGTAACCTTTTCGGTAAAATATACTCCCTGAACAATGCAAAAAGGGGTAAAGATTGATGTCTGTTTATACGCCGTCAAATCTTAAATATTTTGAGCATTATTTTGTAATTAACTTTCTAATTTGCTTTGTTAATTGGTTCTAAATTGGTAAATTGTAGGGTTTTTAACTTTTGTTTGTAGATGAGGGAGGGGGTCGCCTTCAGAACCAGTAATCATTTATGTTGTAACTGGATTTGATGTGAAGGATATTGGCCTTTACAGACATTATTTTTATTAACTAATCACATTGCCTTCATTCTTTTCCCCTCGTCGTGTCCCTCTTTTTTATTACTTTTTCTTCAAATCTTTGAAATCCTAATTTCCTGATTAACTGGAAACCCTTAGCGGCACAATCAGTCTCCTTTCAATTCGTAACGAGTGACCTTTCTTACCCAGCCATACTTGGGGAAACCTCTGGGTCAATAAGATCAAATGATGTCATCAACAAATAGTTTCTAATCGAAAGAATAACGGTAACTCATGTAACCAAGGCAAATTTCACTTATTCAAGGGGTGGTCATAAGATTATGGTAGTTAGGGGCATCAAGAGACAGGTGTGCCCAGTTCAAAGTTGCTCAACGCTTTAGAATGCTTGTCCAGATGATTCCTTAGATTCTTCCCACAGTTGCTGTCAACGATGTTTGAGGCTGGGAACAGAAACTGGGTATAGGGGGTGATTATTTGTTTCGGATGACCCTTTCTAGGCCATGGTGGTGTTTTTCATCTTTAAAATTATGTTCTCCAATTGCATGGTGGCATTACCTTTCCTGGAATTAAAAAAAAAATTCCAGAGTTTGGTTACAAATTTCTGTGAGAGTTTTGTTGTTTTTTGTTTTTTACATCCTTCTCGTTCAAGATTTTTTTCCACCCCAAAATTTTCGAATGTAACCTTGTAAAAGATCTGTATAATCTCAAAACCAAGAATTTGTTCCCTTTGGGTCCTGTTTCCAGATTATAACTATACATATATACTAAAAGTGGAATGTATATTCCAAAAAGGACAATATAGAGAAATATAGAGGTAATATTATGTCTGTAATGATCTACAAAGCAATTTTCTTTTAGACTTCACTCCTTATGCATATTAATTCTGAAGAAATTCCGTTAATTACATGTTATTATTTATGCTTACACACTACAATAAATATGAGCATTATTATCCGTATCCCATGTGCGGCAAATATCTTTAATACTTGTTTCTGCGGGATCTTCAGGTGCGTATGTATGAAATATTTGAGAAAAGATTGTAAAGAGATTCGTTAAAGACGACCTATGTTTCCGGGAACTATATTGTCTGTTATGAACCAGATTGTAGCGGTTTCGTTTTTTCGCTTCCTTGTCTTTGATCATTGATTCCATTCGGTTTCCTCTTAAGAATCTTGGTCCAATAGGGTTGAAGACGCTGGAATCTTTCTGATCCCAGTTATTAACTGCCTTTTCTTTTCTTAAGGTATATTGTTAGAGTGCCATTTTTTTATGATCAAATTTATACTATGAAGGGGGCAGTTAAAGATTAAATTTAGTGATGAATTACAATTAATAATATGGAGTTACGTTCAACGTTTTAAACAGAAAAGAAGTAAAAAGATTGACCACAACAAAATAGGAAAACGCAGGTAGAACATAAACATTTATACTTGTTGGGAAGGTTGTAAACCAGAAAATAAAAGTATCTACGAATTAAAAAAGTGTCCACAAAGTAATTTTCTCGCGGAATAAATACACCATACAACTGACTAGAGAATTGGCTGCATGCACGTTCATAGTGAATGTTAACGTAAGAACTTGTAGGCAAGTCTTGACAAAACCAACCAGTGAATTTTTGCTTTCTTAGCCTAAAGGAATTTAGTTAGTAAATTTAGTTATATATTCCATCTCTCGGTCTGTAAAAAGCAAGGGTTTGGCTATATTCCTCGCAGTGAGCTTTCGCCTTGCTCTCGCTTTATGTATACATGTAGCGGTTTTAATACCCTACCACCACCCCGACAGAAGGGTTTCTTTAGCAAGGTTGCTTAACCCCTTTCTCGGTCCAACGCCGTGTCAGCCGGAAATAACCTTACATTTTTCACCCCAAAAAAGGTTCAGACAAAAAAGAATCAAAACCACAGAAATTTTCGAATCATTAATTTTTTTTTCAAAGACCAATTTCTTGAACACAAAAAAGACATCACGTCTTCATTAACCTACACCTCAAATACTTTTCCTCTACATGGACGAAATAGCAATCGGTTGCGTTTCATAGCTCCACCTACCTCGTTTCTACTATTTCCCCATTGATTCTAAGAAACAATGCGCCTACATCCTTTGTCAAATGGACAGAGCCTCCCAGCTCGCCTTTATAAAATAACGCCCTACCTCTTCAATAATTAAGTTCAGAAATTCATTTGTTATTGTTAATAGCGATAGTAAGGCAAACTGCTTTGTACACAGTAGTAGTGGTTCGCCAACTTGCCTTTATCTAGGCATGAAATAGACATAAAGTTCAGTATGACAATCGCTGATGTGCCCAAGGGCACCAATGGCTGGTCTTCCTTTAGGGAGAGGTACCAGGAACCTTCATAGCCGCGGGGCAGAGGGATCTGTTACGTGCCAGAGGTATGTGGATATATATATATATATATATATATATATATATATATATATATATATATATATATATATATATATATATTTATATATACCCATCGGCAGGATTCCTTGGAACAGACTGTGTGTGTTGTGCTGCGAAGATGGGAGAGGAATGAAAGAAGTGTTGTAATTGGCTAAGCGTGTGGTGAGAAGTGTAAGATCTATCCACATCAGTACAGGTCTGAGCGCAGCGCGTCCACCAAACGGTAGCCAGATCTCTCCGTGCGCTGGCATTTGTGTCCACTCATGCCGGGATCGAACCCGGTCCCGCGACGTTAGACGACTGACGCCGTAACCGCTCGGCTAGCAAGAGATCTAATATACACAGTGATGGTATAGCAATCAGTAGCCACCTTCACACTGCATTGGGTAGGCCTGATCGACTTTCCTCACCCACGCTAATCGAGTCATTATATCCAATAGGCCAATTTAATATCCTAGAAGTCCAACTCCTTATACACTAAGCTAGCGAGAAACTCCATCAATACAATTTGTTTACCCATAAAATATATTCTAGGAAAATGAAAAGAGGACGAACCGAAGGAAAAAAAGGTAATGAATAGAAAAAAAACAAGAATAGTAAAAAAATAATACTGATGATGACTACTAAAGTAAAGTGTGTCACCCCTATTAAACTGGGCATTGTGAAGGCGTCTTGTAAACAGCCAGGGACAAGCTCGTTCAAAGAGGAGAGGCATTCTAAGTTCAAACCTGGACCCAAATGGGGTGGGGCAGTGGGGAACGTAGTGGAGGCTGAACGGATGGGGGCGGGGGAGCGACTGATGTTCAAATTGTTCATAGAATATCTGAATCAACAAGAAACTGGAACTCTCGCTGGCATAGTAGGCGTGGCTTTGGATTTCTGACGTCGAGGCGGGAGTTCAGGATCAGGGAGTGTGGAAACCACACTTTCAGCGTTGTCATGAGCTGGACACCCATTGGAAGGATACACTGAAACTAAGCCCCCAAAGGGGTAAGTAGGTTCACACGCATCATCAAGCTCAAAGCCAATCATTACACCGCTATATTTTCCGTACCTGTCTCCACAGCCCAAATACCCACTCTCTCCACTGTTCCGGTACTTTATCGATGGAATACTACTGTCTTCTATGGCTCACTCATATCCACATACCCATGAAACACAGGTACTACCTCCCTGGGGGTTAGGAAGTGTTCCACAATCGATGGTCGATGTCAAAAAACATCCCGACCGGGACACTTTCCTCTGAAGAAGATCGGTCATTTTGATCTTTATGTGTATTTCATTATCCAGTCTGGGGATTTTGTCCACGACGTAAAGGGGGAATTGCGCTACAAAATAACTAAGAAGAAATTGAAAGGAAAACAACTCATTCTTTTGTGAAGTTGAAGTGGAAGAAGCGTGACCCCCCCCCCCCAACCCGATGCCTTAGGGAGCCTTTATGGCGGGCAATGCATCAGAGCATCTGTGATTTCATTCTGTTAAACAAATATCTCCCCGTCATGTTTTGTTTCTTCCCTTTGCTGGGTCTGAGGAGGCGCGAAAAAGTGGGAGATTTAAAAGAGGTGCAAAAAATGATCCGAGAGAGGGCCCCACTTTTTCTTGGCACAGTGTGTCGGGAGGGTGTCCCGCTGCTCCAGGTTTCAGTTGGAGTAGGGGCATGGCCCTCTCTTATACCCTTGTTGGGGGTTTCTTCCCTGGTAATCCGTCAAAGTGAGAATTGGTGCTATTTTTTGTGTTAATTCACATTTCTCACGAAAGTTCAGAAGAAGCTTTGGAGACGAACTCAAACTTCATCATACCGCAAATACTGTTTAGAAGAAGTGTGTGGGGGGGGGGGGGGGTGAGGGACAATTTGTGGTAAAATGGAAAAATGTGACTACGAGCCCTGTGTGTGAGTGTGTATATGTATTTATACATGTGAGTGTAAGTGTGTGGATTCGAACGTTCGAGATTCCCATGTCAGCAAGTTTGGATAGTAAATCGTTCTAATTCTTGAACAAAACCTTTTGTGTGTGTATGTGTGTGGGCGTGTATCTGTGTCTGTTTAGCTATTGCCTTCTTTACCGAAGCTTTTGTGGTGGAACTTGGAGTCATGGAGAATAATTTATTCGAGGGTCATAAATGGCAAGATGGCTCAGGGACAAGAAAGGTCATAAATACCTATTTCCATGAATGACTTGAATTACCACCGTTCTCTTTCTGCCACCCACTACAAACAGAGCGTCAGCATTATTGATAGATTTACCACCACTTTCTCTCTATCGGGTGCCAACTACAGTTTTTAAGGTTAAATTTAGTTTCTAAAAACATGTAGTAATGAGTCTCTCGGGGGCGGTACACTACGTATTAGGTTGTCACACGTGATTTTTTTTTTTAATCTCATTCAGTTCAGGTGGAACAAACTTGTCCATCTTTTTCATCTTTACAAATGACTTTCAAATGTCGAGACTCAGTCGCACGAGATACTTTGATTGATTGTTCGATTCTGTAGAAAGATAGAATAAGAGAGGGAGGAGTAATGAATGAACAGCAACTTAGTAAGGAAGGAAGTGGTAGTAATGAACGACGCCGGGTGAACGCACTTTCTTCGTTGTTTATGATTGTTTTTGGACTCAAAGTCGCACTACGGGATCTTTTTATTTTCTTTTTTATTTCTTTTTCTTTTATTTTTTGCCTCTTCTTTTTCCTTTGTCTGACTAGTTGTATATTGCCACGGGTTGCGGTGTTCTGGTATTTGCAAGATAGGTTTTGCATCTACCTCCGTCTGCCAAGATGCTTTGAGCTCTGATTGAAAATGCTCTGTCTTTTAAAATTCTATCTAATCAATTGATTGTAGAAGTCAACGAACCAAAGAGACGACATTTCATATGTGACAATCTAATCTATTCACTGGTCAACATTGCCTTCGAAGTCAGACGCCAGATAGGAACTATTAAAAAATAATATTGGTTAACATCTTAAGCCTTTGAATGGGGCATAAAAATGAAGTTCCTTTAAATATAGTGAATACACATCCATTGAGAAGGCAGCTGACCAGAGGAGGGGGTTTTAAATGAAGTATGAGCGGAGGATAGTAAAGGTGCTGATAGTAAGGGAAGATTTGAGGTATGTTTTGGAGTAGTGCTATCACCGAGTTGTACCGTCTAATGCTGATCTCAGTGAGATCCAAACCACGGATCGCTACATAACACACGCTGCAAAGCAGGCCAAATCAAGAGTCCATTCAGAAACTAATAATACCAGATGTGGCTTAACCTTATTTAGATAAAGTGGTTTCAAATTGGCACGAAAGGGTTATAGCCAGGATTAATAGAGCGACAGATGGCATCACGGTTTTTATCTGTATCGCAAGGGTCCCTTGTTCTTAAGCATCCTGCTAATGAGGGAACTCAACTAACACATTTTTGTTTCTTTCCCGCAATTCTACTTTGTATACCTGGTTTTGGCAAAAGTTCTGTTACACTCGTTTTTTCATACTACGAGAGGTTTACGTGTGTGATAGGAAAGGTTTCGTCAAACAAACTTAAAGTCATACTTTTACTGCACATCTTTTCCATTGCGCGCTAGTGTGTCGAGGTGGAAGTGAAAAGAATAGAGATCTTTGCTCTCCTGAGCACGGGCAACTACAAGTTCGACATCGCGAAGCGGCTCAACGTCAGCTGGATAACCTTTTACAGCGTTGCGGAGAGGCTCAAAAAGAGGGAAGACCTCAACAGTTGACCTCGTTCAGGCAGACCTCAAGTTGTCAACCGTTTGGATGTGAGAAATGCCTTCAAAAGTGCTCCGAAGCTCAAAATGACAGCGCTCGCGAAGAAGAACATCTCGGTGGCCTCGATGTCCACGGGAGTCAAGGAGGAGAGCGGCAGGAGTATCAGAAAGGCCTCTGCTCACGAACCGTATTCGAGAACGACGTCGAGAGCGCTGTCGTCGCCTTCACTATGATTTGAAGAGTCATGGCAATCGAATTCTCATTTTTGCGGATTAAAAAACCTTCGCATTCGATCCTGTCTTCAAAGAGCATAACGACCAATTCCTCTCTTTTTCCATAGCAAGGGGTTATCAAGTACAGCGTGGGCTACCATGGTGGATCTGTCGCTACCTTTCAAACATTTTCACTCACTCTTCACCACTTTCTTCACAGATCTCTGCTTACCAACAACTTTTTGGAAAAGATTCCCGCATTGGTTTTCACCTTTTAGTTGCAATAATAATACTCACCTCACTCTCTCTCTCTCTCTCGACACTGTGTCCCACGAGGGAGTAATCTCCATCCTTGGATACCCCCCAAAAGGACCGATTCTCATCTTATCCTTTCTATCCATTTCTCTATCGGCAGTTATTCGTACTTCCTGTTCCAAAATCATTTGCCTCTAGTATCCTTTTGATCGGTCTTCAACCTTTGAATCTATCGACCACGCTGATCTTTATAGTTTTCATGAATTCTTGGAGATCACTGAAACAGCTCGTACTTATCATTTTGTAAACTCAGTCTGTTCATATCGAGACTGATATATCTAGAGGGCAAAGGTGCGTTTTGGTGTTCTGCAAAAAACAATTTTAGGCTCGCTCTTTTTTAGCACCTATCTTCTTCTCTTTATAATTCCTTTGCTTCCATTCTGTGTATAATTTCCTTTCCATGATGATGGCATGCGAATCTATCTCTTTTTCTCTCTAGTTTCGATTTCTGAAACTCATACACGAATTTTATATCGATTTCATTGTTGAATGGCTCTCGGACAGTGTGACGGTATGGAACGTACATGCTCGCATGCCGCCAGACAATCGTGGGAACGAAAGAAATTTTTCGTTTGAGTTGACCTTCGTCTCCTTTCTCTCCCCCCCCCACCCTCCCCCGACATTCTACTGCCCCCCTCCGCCTTCTCCTTGACCTAAGTCTATATCCGTGCCAAACTTTCCCAACAGGTAACAGGAAGTCTGGGGAAAGAAGTCCTATCTCACAGAGAAGCCTAAATTCTATTTGCCTTATTTATGATACCATAGAGATTGTCCAGAAGGCGCTGCGATAAGTGAATTGTCGTATATGGAATCTCTCTCTCGATTTCACACAGTCCACGGTATAAATGACAACGCCGTTCATCCCTCGGCAGAAGTGTTCCAACCTACTCGCGTAACCCTCACGTTGAACGAGAGTCGTTGCCGTAACGTATCGACTGCTAACGCGCCGCTGAGTTAACTTGGTCGCTGTCTCAAAGTGTTCCTGGGGCAAATCTCGCCCCGCAGAGTCTGTGACTAGAAAAATACGCTCTGTTGCTCAACGTAACTTGAGAAAGAAAAAGGAACATCCAAATAGTTACTGGAAGTAACTATTTGTTAGTGTCACATCCAGTTAGGAGTGAGCTAACCGGAACTGCAGTCAGCAGCCCCGAACCCGTCGTCTTACTCCCCTCTCCCCGAGAACTCGTATTAACGCCACCCGAACCACCCCATCTGGACCTGAGTAGTCGTTTCTCCAATCCATCACAGTTAATAGTAATCTGTAAACCCAGTGTCCCTCTATTCTTAAATTACCTATTTAATTAACAGTGATTGATACTCCCATTGAGTCATTATAAATCTAGACGCTTAACGTCAGTGTTATCCTCCTCTCCTTTTTTAAAGAGATTCAAGTGAGTCATTCCCTGATATTATTATTTATAATTGCTGTCAACCCGGACTGATCCGTATTTAATATTGTATCCTTATTAACCTAAATGCCCGTTTAACTATTGCTACTAATTATTATTTTGGTGTAAAGTAAAGTTTATTTTTGTACGTGCGTTTATTTGTGGCTCCTCCTTTTTGACGTACCCTTGGCAAGACTTTAATTAAGAATCCCTTCGGCTAATTTATTAAACCTGTATCATGCACTCTTAGAATTTAAAAATCACAAACCTCCCCCCAGTAACAAGTGGGACTTTTATAGTGAGAATCCTGGCCGTGGCCTAACCCACCTCTAACCAGCTTTCGCACGCTCAGTAGGAATTAAAGCATATATATATATATATATATATATATATATATATATATATATATATATATATATATATATATATATATATATATATATAATGATCGTAGATTGAGTCATAGGGTCTCAATACCATCGACTTAAACAAAAGCGGTGTGTCCAGATCAAGGACTAGAATAATTATTGGACCAGACTATGAACAATTCTACGACAGACAGCTTACTGAGACTCAATTAGAGCAAAATGAAGTATTACTGTTGGATACTCGATCGGATGTGACTCGCTGTCAAAATTTTGCTCCATTTAACTTTTGGGGTTCCGGTTGCCTTTTCCGACACAGGTAATCTGCGCGTCACTTTTGATAATCAATTACACTGGGGAACACAATTTTCTTTGAGATGGATCTGATAACTTTTGACAAACTTTTAGCATCTGAATCCAAAAATGACACCAGTTTTTTCTGTATCACATCAACTTTTCGAGCTACTAGATACGAGTACCCTCGCTCTGTATCAAAAACCATAAAAATACCGCATCTAACAAATTTGTGCTTATTTTATAAAATGTTTTAACAATTTAAATACACTGGAAAATAATAAAACCTTGCTTGGCTGTAATGTTTGTAAGAATTTATTTTGTTCATAGAAAGGATATTGTTATTGTAAGTCAAATTGTGTGCAATTAGTTTACTCACCTGGTAGGGCCACTCTCCATAACACGAGGCACTGATAGAGTGGCCTAGTATTGCATACAATGACACACCAGCCCAGAATTGGAAATAGAAGTAAGGCAGAAAAGCTAGATGGCCGGTATTATGTGTCATTCAAGGAGTTGGGCTCTGCTCTTAAGAAAAGAATCAATTAAGTACAAGTGGATATGATACAAGGCGGGGGGAGGTCTAAGGTTCAAAAAGACGAGGCTCAAGAAAATTAGTTAGCTTGGACTTGAAGGAGTTGATTGAAGGGGCATCAACAACTTCCGAAGGAAGAGAGTTCCAAGTAGATATGATAGCTTCTCCTGAAATGTTCAAAAGTGTGAACAATTTCGCTTTATACTTCAAGAATAGTCACCAAACATATTTACATCCCATCTACCCTGATACCATTCCTCCATGGTTTTCAAATCTTGGCGGAATTGTTCACCTTTTTCATCGCTGATTTCGCAAAAGTTTTTGAAGGGTTAGCGCAATTGATATGCAGAAAATGCAACTTGATGTTTATGTTGCAGCCGAGCATTTTGTAGCTTTCCAATAGTTTCTGATGTAATCTCGATGTAATTCTTTGCTCGTGTATTTCCAAGAAAATTCTGGACAAGATCTTTGAATGATAACTAGGAATACTTTTTGAGTTCTGACAATGTTCCGATGTATTGTTCATCTTTGATTGGCTGCCGAATCTATGGACCATCAAACACACCGGCCTCGATTTTTTTCAATTGACAAGCCAGGAAAGTGCAAAGGAACAATACAGTCTTTTAGAGATTTTTAAAAAGTTGTTTTGAATGGCGGATGATCTGGTTCTTTAACTGTTTAATATTCTAGCGTAAACGTCTCAAAAAGTTTCCAATTTATGGTTTGAGCAATGCCTCTTGTGTTGCTAACTAGTATTCCCTCGTCATTTTTAATTGGTCTTATCGAATCTCGAATCGATTTATTATATATACGCATAAAACGCTTTGTGGTTTTCATTATACGTTTTAAAAAGATAAATTTCGTAGTCATTTTTGCTTTTTTTTACTTTGGTTTTTACTTGACGCCGATAATGAACGTAATTTTAGTGATTTGCAATGTTGTAGTAGAGGTTTGTGCTCATTCTCTATCGTACACAATCAGTTTTTTTTTAATCGTACATTGCTCGATACTCTTAGTAGTTAGGCCTCCATTTAATCGACTTGCCTCATTTTAATACGAAACTCATCGAAATTTGCCTTTCCAATATTCGGGATTTTATGTTTTACTTGAAAAGTCGCCTTTTGGTTAAAATGAATAGCATTGTGATCACCGTTGTCGGCAGAAACACCTTCAACAAAGTTGAATTCATTCCTTATAATTAAATCAAAAATATATTACTTATTCGTTAGATCGTTTACCATTTGGTTGAGATAAATTTCACTCAAAAATCGATTAATCGCTTTCCCATGTTGTCAGCTCTTTCACCATTAAAATTTTCATTTGGAAAGCTAAAGTTGCCACATCTGACTACCACTCTCTGCCTTACAACACCCTAAAACCTCAAATAATTGCTACTCATTTTTTTCATTTTGTGCTGGGGTCTGTATACTACAGCAGAGTTAAAATTATTATTTTCGACAGCTCTGGAGATTACAAAATATCTGAATTAACGGCATCTGAAACTATTGTGCTTAAATTGTCTCCCACATACAAGACCATGCTGCCCTCTCTATCTGTATGTCTATCTTTATTAATTGAAAGCGGAATACTAACGAGCTGGCACACCCCGCAGAAAGTCTGTAATGAGAGATCTGTAAAGAAGGTGGTGAAGATTGGTGGTATGAAGATGTGTGGAAGATAAATAGCTAAAATCTACCTGTAGCTTTGAAGAAAGGAGGGAAAAATGCAGTGTTAAGATCGAGATATATTAGTCACAGAAAGGTCTGCCATGCTACACCTGTTTTCCCCTTGCGGGTGCGTATGAGAATAAATAAGCAAAAGAAATATGAGGACAGTAGAAGAAGAAAAGGATTGCAATGGAGGCATGTTAAAAATCACCACTTAAACGGAAGACAGGAGGGACGGTAGCCCCCCCCCCCTCCCTCTGGGCGCCGACCATGGATGAATGGACGAAGACCTATCGGCGACTACCATACGAAATAGGACACGTACCAAGAAAATATGCCAGGAGACGATTATAAAGAAAATGGCGAGCAAACCGTAAAATAGAAATATATAGAAGGAATGGAAACCGGGTAGCCTGAATCTAGTTTGAGACTGCCATGGGGCAATGAGCATAAGAAGGTGTGCCTTCCCTCTAGGTACCAATTGTGACAGTCTACAAGGGGCACCATATTACTGGTCTTAAGCAGAGGAAAGGAAACCTCCTCATTTGGCTCAGCAGAGTAGAAGAATGGGCGAAAGAATGTCACAATTAGAAAATGGTCAGAGACAACAAAATTACGAGCCAGCAAAGAGCCTAAGAGCCACTCGAAGCTAGTTTAAGGAAGAAAGTAAAAACTTGAAGTCAAAAGTGAAGGAAATTCAATAGAAAGAGAGGATATGGATAAATAATTTCTTTTTTTTAATTCCTTTTTATGCAAAGTTATATTTTAAAGTAATATTTATCTATTCTCTTCTTAAACGAATTTCTACACTTCTAGGAAAGTTATTCCAAGTTTGTGTTATTTTATAAGAAAATAAATTTTGTGCTATGGCAGTGTTAAATCTTTTGTTTACTTGCTTGAAACGGTTAATCCTACTAGCTGCTTGATTATTTGGCTCAAATATTGAACCATAATTTACATTAGTATTCCTGTTTAGTATTTTAAAGACCAATAAACTGGCCACGTACTCGTATGTAGGTGCCGATACTTCATTAACAGTAAATTAAAGTAAATCAGTTTGTCTTCGTCGGATCAATTTCTAAATTTAGAAATTAATGTCTTCGCTCGATGTTAGACGCTTTCCAATATGGTACTCTCCTTTCGCATGTACGAATATGTAGAGTAGAATTCCCCGCATACTCCATATGAGGTCACACGGTAGCTTTAATTAAAGGAATATTATTATCTTTCAATTTAAACCTAAAATGTCTAGTTATGCATCCTAGAACCCTATTCAACTCTGTGAGTTTTTTTTAAAGAATACACTATACAGGTAGGAAGAGTTTCACATAATTGTGTCGTAGGTTATCACATACACCGTGGTATATCACCCTCCGTAAGAGAAATTATAGGAATATATATCAGTTAAATTAATTTAACTATAATTAAGTTATGCACTACAAGTAATCCAAGTATATGAACCAACAATATCTCATTCAAATGAAGTAGAGTACTTCTATGCAACATTTATTAATGCACGTACACAAGTTAACTACTAGTTCAATGCAAAGATCGGAAAACAAAAACACGATAGACGACAGGTAGGAAAATTTATAATAAACGAAGAAACTGAACGTGGAAGCAGATTAGAAGTATTTGGGGAATGAGAAAACCTTTACATTTTGAACTCCTTCCAAAAGAGACAAAGAGGAAGATGATCTTGCATGGAACGAAATGGAACAAAATATGAGATTGACTAAATAACATGGTCCAACGCGGCTACGAGTATGTACTTAATTGTTTAAAGGCGACAGAGGAGCGTTGAAGAACCTCCAACCAGTCTCTCATCAGCAACATATACCTACAAAAATCAAAAGAAACGGAGTAACACGAACACTGGGCTGCAAGCAGCTAGCAAAACAGGCAGGTTTCAGAAGTAACTTTAGTAATTATGATCAACTGCAGGTTGTTCAAAAATAGTATGTGATGTAGATAGAGAGGGGTAGGAAAAGGGGCAAAAAAAAAAAAAAAAAATAGCGGAGGCGAGTTGCGAACAGCTTCCCACTGTTAGCCAGCGGCGAATCCACTCGGCCATCCTGAGTCTCAAAAAATACTCATTCAAACGAAGCTTTTAAGCCGCTCGACTGCACTTCTCGTACGCTATAATGAAATGCCTCCTTACATGACATAAATAGAATATGAAAACACCTTTAACTCAATCAACATCGATTCATTCTAAGAGTAGTAGTGAAACAAGGAATTAACAGAATTTACATTGACATATTTTCTTACATTATATGTAGTCATGTAACATCCTTATTTATGCTGCAATCGCCCCCAAACCCTTTACAGAAGTTCTTGAGGAGATTTTTTAAGCCCTTTTAGATGGAACAAAGGGAATGAGAATTAATGAGAAATATTTAGGTCATCTTCGCTTTGGTAATATCGTTTTGTTTACTTCAATAATGAGGGAATTATTACCGGACAATCTCCCAATTGGTCTTAAAATGAACTTTTCAATCAAATAATAATGATCAAATATTTGGTAGAGGATAAAGCAATTCGGATTGACGATCAAATTTTAGAGCAGTTAAAAGTATACTTATAATAGACTAGCCTCTCGAATTTCCGAATGAAGCAAGCCTCTAGGCTTAACTACAGTCCCCAGCACCCCAAAATAAACGTCCTCATTGACCTTGAGACCATGTGGGAAGATTTGAGTAGGAATGTTGAGGCCCTCGCTGCTGACCACCCCCAGAACCATCAAATAGGCGGGACATTTGCTCTGCAATACCATAAGTACTTCGCCGGTTCTATTTGTAAACGTGTAGTTAAACAAATTCACAATCTCCTTCACGCTTGTGCTGCCGCGGAAGCAGCATGTAAGACATCGTACAGGTGAAAAATCGATTTTTTTTTTCTTCAGAAAAAGACCTTCAAACTTGCAAGTGGTGTGGAGCATTTTTCAAAGCACTGGAGTTTTTCAACTCGTTTTTTCATAGAGCAAAGTAATTCTGCTGTTTACATGAATCTGCTTCAGACACATGTGATCTTCCTCTCTCTGAAGAACGAGAGTAGGTATGTAAGGCTGTTTTCAAGCCGCAAGGATAACGAAGCAGCTCTTAAAATATCGATGAACTGGGCTGCGAAGAGCTCTTATTTAAAGCCGATAGAAAACGTATAAAAGATACTCGGTTAGAAGTTTATCGCTCGGAAACCGACGAATGTTGAAGATCTCTGCCAAAGATTTGAAGAAGAATGGAATAAAATCTTTTACAAACAATGCGACAAATTGATGAATTCCCGCACTCTAAGATGAGATTAAGTCATTCAGAACAAGTAACTACAATTGTCTATGAGATAATTATATTGTTTTCTGGTTCTGCCTGCATTTACACTTATAGTTTCCTAGTTTTGGATGCAGCCTTTTTTCAAATGCAGATTACTTTCCTTACTTTTTATCCCCTATTCTAGGAATTGAAACTTAGACACTATCATAGTCAAATTATAAAAGAATATTCTGTACAATTTTCATGAAGATTAAAGGAGTAATTTAAAACAAATCTAGAGTTTTTTGTTTGCTAGTTTTGGACGGTACTGTAGATCAGACAGAGTCAGGGGTATCGTCACTTCTAGTGGAAGAGTTGGAGGATTGCTCTAAACTGGGGCGCTGGGTGTTAAGATCAATAGTCATCGCTTTGATCAGCAGGACCTCAAGGATCTTAGGCGGCGAAGGCTGGTTTCTTCTCAGTAAGGTGGTGTTTCCGATCAGTATTTTTCTTTTGATTTGTTCTAACTTGATTTTACCTTCTTTCAGTTGCATTGTAAAGCGGAAGCTGAATGTAGCTTTGGTCATACCAATGTAGGGATTGTTGGGATGAAGTTTCGGTCCTCATGAGGACATTGGAATTTGTATATCCAATTAGTAGCCGTTAAAGTGGATTGTATGTCTGTAAGGTTTGTTTTTCATCAGTAAGTTGCTCAAATGTAGGTTCTTGTAGTATATTCGTAGTGATATCAACTTGTCAGTTTCTGAAGTAGTATTGTTTTTTTATGATATCTTGTAGAATCTCTTTGTTTGTTCTGCCTGGAATTCATATTTATTTGAGGCAATGATAACAGAATAATCGCAAATTAATTTCAATTATGAATTTGTTTGTGCGCAAGCGCATAGCCCTAAGGTAACTCTAATTTTTTTTCTGACCAACGACTAGCTTTTTCTCGTAATTCTTGCCCAATTAGTAGAGGAGAAAGGGAGAAACGACTGGAGAGAGAACAAATGAAAGTTTCCTCCGTAAGCTAAAAATTATGGGTATTGGGTATCGCCGAAGGAGGGGATATATATACGTACATTTATTTAGGCGTCAAACTTTTGCGTGTGGATATACGACTTTTATGTAGAAGTTCATTGGATACGAATATGCACCAAAAAGTTTTTTGCGAGTGGATATCTAAGTGTGCATTGCTTTAGGAGATTTGGGGTTTTCCGATTAGTTCTCGAGAGAGAGTGTGCGTTTTCTCTTTTGAGACTTGTGTTTTCCAGATCATTGTTTAAGAGAAAAAATAAAACAGGCGTTGCTAAAGAGTTGTGTACACACAAAAAGAAATAACTCCCCAAAAAGGTATGAAATAATAATCGGTTTACCGTTTATATCTATTTGAGTATGAGTAAAATTGAAAATTACAATCTAGAAACTTTTGGGGGGCAATTGGCGGAGGTGAGGTCACTATGAAAGCTCACCACATCTTCGATATTGATGTCGACTCTGGACCCCTGGCTAAAATCACTCACCGGTCGAAATGGACCGAGGCAGTAAATTTACGGGCTGATAAGGACCATGATTCTTCATTGGTGAAACAGCCATTGCTCGAGTAGGCACAGTTGGGAGTAAAGAGTGTGCTAAGTACCCCTAGTTTTACGGAACTGGCTGTTCATAGTTGAGGACTCTGATTACGCTTAACATTAGGACACTCAAAAAGAACTAGGTTCCACGAACGGGTAGATGTTAAGAGGGCAAAGTGGAACATCATTAGTCTCAGGGAAAAAGAAGAAAAGGAAAGGTGCCAAAGAAATGAAAACGATCACCAACTGGATTGTGGGAAATTATTCCTTGCACAGATAATGAACCCCACACAGGCCTCATACACTACGCTAGTGAGAGGAGCATAAGCAATTTTGCCTCTGGAAAGCCTAAACATAACTTATCAATCGGTCCCTTAAACCTCCTCTACCCTTCAACCCAGCCGTGTCCGCAGCCCCAGAGGTTTTTTGGAGCCTTGAATTTTGTAGAAGTTGACCATCAATTCGTTTTTCTTTGCATTTCGTCATTTACTTAAAAATCAAATTTAATAACGAAATGAGGGGTAAATGAAAATGAAATAGACGGCATCTTGAGAATCGTCATGTGTCGTAATTTCATTTTTATTCATTTCATTGTTTTTTTCTACCATTGGTTCATATTTTGTGATGGACGTTCCCATCCTTTCTGTGTAGTCTATAAATGACTGAGTTCTGTTATTATGTGTATTCTTCGATAATGAACTTTAAAATATAATTCTAAAGTATTTTTTTATTCTTCTTTTCATTTTCCTGTGTGTGATTTTTGCCATTATTGCTTCCTTCACGCACAACTTAATGAGTCTACCATATATATATATAATTCTAGAGTTCCTCTCACCCCATAAGACGAGTGCCACCATTTGGCATCCCTTTCTGGCACCACTATACTTACGTAATCACCAGAACTTCTCGCTTCCGGAGAAACCATCTGGGACAGATCCCTCCTGCAAAACGTGCCTAATGCAAGACAAAAAATATTTTCTTTAAGATGTCCTCAAAAGGGACAATAACATGAAGTGCTTAATCCCACTCTTTTAGACACACACAACGACAGGCATTTGTCGGAAGTGTTCACACAAATATCTTCTTGTACTCTGACGTCACTAAGCACTACACATCAGTTCAATAGAGTAATTTTAACTCTGCCTCTTAGTTTGGACATATAAAATACACTTAGCTCTATCGTGAATACTTTCTGATATTGATTCATTGCCACCTGTTCATCACCACAGTATCCCACTATACACGCGTATAGACTTTAGTCAGGGTATAGACCAATTTCCACCAGATTATCCATTCGGGCCGTAAGCACAACCTTCATTCAGACTTCATTCATCATAGTGCCTTGATTAGAATTCAAGATTCATAAATGAGTAGAATCGCCAAGCCGATACTCTTGAATTATTTATAAATTAGTCATATTTATTATTAAAGAATTGTTGCAAAGTTTTAATTTGTCTCGATCTAAGTGAAAAAAAGGGAAAGATCAATTGAATTATAGCAGAGAAGCTGTAAAGCACTTGGGCTAAAAGAAGAAAATGAAAAGGGAGTAACTATGACAAATCTATACAAATTCAGCTCACTCCTCAAAAGCAGTAGCCCACTTCATCTACAAAATGATGAGCCTGGAGTGACCATCGAGTTCCCTCACGCAGATTTGTTTTTCAACAACTCTACGGAACTACATCGCAAAAACTACGATATGTACAAATACAACACGTCCATCACAGTTAGCGCACTCTGTTCTATTATCTTGTCCAGGTTTTAGGCTGCATTTCATAACTTGTGAGCTATTCTTTCCTTTGGAGAGAGTAACAAGTGATACTCAAAAACTCAAGTCACTCGTGCAGGCACCGCTACACGCTTGTTAAATTCATGGAATTTCGTGCCTTCTAAAAGACTTCACTAACTTGAGCTTAAAAATCATTTCTCATTGAGTAAATTCTGTAATTTCTACGTATAAGAATGTTTGTCTACCAGAACAATTTGATTAGTTTTAACGGATTTCGTTATCCCAATAATGTTCTGTTAGACAGAAATTCGTATGCGGAAAAAATACAGGATATTACTCAATGATATTAACATGAGCATATATCTTCCAACCCAGTAAATAATATAACTCATATTTTCAACAAAACTCTCACAAAATTGCTTAAACGATCGAACCCAGATATTCTACATCGATTCAAATCTACCAACCCATCACGTCCGAAAACCCACAAAAGAGGAAGGCCACTGCGACCTATTATATTGTTTATGGACTCTCATGCATATAAACTCTCGATGTAGTAAGCCTATCTTCTCTCTGACGCTGATGGATTGACCTCCTCTTTGCAAATAATTCATTCCTCAGATTTCAAAGAAAAATTTAGAAAAATTAACAAGGAAAGTAGCTGCATTGTTAACTTTGATGTAGACAGCCTGTTCACCAATGTCCAAGTTAATGAAGCCCTTGATGTTCTATCTAAAGTATTAGACAATCCTATATTAAACCTCCCACTAGACAAAAATATTATTGTAAACCTTGTAAAACTATGTGTTTATGACAACGTATTCATTAATGAAATGAGTTTCTTTTCTCAAAAAATATGGACTTATCATGGTCAAACCATATCGCCTATTCTATGTAAATTTTATATGGAACATTTTGAAGTTACCCTATCTTCTTCTGTTTTCCACATCCAAACTTTGCATGGTTTAGGTATGAAGATGATGTCATATGTATTTGCCCTATAAACAGTTTAAATACATGCAATAATAAGTATTTTCCTTAGAAATTTCAACCATCTTAATCCCACCATCAATTTCAAAGTGGAATGGGAAAAAGAAAATTGTCTAGCCTTTCTCCATGTCAAAATTGTAAGAGTCATTGACCAAATTAGCTTCACTGTGTGCCTTATAATGACACATTCTATCTCTTACATTTATTTATTTTCACATCACGATGTTAACATTAAAAAAGCCGTTGCAAAAGATATGTTCTTAAGAGAACTTAGAATATGTGATCCTTGCCTTTTACAAGACGAAATTAAATATTATACAATCTACACATTCATTGAATTAAATTATCCCCTCCACATAATCAATGATAGATTATCTAAAACTAAATATATATTCTAGTGCTTCAAGCATTGGATACCTGAGATCGTCCAGACAAGGGTGGGGGGGAGAGGAGGTCCGCGCATTAAGGTAAATCTGTCTTTAAAGTGTTATTCTTTTCGGGAGGTAAAGTCCAGTCAGCGGCCTTCAGCGACATCACCACGTGCAATGAATGCTGTGGGAGCAGCATCTTGGCTATAAAATGTGGAAAAAGCGTCGCGAAAGACTCTGCTACGGACGCGGGGGTGGGGTGGGGGGCAGATTGCAGTCGTGTTCTCCCGGAGAACGGGAAGGGGGGCCCTGCGAGAACTTGTCTCAATCAATTTGACTCATTCCCACAGATCTGCGAGAGGTGTATTCCTTTTCAATAAAAATACGTAGGCGCACCAGGAAGAGCGGCCTCCGTGTTGAAAAACATACCGGAACCTAACCCTAGCTCAACGAAGTTCACCGACAGTTAAATCGTTCGAGCGGCGCTTATAACACATTTAAGCATAACGCTTTTGTTTGAGGGAAGTCTCATGCACGACTGACCACCGAGGAAGCGGGTGCCGTAGAAAATGACCAGACTTCTAGAAATAGTAGTTAGGTCCACGGCGAAGAAAGTGGCAGAGAATAACTAAGCGGCCTCATCCATTGGCCTAAACACACTGGGACAGAGAAATCAGTCATTTTCAGAAATTCAGACCACCGCTCACACTCCAAGCACCACATGAGTGGTGCGACCCAGAAAACGATAATTGAATTGGAAAGTGGTCACTACCCTAAAGGTCATCGACCATCTCCTACCTAAAATCTATTTGTGCATCCAGAGATCACAAGGATAGATCAAGGCATACAAATGAAGCGATTCTCGAACAGTGATGCGTAAACTCATCCACATTTACGACAACCATCTCCATCTCATCGATCAGATCGGCAAGTACCTGACCCCTGAGATTAATCGTATAGTTCCCCTAAAAGGATGTCTACCCTTTCAAATTTTCGAACAAAAAAAAGGGACTCAGCAACCGGGCCACGACACCGCCAAAATAATCCATGTCGAAGTCGGATGACGGTGGAGTGTATATAGAAATTATAGAATACTTCCGAGAAATCCAAGTGTAGATACACTGCGACTGCCTAAAATGAAGTGTTTATACCAAATAGAAGAACGCATCCTTTTACCCGTGGTGGATGGGTTGAAAAACCCTTATACCTCGGGAGGATGGGCAGGGATCACACGCCCAACATGGTCTTATGAAGAAAGATAGCTAATAGGGAACGGAAGAAAACGATCCTCCGTAGCTATTTCCAGTGGCCCAGAGTCCGCTGCAATTCCATTGAGGGGATATACCCTCGAGCCTAGCTCGGAGGAGATGCTGGAGCCCTCTTCGAAGAGAAGAGCCACACGGGAATGGCAGGACGCTTACTGGAGGCAGAACTCCGGGCGCTGCTTGCCGAACAAGGTGATGGAGGCGCTATCAAGATAGGTTGGGCTCGCGTTACGATTCTTTTTCTCTTTCTGCCTCGAGACCTTTGTAGGTGTGATGGCTTCGTAGGTGAGGGTCCTTCTTTTGTCAGATCCCGCGTCTCCGAGAGATCTAATCCAGCCTTGTGCGATGCTGTTATAGCCGAAGATCCTTTGAAGTTGTTCTCCTTCGGGGAAAAAATTAAGAACCTCATAAGAGGGTCTCACGACCGCCTCTGGGGGGTTGCCTCCTGTGAGTCTAATGACTCGGTTGAGGCGTGCGTCCGTTTTGCTTTACGGGAACCGATCACGCAGCAGGATGGGAAAGAACTCTGATTTTTGCTGAGAATTGATGTGGACCATTTGTGCCGCCAGTACTATCAGAGGAGTTCCCACGGGGGAGGAAGAACCCGTAAAATTATTTTTAATGTGCGCAGCAACTACAGTGCTTGTAGGCCTGGAGGGACCAGGAGCAGAGGCTGCCCTTTTAACAATCGAGGCATAAGACATCCCAGGCAGCGCCGGGCGCGCCAGGACCAAGTACTTAGCCCGCCGAATAGAAGACGATCTGCAGCCTGAATGGCCAGGATTTTCTTCTTTAAGAGATACGCATTACATTGCTTTGAATAAGCAGGGGGCGGATCTCCGAAGTTAAAACACTTGGTCATATACGATAATAACTTATCGTATATGGCCTTGGAGCAACTTACACAGAATTCAGTTAACTCCAATTTCGCACGTCTATATTAGCGATTTGTATAGCCCAAGCGGTAGCAGTAGTAGTGGTACGAATGCCTTCACGCGTTAGCAATACCAACTGTCACGCACCGACTCTGGAGCCTGTCACGGTCAAATGCAATGAAGAGAGTAGGGTCCAGTCTTGAGGCCCCTCCCTTCTTTTCTCATGACAACTTCGACCTTTACCGCCCTGTGGTCAAGGTGATTTGTTCTAAGGAGTAGTCCGCGAGTTAGTTCCCTCGCATAAACTATTAACCGGCGAACAATTGAGAAGATGAAGGGCACTAATCATGCCCGTCTCTGAAGGGTCCGACGAATTCGCCAAAAGGCTAACAACCAAGTTATGGGTCACCTTTGGCTCTCTACCAGTCAAACTAGCTAATGCTCTGACGGATCCGTTGTCATAGGCCAACATGTTTCCATCTTTTTAACGAAACACTATAAAGCGTTTAAAGCCAGTGGGCTCGAAAACGCCGGGTTTTCTCTGTATGAGATGCTTCGAAGTTAAACGAGGCTCCGCTTAGCGAACTTGCGAATTTGGTCTTTGTCTAGCACCCCTCTCACGCTGGAGGTCGCCTCGGGGTTGGAACCACCGAATATATCCTGGTCGACTGTCAAAACTGTAGCTGACCTGTCCGTGTCCGGAGCCAGCGCGGAGGGAGAGGAATTCCTAGTGCTCTTTGTCAACTAGTCTTTTTTCATTTTAGGAGGGAAGGTCGGGGAATGAAACCGCTTCTTTCCATCGCCAGAAGGGTCCCAAAGGTCGGATGGATCAACATCAGTACGATCCTTCTCCGAAATGGACAAGGGCTTGGCTGTCAAAGAGGCACTAGTCGGAGAAAGAAGTCAATCCTCTCTTTCTGAGTCATCAGCGGCCAGATCCGCCAGAGGAGAAGCTTGCACAGGGCCGGACTCATGTTAGTTGTATGGCACCGAGCAAAAGCTATCCCCCATGGAAGATCCAGCAATCTGCAGCGAGGTAATCTTCGGGACCATGGCCTGGTCAGTAGGAGCCTCCATGTGGCCATCCTCCCAAGGTATCACGGATCACAATCGAAGATTTTTCAGTTCTGTAAGTCATAGGTCTATTTCGCTGGCGAGCCGATCTCCCTCTGGGCAGAGACCCTCCGACATCAAGGATGGCGAGATCGCGCTTAGAGGCGGATCTCCATGCGCCTGAAATCATCCACTATTTATCTCTATTGTAGTCATGGTCTATGAAAAATGCAAAGAGGTGAATGAAGGATAGATATTATTAGCTCCCATTGCCCTGAGATGTTAATATAAAAGTCTCCATAATATCATAAATTTCCATAATGTGATCATTTACACATACTCGGATTACGGGTTCGAGCTAAGGTGGGCCTTGACAACCCGTCTACCATTCATGCGAATTTATTCTCGAGCTTTGAAGATAAAGGCTTTTGCCGACGTAGCCACTTATATGTGTACTGGAAGGTGGTGATCAGAGCGGACGTTTCTGCACACCCTGTGTCTAATCCTTCCTTCACTTAGCAAACTTTCGGTCTTCGCAGCCGATTGGGACTTCACGGTATGCACTGCCACTCGACTAAAGTCTGGTAAGAAGACGGACCTGCACAGTGGCTGACTCCGATTGGGTGTTTGGAGCCGATCCCAGTTTCGTTTTCAATGAATACCCTACCAACTTGAGGCAGGGCATTTTTAGCATCATCTCTACCATAGAGGGATTTTAACTGGACATATCTTCCCCTTAAGGTGTCAGGTCTAGGGCACGCCAAATTCATTGTCACTAGGGCCTGTATGCCAACCTCCATTTGCAAAAAATGAGAGTGGTTATGCCGGCTTCCATCAAAGTGACAAACCTTGGCTCTACGAGATGTCACTGCAAGGGTGTCCCGCCGCAAATGGAGTTTCACCCTCGCTGCATAATTGAGGCTGTTCACGAGTGACTCTGCGGATGGCAAAGGGGTAAACTGCTTTGCCGCAATCAAATGGTTGCAAGGGATCCTCTCTATCAGTCAGACTGGTATGTCATGAAATTCCTTGTTCGCCCCAACACCAAAGTCGGGCAAGAATTTAGAAATAGGAATGCCGTCAAAATATTGTCAGAACTTAATCAAACTTGCTAACAATCGAAAATACACAAGCTTGTGATTAATAAAAGAATATGAAGGCCGTAGCCATATTTAGTGTCCAACCATTCCTGCTTATTCCGCCTTAGATTTTTGGACTTTTCTGGTCTCCACCCTGGGTGCACTAAAGATTAGCGTTCGCACCTGTCAGCAACGCACACCGACCATGAGTTATCCAATAAACCGGTCTATCCCTAAGGGTGCGGCTCCCAACTGAGCATCCAGAGAGGCAGAGTGACAGGGCGGATTTCCTTAATAGGTCGGACTACTCATCTATAGGACGCCAAGATCTGAAGATCTGTTGTGGCAGATCCGGAGACGGGTCCCGAGATTTTCAGTTGGCTTCGCAACCAAGCAAGGCAGTACAGCCCGCCCGCCATAAGCGGTACAGTAATATGCAGCCGAGAACGGCTACAGGGAAGTGGTCAGCTTATTACTCACCAATGACCCCTCAAGACTTTGTGTTTTGCAAACTTCGGGCGTTAAAGATCGTTGTTTATACAGGTTCCAAAGCCTCTCTTCTCACATGACATGAGGTAGTTGGTCAGGTCTTTAAATCTAGGCAAAGGGATCAGGAGATAGTCTTAGAAAAAATAAGGAATGGTGAGAGTGGAGGAGGAGGAATACACGAACTTTCCAAGGCCCTAGCAGAGAATTCAAGTCAATCCAGTGACGAGGTTTCTCTATTTTGTACTCAGGCCGGGAGAACGTGGAAATCTCCTTAGGTACTAATGTACGGGCAGTGATAGGAGTAACGGAGGAACCTATTTAACGTGAAGTAGCTGTCTTAATATATGAGTTAGATTATTTAAGAGTTTGAGGGGTAAAACCGTTAAAAGAATTCGAGTTGGTGAAAGCTCTCCGAAAAAAAATTACTATTACTTCATTAACTTCATTAATAATTATGTTGGTGAATAACGATTTTATATCAGACCTGACAAGTATCTATTGGGCGGAAGCAAGTTGATGGTCCTGAAGTTCTTTAGCCAAAGAAAATCTTATTTATATGCTACTCTGGTTGGTAGTAAATATATTGAGGAGATGCTTTAATTTTTTGCCTAATTTGTATGTCGGCAGTGAGTATGCGGCCAAGAGAAGGCGAAAGAGTATATTTACTGTATGGACTTTGGAAAGGCCATAGAGGAAACCTAAACGAGAACCGGTTCCACATAAGATTTATATATCGGAAGTACATACTAGCTTTAGAGGACTTAAGTTTAGGAATCAGACTGTTTATTGGTCATATTGTCCCTAAATTAGTAAGTACTATTTTAACCACAAGATGGCCAATAAACCTACTAGTTTAGAGAAGGTTAGATTTATTGTAACCAAGTTCTAACTTCGTAAAATTATTGACAACCTTTTTGAGTTTATAGATCTATTGACTAACCCAGGGATAAATTTATAGACTTACTTAGACATACGTAAGTTAATGGCTAAGAGCTTACCAACCTTGATTCAACTTTCTTGTTAAATAGACAACTTTGGCTCCCATTTTGTCAACAACTCTACAAACTTAGTCTGGCTTGGTCATTAAATCTTAGCTTAAAATGAGTAGGTTAATAAATCTATGACTTTAGACATACGTAGGTCCACAAACCTAAGAATCTCGACTCAAGAATGGTAAATAAATCTAAATATTCAAGGCTTTTTCTCAGGAAATCAAAAACCTTAAATTAACTTGGTCAATAAACTACGCACGTATGATCCTAATGGCTTCATTGACAACCCAGTTCAAATTTCGTAGAAGTATGGACTAATAAGGTTCTAAGTTCGTTGATCTGCCAACCAACAAAGGGCCAAGTTTATGAGTCAATATATTTACAAAGCCTCCTTTGTCAACAAATCCACTAAGCTAGTTTAGATTAGTAGATAAAGCTACGAACTTTAGCCAAGCTGGTTAATGATTCTTCCAACATAGAACGAGATCATTTAATTACCCCACGAATTTTGCCATGCATTGCTCAATAAATACACAAATTAAACTCTTTCCTGGTCAATAACCCACCATTTACTTCCCACCTCATTGACTTCTTCCAATTCCAGTGGGCGCCGGCTCGGGGGGATCTGTGGTAGCGAGCCGCCTGTCAGAGAACCCCTTCGACACGATCCTTCTGCTGGAGGCCGGCGGAGACGAGAATGAGATCTCGGACGTGCCCACCCTCGTCCACTTCCTGCAGCTCTCCGACATGGACTGGATGTACAAGACCGAACCTCAGCCTCTAGCTTGCCAGGGGTTCACTGATAAGGTACGCGTAGGGTTGGGAAGTATAGGGTTAATTATATTAACCGTCCCTGAGCTTACTGGGCGAACGTGCGTGTCCCTCAAAGGGGAGTCGTTGGCAAGAGCAAACGGATTAACTTCGCTACTCGTCATTTGAACTCCCATGTGGTGGTATAAGAGAGGAAATGTTTAGTTGTGCAAAAAAGGGAAAAGACCGCGGATGGGAAGGCTGTAACAACAGATTATTAGGCTTGACTCAAACATACGAGCATATGGTCTTCCTTGGGAGTGCCGAGAAATAAAAGTAAGGAAATTTATTTAAGATGTACAAATGAAACTTTAGGAGGAGAGGAAGGACAGAAATATAGAGACGATGCAATGAAAACAAGATGCTGGCCCTGACATGTTGAAAACACTTTTGGGCCAAGTGTCTGAGGGAGACTTTTTTTGAGTGATGTTGATGAAGACAAAGATGTTGAAGAGGACAGAAAGGAAATAATTGAGAAAGAAAAAGAAGCAGGAGTAATCTAATGAGGCGATGCTCAGTCAGAAAGAAAAGAAAAGAGAAAAGAAGAGGTCAACGGAAGGAATTGGCAGGGATAAAGAGGACTCAAATGGCAAGGATTGCTGAAACGGACCCAACCCTAAGTACTACGACCGAGGTATTATATATATATATATATATATATATATATATATATATATATATATATATATATATATATATATATATTAGTGTAAATGGGTAGCAGTCCTTCTTTAATGCAGATTTTGTCAAAGACCCTTTTATATTTCGCCTAAATCAATTAAGGCGAAATATGCAATGGTATTTAACAAAATCTGTTCGGAAAGAGAATACACATAAACATGAAGGCAAAACATAGTAATACTATGACAAAGTGATACTTTGGAGGGTTGAGAGAGGACGAGGAGGAGGAGAAGGTAAAAAAAGACACAATGGATGCTAAAATGATCGAGTTCGATTAATATGATAAGGGGAAAATGGTGAAATCGTCCATAAACAAGCATAAGCTAATAGCGAGTAATTTATGGCGGTAGTATTCTATTCGTCACGCCAATTCCATTTTTCCTTTCCATTTATCTCCGTTAGAGGGGATTAGTTTCCATATTTTAATGTATTTTTCGTACCATCCCCAAATTACCCTGTACTCTTCCCATTACTCTTAATCCCATCTTAATTAATCCCTCGCCTCCCTTCCCCTACAAAGCACAATCTTTGCTCCCCTCCCTTAATATTTTTCTGGTATGTGTTCCGTTTCCATAGCGATGCAACTGGCCGAGGGGAAAGGTTATGGGCGGCTCGTCTGTCCTCAATTACATGCTGTATGTGAGGGGAAATAAGAAGGATTACGACGACTGGGCAGCGGCTGGCAACGTCGGCTGGAGTTTTAATGATGTCTTGCCATATTTCAAGAAATCCGAGAATAATGAAAATCCTTGGCTGGCTCTCAATAGTAAGTTTGCCTCAATACACATAAAGCCTGGTTCGATGTCATAAAACTACAGAATAAACTTAAACCTAATGCATCACTGCCATAAAACTAAAACGTCCCTTCCAACTGTAATGCATCGCTGACATAAAACTACAGTGTGAATTTAAACTTATTCGTCGCTACCATAAAACAAATAGGTCTCATACATCTGTGATGCATCGTTTCCATAAAACTAAAACGTCACATCTAACTGTAATGTATCGCTTACATAAAACTACAGCTGTGGTGCATTGTTGCCATAAAACTAAATCGTGCCATCAGCATGTAATGCATCTATGCCATAAATCAAAACGTTTCATCCAACTCTATTGCATCGCTGTTGCAAAACTCGATCGTCGCAAAAACTGTAATGCATCACTGCCATAAAACTAAAACGTCCCTTCCAACTGTAATTCATCGCTTCACTAAACTCAAACGTCATATCCGAATGCAAAGCATCGCTGCCATAAAAGTAGAAATTATAAAACATATAATCACTGTTATAAAGCTAAAACATGACTTTTAACTTATTGCCTCGTCATAAAACTAAATCTGCCATGCAACTTCTAGCCTCGCTGCTAGAACGACCCCTACTATTTAATATATGGCAGCGTTGTCCTAAAATAAAACCTCCCATTAGGTTTATTGCAGCCCTGCCATAAGCTTTAAAAAAATACATTGGTTATTGTATTGTTTCTATAAACTAAAACTTAGCTTTAACCATATTGTATCGCTCCCATAAAACACATATGAAAACGAATTTATTGTATTGCTACCATAAAACTAAAACCTGCAGTCTAATATAATGCATTACTAACATAAAGCTAAAACACACGATCGAATTTTTTTGTATCGCTGACATAAAACTAAAACAGGCCATCGAATTTGTTGTATTTCTGCCATAAAAACTAAAATATGTCATTCCAATTTCTTGTCTCGCTACCATAAAACTAAAAACTGTCATCGAATTTATTGTATCGCTAACATAGAACTTAAAATTACAATATAACTAATTGTTTTACAGCACATTATTAAAAGTAAAATAAAGCAAAATTTGCCCATAAAAAAATTATATATAATTCCAATTATTTACTCTAAAACTATGTATAACGAAATGTTTCATAAAATATGTTCACGAGACCAAATTATCTTTGTTATACGACTATTACTTTATTTAATCATATATCTTTTTTTCTATTATTCCATTTTTTATTTTGGGGGCTTATTTTTCCTAAGCAAAATTTCATGGCACCGGCGGTTACCTTACAGTCTCCGAGCTTCCCTGGAGAACACCCCTCGCCGAGCTATACATCAGAGCAGGGGTCGAGATGGGGTACAGGAATATTGACTATAATTCAAGATTTCAGACAGGTACGAGTGTCGTGTTCAAGGCAGAAATAACTAAACAAAGTAGCTATGATTATTTAATTATTGGTAAATAGTAAACAGACCTAATTTTAAACTTTATTTCATATACTTTGATCCATTTAATAATTATGGTTACAGTTGAACTCATCTTGCTTTTCATCATCTCTGTCGGCCTATCCCTCCGCATTTCCAATCTTATCGTCTACCTCTATCCCTCCTCGACTACCTATTCATGTTTGTTTTTCTGTCTGTCTATTTATTTGTATCCCCTATATCAAAGTCTGCTTTTCTTTATATTTTCTGTTTGTTTTACGGTGTTTCCTTTTTGTTTGTCTGCGTTCACTCTGGCCCCATCCCTTCGTTTGATAAATTTATCTCATGAGTACCCATATACGAGTAAACCCTAGTAATCATGACGACCTGAGTGGTACTAGGAGACTCTAACCTACTTTGTCGTCCCCACTCTCCAGGTATCATGCTCCCACAAGCGACCGTGAGGTCCGGGTCGCGCTGCTCCGCCAGTAAGGCCTTCCTCCGCCCAGCGCGGAACCGCAAGAATTTGCACGTGGCCAAGCATTCGTTCGTCACTAAGGTAAGCAAAGGACACATTGCGAGTCCTCCTGGGGCGGGGAACTTTTCATTTTCCCGTTGTTACTACGGACTAGGGTTCAGATCGCTTCCCCAGGACTTGGATTTATTGTTCTGTGAACCTTAGGTCGAAAGAAATGCACATTGACACTAAAGTGTCGCCATATTTCAGTCGAATAGGGAGCAAACTTAACCGTCTTGAGCTTCGATGTTAGACGAAAACCTAAGTACTACAAAGGACGTTATGCATTACTATTATTATTAACGGAAATGGTGAAGTTAGGTGACTTGATAATATTTGAAGTTTAAATCAAGGCTGATTAGAATACTTGAGTCACTAGTCCTGGAGAGGGCACGCAACTCTCTTCGCATGCCTCCTAAACACGAAGGAGCAGGGGTCCTTTGAAGGGCTCCAGACCCACACGAGCAATCAGATTACAGCATCGGCGGCCACGAATGGACAGTAGAGAAAAGAAGAGAAATCGGGATAACCATTAAGGGAAAGGACAAAAACAAAGGATAAGGAGCCGAAATAGAAATAACAGAAATATTGATAAAAAGTACTATGACAAAGTCTATACTCCCATACCTCTTGAACCATAGGAAATGGTGTCAGGAAACATCTTATTAACCTTTAGGGTTAAATTGTTATGATAATATTAATAGTAATACTAAGTAATAATAATTTTCTTTTTCTTCATTTGTATCTTTTTTTTTATCTTCCTAACCGCTTACCTTCTCAACAACCCTGGCTACAACATATCATCCATTCTATATGGTTTCTTGCTAGGGGCCTATTTTATATGCCACTTCCAACTACTTCTCTTTCCTGTGGAGAGGGTCGATATTTCGGAGCGGCTGATATATATATATATATATATATATATATATATATATATATATATATATATATATATATATATATGCAAATTTTGTTGAAGAACATGGTGTATTTTGCCTTAATTAATTTCCTTTGGCAACTTTCTCTTCCTCTAACTACCTTTTTTATTCCATCTTGTAGATGGTGGATCACTTGTCCTCTATTCGTCTCTTTTTTTAAATGAATGGGTTTGGTATGGAGAGTGCACATAACATTAACCTAACGAGAGATATGCTAGTTGACAACACCGTTATTGAAAGAAGAGAGGTTAATAAAGCTAGGCTGAACATCTTAGAAGCCATATTAAGAAACGAAGATAAGCCGGCCATCAGCAATCAAGCGACAAGCTGGAATCGAACATTAAAATTATTTTAAAATTCAACTCACCGGAATGGCCCGTTTCCTCTAACGTTACGCTCAACCTAGGCGGAATAAATATCCCCTTAAAAATCGTGACAGGGGTCACAATAAACTGCAAGGTTATAGTTAGAGACCAGCGAAACATCGTGGTTCGGATTCCACGTTAAGCTGTAGGTCGCATGACTAACTAAGTCCACTTTTGTCTCCTACTATTTTCTTCACTGACCTATCCTAAAACTTTTTTATTCCTCTCCCTCTCACTCCTAACCGCCGTACTCACAGTGCTTGGAGCCTACTTTGGCTCTAGGCAGTGTGACTATGGGGGTCTATAAGGAGTACCGGGCCTCCTCCCTCCCTCCTTGGCCGCTCCATGAGCGCCAAGGGGGACGGAGAATGGTCGAAAGAGTTGTTCTTTGTCTCCCACCTCTCGTTTAATTTCTTTCATTGATTTTCTCAGTCTGTACGCTTGCTCTCTCGCTACGAACTAGTAAAGGCTATCTCAGGTAAAAGAGGAAAGGTTTTAGGCAGGACCTAAAAAAAACCCGCCTTTCTCAAGAAAACTTCTAAGAACTTCAGGAGAGGCAGAAATGGCTCAAAATTGCAGAGGTGGTCAAATTTAAAAGTAACACTCACGTTTTCAAGGTCATATGTGAATCTACCGAAATGGCTTCAAGGATCATACAACAAGGAATTCACGCTTTCAACATGAGAATCCCATCCGCCCACATACAAAGAGACGTCTTCATAAGCATACAGATATGCTTTAGTTGGTTTTTATCAAACACATTCATTAAAAAGAGAGATGAATACAGGACAAGTGATGCACTAGCTACAAAATGGAATAAAAAAGATAGTTAGAAGAAGAGAAAGTTGCCAAAGAAAATTACTTAATGGCGAAATATACCATGGTCTTCAACAAAATTTGCATTCAAGAAAGACTACTACCCAACTACAGTAAAATATATATATATATATATATATATATATATATATATATATATATATATATATATATATATATATATATATATATATATATATATATATATATATATATGTATAACTTCGTTCGTAATTTTGTTAATACATTTTGTCACATATATAAACTGAATACTTTGTAATAATTCCCCATTGTAACTCTGAAGATGATACTCGATGTATCAAAACGCGTCACTTAAATTAAAAAAAGTGCTAAATTACATTAATTTACTTCTACCTTTAGCAAAATAACAAACATCAGTCTCTGATGAACTTCGGTACGCTTATCCATAGGTTAAACAATGAAGAAAAGGCGATTATAAGACAAATCGAGAAGATTGAAAAAAGAATTATTAATTCAAAACTTGAAATGAGATTAAGCATTATTGAAGCCAAATCAGCCCTCAACACTTTACGATCAAAGTTATAATATTTAAACGTAAATTAACCTGTCATGCGTTGCTCCAGTTTACAAATCTTTCTGATTTGTATAAGCATACACCAGATAATTTTTATTTGTAATAATACTGTAATCATTTTTCTACATAAGCTCCATTAACATCTATACACTTTCTTAATCTATGAATCCAACGGTAAAGACCATCTTTGTAGAATTCACGGGGTTGTCTCTGGCACCAAGTAATGACCTGCTTTTTTGCTTCATCTAATGATTGAAACCGGGTTCCTTTTAGGTGTCCCTTTAAATTTGGTTAGGTTAGGTAACCTAACCTAACCTAACCTAACCTAACCTAACCAAATTTAAAGGGACACCTAAAAGGAACCCGGTTTCAATCATTAGATGAAGCAAAAAAGCAGGTCATTACTTGGTGCCAGAGACAACCCCGTGAATTCTACAAAGATGGTCTTTACCGTTGGATTCATAGATTAAGAAAGTGTATAGATGTTAATGGAGCTTATGTAGAAAAATGATTACAGTATTATTACAAATAAAAATTTTATGCCATTTGTCTGAGAACTTTTTGACTCACCTACGTATATATATATATATATATATATATATAGCTTTAAGGAAGAGAAGTTGATTCCTGTTGGGAGCATAGTCTAAAATTTTGGTGCTTTCTTCTATGATTTTTCGGTTGAGGCATGTTCCGTGTACTTCTTCTGCATGTTTCTTAGGTGCACCGTTGTTCAGATGGTATGACATTCTTCTTGAGAGAGTGGTTTCGGACATGCTGATATACAAGTTAGGTAGGAGCTCACATTCTCCTAGTTTATATGTGTACTCGTATATCAGATCTGTCCTTTGTTTCGGTTGTAGCAGGGGTTTGGGGTTATTTTTTATGAAGAGGGTTGAAGTACGTCTATTTTGATAGTAGATGATTAGTGCTATCTTTTTCTCGGCGTTTATGGGTTTTATTCCTCGGTCTATAATGTTCTTGATGGCTCTTTCATTTGCTTGGTGCTCTGTGCTGATAGTATTCTTGTAGAACAGTTTTATAATATCCTCATTATCCGTATTCCTGTTCTTCTGGAGTTCTGAGAGGTACCATCTGTCTATTTTAATTCTTATGGCTGTTTGTATTTCTTTATTGAAGAATCCGTTATTTACGAGGACCTGAGTGGCTATCTCGAGTTCGTTGTGTGTGTCCTTCCATGTGGTGCAGTGGGTAAAAACACGATTGAAGTACGATGATATCACGCTTGTTCGTAATTTTGTTAATACATTTTGTAACATATATAAACTGAATACTTGGTAATAATTCCCCATTGTAACTCTGAAGATGGTACTTGGTGTATTGAAACGCGTCAATTAAATTAAAGAAAGTGCTAAATTATATTAATTTGTAGGGGTGCGAAAATGTATCAGAGAAATTCCTTCCAACTCGATAATATAAATGGCCGATAAAATTACCAAACCAGTACGGACTAAGCCGTGGCGTAATGGCTAGAGCATTGGCGTTTAAATCTACCGGTACCGCGTTCAAAACTCAAAAGTCCAAAACCTTTTATGAAGAAATCTCAAGAAGAAAACGGAAGTCAAGGAAAACGGAAAGAAAACGGCTTGAAGGACTAACTCATCAAGAAGCACGAAGGAATCATCAACCCAAGATAAATGCAATAAAATGAAGATGCAACCAGAAAGGAAGGATACGAAGATCAAGAACCAACCCAGCCAAGAAGAATACTGGAGTCAAGATAAATGGAAGACAAATGTTTGATGGGGCAACTTAAAGAAAAAAGGAATTTCGTTCAAGAAAGAAGTAAATAGATTCATTAAAAGAGAAAATCATTTGAAAAAGAAAGATGATCAAGAATAATTAAATAAAAGTTATAATAAAAAGGAAGGCCTTCCCCCCATAACTGGTGACCCTCAAAGACCGAACAATCTTCTAATCTCCGTTACAACTGCACCTGCTCTCCTACTAGAGATTAAGAAAAGGTTCTGTTGGGAACTTCGGAGACCCGGGAAGGAGAAGCCATTACTCATTGATTAGAGACAAGACTTCGTTCGCTCTCCTCAATCCCACTGAATTAGCTCCACTCATCCCGCAGCCCCGGAGGTCGTAGGAGGGAGAGCTATTACTCCTCGATTAAGAAATCCAAGACTAGTCTCTCCCCAATCCTCAAATTCGCTCCGCTTTCTAGAAAGGGACCTGTGTAGGGGTGCGAAAATGTATCAGAGAAAAATTCCTTCCAACTCGATTATATAAATATCCGATAAATTTACCAACTCGAAACAGACTAAGCAGTGGCGTGAGGCTAGAATATTGGCGTTTAAATCTAACGGTACCGCGTTCGAAACTCAATAGTCCAAAACCTTTTACGAAGAAATCTCAAGAAGAAAACGGAAGTCAAGGAAAACGCTTGAAGGACCAACTCATCTAGAAGCACGAAGGAAACATCAACTCAAGATAAATGGAAGAAATATGGAAAGGCATCAATAAAGAAATCGAATATTAAGGACCAATCCAGCCAACAAGAATACCTAAGTCAAGATAAATAGAAGACAAATGTTTGAAAAAAGGAATTTCAGTCAAGAAGAAGTAAATAGATTGGATAAAGAGAAAATCAAGGGAAATAGTAAGAATAATATTGATAAATAAATAAAAGTTATAATAATAGAGCCCCCCCCTCCCATAAATTTACTTCTACCTTGGCAAAATAACAAACATCAGTCCGCGATGAACTTCGGTATGCTTTATCCACAGGTTAAAGAATGAAGAAAACGCGAATATAAGACAAATCAAGAAAATTGAAAAAAAATTATTAATTCGAAAATAGCGTTCGCTTTTAATAAAACATGCTATAATGAAAATATACTGCCTAAATTCACACACACACACACACACATATATATATATATATATATATATATATATATATATATATATATATATATATATATATATATTAGTATTGTAGGTGAAGCGTCGAGTGCACACAAACTCGGCCTCCTATGAGCGTATCCAGATACGTACACACGCACATGGACTCGCATACAAGTCTCCTTACCCCCCTACCACCCCGCAATACTTTGGTCAGTGACATTTTTTCGACGGAATTAGAGTCTACACACACACACACAACATATATATATATATATATATATATATATATATATATATATATATATATATATATATATATACATATATATATATATATATATATATTTATATATATATATATATATATATATATATATATATATATACATTGAGTTAGGTTAGGAGTAAAATGGCGCCCACCCCACCCCTAGCAGTGGTCACTACCAGCCTTGGGGACATGCAGATTCCGCCCTTCCCCCCATACACACACATACACACACTGGATCTTTCTAAAGCATGGACTTGCACTCAAGTCTCCTTACCCCCCTTACCCCCCCATCCCTACCGCTAAGATTTTTCTAAGGATTCAATCTGACCTCCTATAATCGTATCCAGATACGTACACACGCAACATACACACACTTGAAAGCGGTTTGAATTTTCAGGTTTTTTCTTGTATTAATATTATCATGTAGTTGCCATTTAACCTTTTACGATTCTTTGATTGGTTCTTATAGTTGCAAAGCGTTTTAGAGCAAAGCTTTGTCTAAACAGGTACACACACACACATACATTGGAGCAAATCATACCTGTTCATTTTCCTTTTTGTATTAACATAACCGTGGAGTTACCATTTAATTTTTTGCAATTTTTTGATTGGTCCGTCTAGTTGCCATCTGTTTAAGTCATTTGTCGTTAAACCGCTTTGTGTGTCACACGTTCTAAGATGTTCCTCCATCCACACCGTACCATACCTAGACTTAGTAAATATTTTGCAGCTGAAGATGTGTGTGGATCGGATTATAAATTTAGCCCAGACTATTCATCTTCGGTTAATTTCTTCGATCATGTTCGGCGACTTATTCATGAACACCCAATTGATAGGATTGAATTTATCTATAGTGGGTCAGTCCAACCACCTTTCAACTATAATAACGGAAAAGAAGTGATTGAAAATCTCTCCCAGTTTATGGATTTAGAAGATCTTATAATCGGTGAAAAATTAAAAAACGAGCTTATGGATCAGTTTTGCTTTGTA
This sequence comes from Ceratothoa steindachneri, assembly GCA_963969495.1. NCBI lineage: Eukaryota > Metazoa > Arthropoda > Malacostraca > Isopoda > Cymothoidae > Ceratothoa > Ceratothoa steindachneri. The sequence goes on from OZ018318.1 coordinate 53,277,117, forward strand.
GGAGGTCTATCCAATCGTCACAATACATGGGTGGATATATTTTTCTGCATATTGCATTCTAACATTGTGAATATGATGATAAAGTAGTAAACATCGTAATATTTACACAAAACCCTTGTTATTTCGATTTCTCTCATGGTATTCCAATCAGATCACCGATACGATGAAAGAATTCACCTTCTCACAAGGTTAAGAGAATGTGATAAGTTATTTTTTAGACAAATTAAAACATTGATAGCATACCGCGTATTATTTCATCTTTATTTTATTCATATAAATTAGAAAATATTATTAATAATTGAAAAAAATATATACACATAAAGTAAGAGCTAATAATATATGTCAGGTATTCAATGGACTTTTTTTTTTAATATCTTGTAAGATCCCTTTGAAACCAAAAGGTATGGTTCAGTAAATCCCTGGGAGCTCAATACGTTTCCGAAACGTCTTTCTCAAAACCTTTTTACCTCTCACCTCTTTCCCTCCACCGTGTTCCTCGGCTCTGAAACCCATAAATGGTACAAGGAGATGACTATCCTCATTCTCTCTATCATCATCGGCTCCAACTATGCGTTTTATAGTATCGTAGGTTATTATATCCTTCGTGTGAATGTTAATGGTTAGTCCTTTAGCACGAATTATATACTTTACCCCACTCGGCGTTTGGGTGCGTACGGAATAGGATTTGGGACCCGTAGAGCAAAATGAATCCCCATACGCATCAGCACCGTACACATCTTTGATCTAATCGGTGAGATCACCTAGGAATTCTCCGAGTTGAGGTTGTGGATCATCTTTGCTAGCAATGAAGATGGCACTGTCTGTGTCACAGTACAACAACCTTTCACCCAACGAGTGTAAGAGGTCATAGAGCTTGATTTGAGCATAGGCAGTTGTGAATGCTGCAATTGGAAGATTCGTTACGTGGAGTCAACTTCTACATGTTCAGCATTCTCCAATTTCGTAATTTATGCATTGTTAACTACATCCAACAAGTTCACAATGTAATCGTCGTTTTTGATCAGGTCGATTATATCATGGTCTGAACCACAGATGACCGTTTTCATTCCGCGAATCCTCTAAGCGAATTTTCCCCAGAGACTGTAAAAGAAAGAAATATTTTCAGGATTAGTGGGATGATTTTTGATTTATTATTATACTAGTAGTATTACCAACTTTAAGTTTAGAAATTATTGACTTTATATTAGCTGTACAATGTCCTAACATTTATCGATCACATCTTGAAAGTAATATATCAACACAGAAAAAAAATCTAATCACAACGGGTGGTGGTGAATGGACAGGCTTCTGAGTGGGTGCCCGTTACTAGCGGGGTGCCTCAAGGTTCTGTCCTGGGACCACTACTATTTATCATCTACTTCAATGACATGGAGGGTGACATGGTTGCCAAGATTTCCAAATTTGCTGACGATACCAAGCTTGGTATGAACGTTGCAAAGGATGGAAATACTGCCCACCTGCAGGAAGATCTTGGGAAGATTTGGGAGTAGTCGGACACGTAGCAAATTTCTTTTAACGTGAACAAATGCAAAGTGATGCATATCGGCCACCAAAACGCCCAATCTCACTATATCCTTAAGGGAATTGCTCTTGAATCTACCGATACTGAGAAGGACTTGGGTGTAACTATAACTAGTGATCTCAAGTTCTCGAGGCAGTGTATTGAGGCGGAGAAGAAAGCCAAAAGGATGCTAGGTTATATAAAGCGACAGTTTGGATATCGGAAAAAGGAGATAGTACTCTGTCTGTACAACTCCCTCGTCCGACCTCACCTGGTGTATGCCGTACAATTTTGGAGTTCCTTGTTTCGAAAGGACATCGCGAGATTGGAACGCGTCCAAGCCACGGCAACCAAACTGATTCCCCTTTATCAGGCATATGAGTTATAATGATAGACTTAGGGAATTAGATATGTTCTCTCTGGAGACCCAGAGACTACGTGGTCAGCTTATCGAAGTGTTAAAATACTTCGAGGCTTCGACAGACTGGACTACGGGGATATTTTCCAGCTCAGCGATGGGAGAACAAGAAATCACGGCTACAAACTTTAACTGAAGCGATACCACTGTGATTTGTGTGTGAAATTCTTCACGTACAGTATCTGTAGTAGTTGGAATGCACTTCCGACGGAAGTTGTCAACAGTGAATCTGTTGACCAGTTCAAGTCAAGACTAGATAAAGTCTTACGAAATCACCGTTAAGATCCTTGCGAGTGATCTTCGAGGTTGCTAACGGACACCTTCAAGGATTGCTCCAAAAGTACCCTCCTTGTATGGACCGTAAGGTTTTCTAGGGTACTCTTCTTCCTTGTAGCTCCTGATGCTGAAAACCCGTCAGAAAAAAATACTTTTCCACCAACAGGAAGGATTCACTCACCAGCGTTTTTTGCATGGAAAATCGGGATTCCTCTAACATAAGCCAACGTATAGCCTTATAAGAAAAAGCTTTTGATTTCTTGTTATCGATGACTGCAATATAATTTTCTGGTAAGAAGACATCTTTATAAACCTTGTAACACAATTATGCTATTGTGATGCAAGACTGCATAGGATCAATGTTAAATTTTCCGATGAACGAACACCTAAATTCTCAAAACACAGGCGAAGAATAGAAACATCTTGAATGCAATACTTAATACATTCGGTACGAATATTGTATACTTCTTTCTGGAAATTCGAATAAAAATTGCTGTCATAGTGTAATTTTTCCTCGGTGTTCATTTTTTCATAGTTAAAATACCTTTTATCAGGACCTGTTCAGTATAATTCAGTTTCCTCTGAAAGAGAATCATAAGGAAAATAACTTTTTCCCATTTCGGAGATTCTCATTGTTTTGGGCAGTTTTTTCAGCGAAGAAGGCATGGATAGGAGTGTGTCCTGAAAAATTATGTCATGAATGAGCTCTATCTTAAAAATATTTCGTCCCCGCTTCATTGGATGCGAAGTAAAGAGATTAGGATTAAAATGTTGAAGCAATTCGTCATAGATAAATTGGGCATCGAATTTGGCATTGTTACGAGTATGTGCCATCACATGTTTTTACATTTTCTCTTGATCCTTTTATTCGTATTAACTCTTCTATGAAGGGTTTACAAGGCAAGCTTTTACCATCTCTTTGGAAAATCTTTGTTTGTGTACCACAGTTCTTACATTTGTCATATGTTTCACTCTCATTATCAAAACAGAGTTCACAGATTATTTGCATAACTAATATATAAGAAAAAAGTATAACTGATCCCACTTCTTTATAGGTTTCAATATCATAATATATGGCATTCCATTTCTTAACCATCGACTTCTTCGATCTCTTCATCCAGCACGTATGCTCTGCTCCATCCGTTTTATAGTATGTATAACATTTAGAGCAGAACAACTTCTCACACTCGGTTCGCCTCATGCCGTTTGCACCCTGCATGATTATATGATTACATCTAAGACACATGCTAATCTTCACACACGTATGAAGCTTTTTGTGCGTATCAAAACATGATTGGCTGTAGAATGAGCGATTACACTCATTACATAAAATCACTCGAATTCTTTCTCCATCACAATGCCCTAGACACTGGCTGCACACTCATTCACAATCTTTTAGATGGACCGTTACGTTGTCATGGAACGTATACCAAGAAAAATACATCCCGTCATTAAAATGAAGTTTCTTTTTTTTTACATATGTATCACTAATGCTTCGAATTGGATAGTAAGTTTCACCTTCAAGGCCAATGAATAGGAGTGGGGATGATTTACGTTCATCGCCTGTAGCCGTAAATATGAGGATCCTGCATCTCTGTTCTCGTTCTATCAAAGAGAATTGGTCTACAGTGACAGACTCTTCGTACACAAGATTACATTTTCTTGCCAAGTCTTGAGACTCTTTTATTATTGTTGGAGGCCCAAAGTTTTTTGCGCGAACTTTCTCCTTCATTTTTTTCGCGAGGACTGAGGCAACAAATGCCAGTATTTATTTTAGATTAATACTCCGATATCTATCTAGCATTCGCATCATTAAACCTACTAATTATTTTCAAAATGAAACGAGAAAACACCTGCATGTGACCAAGGCTGGTAGTGACCAATGCTAGGGAAAGATGGGGCGCCATTTTACTCCGAACCTAACCCAATGTTTGCGTGCGTGTTTGTAGACTCATCCTTAGAAAGCTCCAGTAGGTATGTGTGTGTGTGTGTGTGTGGAGACTCTAATTCCTTCGAAAAAGTTCACTGACAATGTATTTATCAGCGATATGGGTTTTTCCTTCAAAAATATGGTCTTAGCATAGATAATCCTTTATCACCCATATTATGTAACCTTTTTATGGAACATTTCGAAGTATCATTACTCACTTCTGTGATTCCCCATCATAATTTTGTATGGTATAGGTATGTAGATGATGTCATATCTATTTAGCCTATAAATAGTTTAAACTTATTTGACAATTTCCTTAAAGATCTTAACGACCTCCATCCCACATCAATTTTGAGAGCAGAGTGGACAAAAGATAACTGTATATCCTTTCTTGATGTAAAAATTATTGGAGTCATTGACAAAATTAGCTTCACTGTGTACCAAAAACCAACCCATTCTAACTCGTATATACATTTCTTTTCTCATCATGATATTAACATTAAGCGAGCTATTGCATCAGGTTTTTAGAAGACAAGATTGCATAACATATAACCTGCAGTTTCATTGAATTAAATTATCCCCTCCACGTGATCAATGAAAGTTTATCTAAAGCAAAATCTACTCATTACCGCCCCAAGGATAAAAACAAATTTAGTAACACGAAGTGTCTATCCCTCCCTTTTCTCCCCTCCTTAAAGGGGTGAACAAAGTTATTTCTCCAGGCCTAACCACATTTCAATACCCTTTTTCTATCCTTAAATCTTTCCCTTCGACCAAGCTCCGTGGATCAGCCAAATGAAGCAGGTGTATATTTAATCCCGTGTGGCTCTACAAACTGTCCCTCATTCTACATAGGAGAGACCGGAAGAACCTTAACAAAACGAATTTATGAACATAAAGGTAATGTCAGACGAGGCAGTACCACATCCAGTATTTTGAATAATATTAGCAATTTCAACCAGTAAATTGACTATTCAAATGCACAAATCATATATAATTGTAAAGATATCCGTAAAAGAGAAATAGTAGAATCTATATTAATAGGAAAAATTCCCAATTTGAATTTGTCAGATGGGCAATTGAAATGCAGCCCCCATTCCCGTAACCTCATCCTACACAGCTTAGTTAACGGTCTTAGACTCGCACTCCCCTGATTAATGACCTTTCCCCCCGTTTTGTGTATCTTTGTGTTTTTTGCTGATCTGTACGCTATTTATAGACTTTTGTAACAATTGCATTCTCAGTATACGACTGAAGAGGGTATGATAAACTATATACTGAAACTAGTCTCGTAAATTATTTTTACTCTTATACAGTGGTTTTACTATCATATATATATATATATATATATATATATATATATATATATATATATATATATATATATATATATATATATATATATATATATATATATATCAGCCGCTCCGAAATATCGACCCTCTCCATATATATATATATATATATATATATATATATATATATATATATATTAATCAGAAAGGTGGAGCAATAGGAGGTACAGGGGTTGAAGGACGAGAATATAATATACATACATACTCATAAAAGAAGGACAAAGGAAGTTGAAGAAACTTATTGATGTCAATTTTAGGGAGTTTCGGATAAATATTTGGAACTCATTAAACGCGCAACTCATTGCTCTACAATTGGAATGAAGGCAGTAATCGGTGAACCACCCTCTATCTGGCTAGAGTTGAAATGTTTTTACCAGATGTACTCTCAACAGAATTGTAAGAATGGTGGAAACACACCCCAGAACTATTCACAAAGAGTTTAGGTTAAGCTCTCCAACCAATCGAGACGACTGTTACACCTCATCCTCATACTAATGAGTTTAAGCAATGTGCCATTGTGGAAAAAAGTCTCATGCGAAGGCAAACCTAGCGTTAGCTGGAGAACCATTCAAAAGACTATACCTCAGGTAGCTATTTCTTTGATGAGAAAAAGTTCGAATTATTTGGCCTCTATTTCCATTGGCATTTTTCAAGGAAGAAAAACGTCACTTACAAAACAAAGAACAAGGTCCCAACCGTGAAACTTTATGACAGCGAGGTAGATATAGCTCTCGGGCCGGTGGCAGCCCTGGTTCTGCCCAGGACGCCACCCTGGAGGGTACCACATTTGGCTATTTGTCGCCACGCCTCTGTTCCCAAAGCTTGTACTGCGCCGGAAGTATTGCGTTCGACCTTTTTGGAGCACACCTCGTGCCACGCTGGAACTGTGCCAGTGTATACGGATGGCTCCAAGTCCGAAGAGGGAGTCGGCTTCTACGCCGTATCCCCTCTGTTTGAAGTCAACGGGGCTCTACCAGGCGCTGCGTCTGTCTTCACGGCCGAGCTGGTGACAATGCACCACTCGGTATGGGAGATTACGCGACGTGCCCGGTTCGGAGACCGGATTGTAATCTATAGCGACTCACAAAGCGCCCTGAGTGCTCTCGGGGCATTGGAATCTCCGCATCCCCTGGTTCGCGATATCCGTAACGCCACGGTTTTGGCGAGCCGGGCAGTTGTCGAGATTATCTTCTGCTGGGTTCCTGGACATGTAGGAATTGCGGGGAATGAGGGTGCCAAAGAGTCCGCGAGGACTCTGCGACTGGACCAGCGTTTCGCTCATCCTCACACCGACTACATGGCAGGAATACGGGCAGCTCTTCGGACTGCTTGACAAAGAAGATGGGAGACGGTCGAAGGGAACTTAAAGTTGCGTGCCATTGCGCCGCGACTGTTCCCATGGACCTATCCCCCAATGCCGTGGCGGCTTCAGGTTGCTTTCTGTCGTCTCCGAATCGGGCACACTAGTGTGACGCATCGCTATTTGATGGAGCGCTCGCCTGCGCCCTATTGCAACGACTGCGTCGTCCCCCAGACTATTCGGCACATTCTTGTCGAATGTCCCAGTCTGGGTGATCTTCGCGCACGACACCTGTCCCGGTACCGGGATGGGCGGGGTCGCTACCGCCTGTCCCTTGTACTCAGGATGAGTGCGTGCACATCGACTGGTGGACTTGTTGACTTTTGGGGGGAGGCTGGCCTTCTCCCTATTATTTAAGCAGGGTTTGTTTGTTTTTTTGTTTTTTGCATTTGTTTTTTTTTCCTTTAGGTTGCACGCTCCTGCGCCGGGGGACCTCCTCCCGACGCAGGAGCTTGCTTCCTTTCCCCCATTTGGGGTGTTTTGTTTTTTTCGTTTCTTTAATTTTATTTTAAAGTAGCCTAGAACTAGGCCAGTTTTAATACAGCGACTAATGCCCATGTAGGCAGTCACCAGATGAGCTCTTAAAAAAAGAAATAAAAAAAAAATGCCAGAAAGAGTAGTCAAAAATTCTAGCAAAATAGATAGTGTTTAAAGCTAACGGCTTCTTATAACAAGCGTGTGGAATATGTTATTGTTGGCCAACAAAGGGTAGTCCTTAAACCATTAATAACAATAATAAATAGTTTATTTCCAAAAAAGCTACAATAACATTATTATATTTTTGAACATAGCGACCTGGTTAACAAAATTCAATTTATTTACTAATAATATTTGTACATAATTATAATTAATACTAATATTTTGAACAAAATAAAGTTTATAAAATTATTGTATTACTGTCGTAGAATTCAAGTAGCCCTTCTGAACCCTTTTTGACTTCCTCGCCCAACGATGCAGGGGAGGGAAGACAACAGCCCCGATTGGGGGGGGGGGGGATTTTTCAAGAGTGCGATTTGGCATTTTAAATTGTGAGAATGAATTTCTCTTGGCCGGTATTGTTAATATTTACTACGGCTTTGGTGGTCGGAGGATTTGAACAGGAGAACAAAAATAATCTTTGAATCTTATACCAACAGCAATAGATATTTGCAGAATAATATACAAGCGATTTAGTTAAAACCGTTATTAATTGGATGAAATTGAAATGACAAGTAGGATCGTATCAGCCGTACTAGGCTCAATAATTACACTAATTACCCGAGAGAAAGCGGGAGGTGACTACTAGGAGAATCTTAGCCGTACGAGGCTCGATAATTACATTAATTACCCGAGGGACAACGAGAGGTGACTACTAGGTGAGTCTTAGCCGTGCGAGGCTCAATAATTAGATTAATTACCCAAGGGAAAGCGGGGGGTGACTACGAGGTAAGTCTTAGCCATACTAAGCTCAATAATTATCACAATAATTACCCGAGAGGGACCGGGAAGAGATCGCGGGGTGAGTCACTTCGTCGATGAGCGTCACGCCTCTTCGCGATGAAGGAAAATGTAAGTCTTACGATTTTCTGGAGAAGACCACGAGTACGGGTACTCGAGGGGGGGAGGGGGAAGTAAGCTCTATATTCCAGACTTAGTTTTCGTCGTTCCGAATATAGATTCCGTTTGCGAGACCGAATAGCACCGGTGTTTGTCGCTCGAGGATTGCGCGTCGTCAATGAATAATTCCAAAGACTTCTTATGATGCCGCGTGAATATATTCTGTATTGTGTGGGTTTACTTACTGGGAAGCAACGGAGAGACAGATCGCGGCCCGAAAGATCAAAGAACACTTCCTCGATTATCCTCAGGGTGGAGAATTTATATTATGCCGACGGAAGCGTCATCGGTTCGGTCCCACAGCCTCGATGGTGAGAATCAGCGGTGAAGGATGTAAAGCCATAAACGGGACGAGTTTTGGCGCGTTGTCGCTCCAGAAGTTTACCAAAGGTCTTGCTTTGCTTGCCTGAGTAAGTCTTGCTCTTCTCACGTGTGTTCTGATAAAGCCAACCTTACGTTTGACTTCGCATACGATTTGTGAAATTGTTATTTTCGCGCGTTTAGTGATTGCTCGCTCAGGAGTACTGATTCAGCCTACGTTTGTTAGTGACATTGCGTTTTTGCAATTAAAAAGTGATTTTTCACTCGCTTCGTGGGTCGGTAGCAAGGGTGAGCTTGCTTCCGCCCTCCCCCTCCGTTTTCCACACCGGACTCCCTTTAAGGTGGACCTAAGATCTGCAGGCTATCGAAAAGCGCCTGCACCTAAGGTAAAGTGCCATTTTGCTCGGGTTGTTTTTGTTCTTGGACAGGGATTACTCACTTTGACCCACTCTTTTTCTCACTGGTGAAAAATATCACACAAACACACACACGAACATAGCCAAACACTCCGAGTCTTCGTAAAATTTATTTCTTCAGACCCTATGCGGAAATGGAGAAATAAATGAGGGAGACTCGGCGGATACCACTGAGGACCCTCTCCGATGGCCCCAAGCCAGATCGGGGAGAGGTATTTGCCATCACCCACGGGAAACTAGGGGTAACCCTAGTCAGACTAATTGAAACTCACTATAGATATTCGGCTATCTGCCAAAAGGAGAGTGACTGTGAAGTCCTCACCTCCCAAAAAGCAGCTGAATCCTTGAAAAAAATAAACCTCCGACCCCACACACCTCCACAAATAAAGACTCATAGCAGCAGCATCCTTCGACGCCTCGATGCTTGGGTTGGTGGCCACAGCATCGAAGAAATTCATGCTGAGGTCAAAAAGAACTATCCCTGGGCCAAAGTAGCGAAAGTCCTTAAGTTCAAGGACTATACACATGTCTTTAAGATTGTTTTCACGGATTTGGCGATGGCGGTAAAGGCTATGGAGTGCGTTATGCTCCTCTTTAACGTTCGGATCTGCCCAAAGCAGGTCGAACGCGAGGAGTTTATCGACCTCCAAATGTGCTTCAAATGCTATAAGTATGAGAAGCACACTACAGCCAACTGCCCCAAAGGGAATGCTATTTTGTGTTCCATCTGCGCATCGGACAACCACTTTTGGAGGAGCTGCAAAAGCACCTCCATGAAGTGTCTTAACTGTGCCGGGGAACATAAAACACTCTCCATGGCCTGCCCTGTCAAAAAACAAATGCTCATATTGCGAATCTCTCCTCCCCGGGGTGCTTTGCAGATGAGCTAAATAAGATGCTAACTAATAATGGAATAGAGAAGATGTGGTTCCCCTCGAACCCACGGTCAGAAGAGATCCTGAAAATTAGTCTCAAACCCCAGTGCGAGACTAGTTGTCAGAAGCTCCCTACCCCCAGCAATGCCACAACCCCAGCTTCCTCCAGGGACCCCAGGATCCAGGCTGCAAAAGCACGCACTGAACAGAAACAAGCGAAAGAAATCCACCAAAACAAAACCACCCACGCAAACACACCCACCAAGGTCAATAACAAAGTTACGGAGACTGGAGTTGCGAGAGCCGAGGGAGGGGCACGTTCACCCCGCTCACGGAAAACCTCGCAGCCCCAGAGACGCCCGAGATCGCCCTCTTCTTGCAAAAGGGAATCTAGGCACGCATACCATTCAAGAAAAATTAACTTGAAGGTATTCGCTGCTGAAAGGTCCCCTTTTCCTAAGGAGATGGACGCCCTAGATGTATCCGAAGGTTTAATAGCCGAAATATACAAATGGGAGTTTACCTCGGACGAGCTCAGTGAAAAGCAGGTCAAGGAGGCTTTACTCCAAGGCTTGATTAAACTGACTCCGGACTCTTTTGTCACCCTAACTGACGGCGAATACAGAAAAAAACGAACAGGAAAAACCATAACGCCCCCAAACACTCCACAAGGACCTAAACTCGTAAGAGAATAAGTCCTAAAAACATCATATTACACTCGAAAACCCTTAAGTGAACTACAAAATGACGACTCTAAAAATATTACACTTGAACTCTGACGGATGGACAAACAAAAAAATAGTATACGGAAAGGTATTAAGACAATGCGACCCAGACGTTATATTTATTTCCGAACATGGAATAAATTACGCTAACCCAATAAAAATCTTTCCCTACGAAGTCTTGACCAAAAATCACAGCGGAGAACGTTTTGACGGATGCGCCATAGCTGTGAAAAGAGGTCTTGACTTCAGATTAATAAGTGGACTCGACGAATCTTACCTTGCTGTGGAGGTCCGTACGGCGGTTGGACCCCTGGTCCTGGCAACGGGGTACCAACCCCCAAGGAGAGGGTATTTGCCCCTTCCAAACTTCTTGCAGTTATGTGGTCACGGCAGAACCGTTCTCTTTGCCGGTGACCTCAATGCAAGAAGCGCTGCCTCCGGTTATACGTCGACCAACCCAGCAGGCAGGAATCTCGAGACACTTATTGATAGACACATTATGACTAGAATTGGACCAGACTTCCCCACATTCATCACTGACAGGTCAGCCACCAAACCAGGCATTGTTCTAACAAGCAATATGTTCCTATATAACTACTTCATTGAGCCGGGCTCCCCTATTCCCAGCGACCACCAGGCTATCCATATTAAAGTCTCAACCTCCCCCATTCAAATCCTTATCCCAGAGCGGAAGAGCTACGCTCGAGCCAACTGGGATAAGTATAAACGACTCCTCGAAAGTTATAACCTAGAACCCTTAAATAATGCCTCCCTTGAAGAAATTGACGAGGAGTTGGATAAATTAAATGAAAATCTATTAAAAGCCGACAAGGAAGCCGTCCCCCGAGTTAAATTTAAAACTCTCCCTGCCTCCTCATGGACCCCTAGAATGAAAACCCTCGCGAGGGAATATAAGAAATGGATCAATGAAGTGAACCTCACTGGCCCCAACATCAACACACACCGACAAACGCGACTCATACGTGACGAACTAATGACTTTTATAAGGGACCAACAGAATGTACTCTGGAATAATTTAATTGACGGACTAAACGTAGAAACTGACTCACGTACATTCTGGCAGACGGTTAAACGACTAAAAGGCGGACAGCCAGCAAAGACTATCAAACTTATACGTGATGACATTCAAATTTCTGACGTGGAAAGAATCGAAGAGGAATTCAGACTCTTTTGGGCATCTATATTTAAGATATCCCCGGAAGAGAATGATGACTTCGATTTGGACTTCGAAGACGGAATTATTAACGGCCTGAATGATCAAATACACAGAACACACCCTCACCATTGCGTATCACATGATAGGGAAATGGAGGGACTCGGCGGTAGAATTACTGCCGAGGAACTCTCAATGATCTTAAAATTCTTTCGACAGCGAGCACCAGGGCGTACAGGACTGACGAAGGAGATTTTATTCGAGCATCGCCCAATATCTTATTGGGGCTCATGAATATCATGAACGCATGCATAAATGTGGGTTACTTCCCTGACCACTGGAAGGTAGCGAAAATGATATTTATTCCAAAAGCCGGTAAACCACCGGACAGTCCAGCTAACTTCAGGCCCATATCTCTCCTAGAATTTTCAGGGAAAGTCTTGGAGAAGATATTAGCCAACAGGGTAAATACGTTCCTCGAGAATAACAACTCTCACAATATTCAACAACATGGCTTCCGAGCGAAGCGAGGAACAGACACGGCGCTAGCCGTAATTACCGAGAAGTTGGCAAAAGTAAAATCAGAAAAACGCCACGCAAATCTGGTGCTACGCGATGTCAAAAAGGCCTTTGACAAAGTATGGATGAGAGGCCTACAATATAAGATCTTACAACTAGGCCTCAATCCCATACTTGACAAGATCCTTTGTGACTACGTGATGGAGAGAAGAGCGTTTCTGAGTATCAAAGATTATAGCGGCCCTGAGTTCGAACTCGAGGCGGGGGTGCCGCAAGGCGGGTGCATCAGTTCCCTGCTCTATAACATTTACACCATAGACCTTCCCCAACCCTTGACTGAGGGTTCCTTATACGTCCAATTTGCAGACGATATAACAATGATATGTACGGGGCCTTATCGGAATGCGAATTTCATGGCACAGAGTACGGCAGTGGAACTCGAAAACATCAACTCTTTCGAGAGAAGATGGAAGATATCCACCAATGCCCCAAAGTTCCGTGTAATTCCATTATTCCGAAGGACACTGGCAGACATCCGTGTGGGGGGTGCACGCATCCCATACCGCACGGAGGGCACGGTTCTGGGACTACAAATTACGACTGGTGGGTATACGAGCCATGTAGCGAAAACTACACAGAATGCACAAAGGGACTTGGGTGAATTTTTCAAATTCGTAAACGTGAGCACCTCCAACAAACTTAAGATCTACAATGCGTGCATTCGCTCAAAACTCCTGTACCCCTCGGTCCCTATAAACGTAGTTTCCAAGACCCAAGTCCTTAAATTGCAAAGGGTCCAGAATAAGGCAGTAGTATACATCATTACGGGAACCCGAAGGAGAGAAGGGAGAAGGCAGAGTGAACTCCAAGGCGAACTGGGGATGACCCCTATAAATGTGGAGCTTCACCTCAGAGCAACCAAAATCTGGGGCAAGGTGCACCGGCACCTCCCTCCCGAGTTTGTACTCGAGCACATTGACTTTGACAATTTACCTAACTTAAGACGACCAATTAGTTTCAAAAGCAGTAGACTACCGAATGACATTAACGTCGACCCAATGTTCACTTAAAAAAAGCTAAATAACCCCCATTCATAACACAACAAAATATGAACAAAGCCAAACGAGTTTAGCCACTGAATTAGCATTCGCTAAATTTAGTTCTAAAAACACTTCTCCAAATTTTTGTGCGAAATATCGCCAAGAAACAATTAAAACAAAACAACACATAAAAATCCAAATCTAGGTGTGAAACACCCAGAATCGAAGATGAAAATCTTCTAAAAAGCCACGTAGAGATAATGTCTACTACTACAAAGGCTTGAATGCCCAGTGCATTTACCGGATGGTATATTTATATACTATCAAAAAAAAACACAACCAAAATGCAAAGAAAGCCAGTGATACCCTTTCACCAGGGATCTGTCTTTCATACTACCTTTCATATTCGCTTTCCTATCATTTTTCCCTATTTCTTCACTATTTCTCCTACTAAAACCCTCTTCTACTATATTCCTCACTTTTTATGTCCAATGTCCAATGGGACGAGTTTTGGCGCGTTGTCGCTTCGGAAGTTTACCAAAGGTCTGGAAGAAAAGCTACTTCGCTCGGAATGCCTTCTCGTGACTCGATCACACCCGCTCTCTCTCTATCTCTCTCTCTCTCTCATTTTCTTACAATTAGTGATTTACTATCACATAGTCTCGAGTCATCCCGTTGAGTTGTACAATCTCACTAAGTAAAGAATTGTAGAGTTGTGGTACCGTGTGGTACTGAGAGTTCTTGAACCGCTCCTGGTATTCGAATGGTTTATTGATGTAGGTATGGTAGTAACAGGTTCCTATAGCGTTCAGACTCCAAGACTCCGTTGGTGAACTTAAGACAGAGATGCTCCCGTCTTTCATGAAGCGTCGAAGTCTCAAGAATACCGAAGGCTGTTTCATAATCCGTATAATCATCACCAAGGATGATATGGAAAACTCTCTTTTGTATACGTTCAATCGAGAGTGTTTGCTGTGCCGTTAATCCTGAGTTCCACACGGTCACAGCGTACTCCAAACTGATACGAATGAACCAGGTTTTGAGTGTAAACGTAGCTTTCACACTGAATTTAAGTTGCTTGGTACTATAGATGATAAATAAACATGTGCTTGCCTTTTTATTAGATATTCAACGTGCGTTTTCCTATTTAGGGTGTTTTTTATGTAAATTCTTAATAGTTTACACTCATATACAATTGGTAAATATACTCCATTAAGATGTAGATGTGGGTAGATAATAAGCCTTTTAGGGAAGAGATGGAATCAGAGCCTCACACTCGATAGGATTAGTCACCATAAGATTGGATTCGCACTCATTGGAGTGACAATCGAATGTAGTTTGCATTGTATAGTTGATGACATTCTTGATATTTACAATTTCAACCAAGGTTTGATCATCTACAAACTTCATGTGAATGTCGTTGTTCCCCACAAGTAATATTTTGAAATTCAGACAAAATATCTATATATCTTACTCTATGTTGACAATTAGTAAAAAGTTGGATATTTACTTAAGTAGAAATGGACGACACCCAATAAAAACAACTCTTGAACTGCATCTCCATGATCGACCAAATGTAAAGGCTTTAGTAAAAATCCACTAAAATTATTCCAGCAATAGGATGAGGTTGATCAATACCTTTGAGAACGTTGTCAAGTAGTTTGACATTGTAGAGGGTGGTAGAACTACTATGGCTGTTCCCGTACTGATCTGAGTCGAGACCTGGTGTTGTCTTCGAGAACCAAGTCAGCAACGAAAACTTCTAGAAGTTTTCCGAAATATGGAGTCAGCGAAACTGGCCAAAGATTGCCTTGTTCGGTGACCTTGTGTTTCTTCTTCCGCGGCGTGATGGTGGGTTTCTTCCAGAGTTTGGAGAACACGCCTTTTTTGATACAGAGATTAAAAATGTGCGTGAGTGCTATAATTATCTCATACAAAAATTCTTTAATTAATCTCTTAGGGAGCTGGTTAGGAGGCATGGTTTGTTAATTTTCAATGTGTTGATTCTATTGTAAACTTCAATTCGTTTGATTGCTGGAACTTAATTTAGATTGGGTGAGAAAAATTAGAGAGGGTACATGAGTCTATAGAGGGGTATCTTGTACAAATAGATGTGAAATGATTGTATATTTCAACACTTGCTGAGTAATCATCTATATCATTAAAAAGAGGTAATTTTATTTTCCTTTTGTTGGAACCAAAACTGTTCTTTTAGTTCCTTTGAAAATAGATTGGAATTAATGTTATTTTATTATATTTTTTTGTGCAGTCTCGTATTTGGCTATTTTGTTTAGATGTTTAGTTCTATAGTACAGATTTTTCCACTCATCCTCTCCCTCTGTCGTACGCCTTCCGTCTATCGTCCATGAGTTTGAGTATGCGAGCAGTCATCCAAGGTTTTTTTCTGACTACACATGCGCAGTCATAATAAACCAGTTGGTCTAATTGCGATATATTTTTTTATATAACTAGGAAAAGTACCCGGCGTTGCTAGAGAATCAAAAACGATCTTGAACAAATTAAATTCTTGAGTTGACTTAAATTGCGTAATTAAAATTTTGTATTTATAAAAATGTAAGGTTGATATTTAATTTGAATAATGGAGTAGTGCATCATGAAAGACTAACAGAGAACGATTTTTACGTTACCGTATGACCTAGACCCAACCTTAAGTTAAAAGAATTTAATTATTGCTTCAACAAAACACGTTCATTAGTGTGGGCAGGCAAGTGTGACTATGCAGGTGACAGACATAGACTTTACAGCGCGCCTCAAGCAAATATGCGCGTTTTTTAACTAAATATCTAAATGATTCTATTCGTGGGTATGCTGATAATATATTATCCATGAGCAATGTTGGTGTTTTAAATGCAACTCATAGCCGCAATTACTTGTCCAAAAATCAGAGAAGCTTTTAAACAACAAATAAGTGGAGCTTCTAGACATACCGCGCTGATTCCAAACTTGCTACATTTTCAGTCTGGCTGAAATAGTTTTTGAGTTATGGAGAAGCAAACATTTTTCATACGGACACGGCTGATATATATATATATATATATATATATATATATATATATATATATATATATATATATATAGTAATCGAATATGAGTTGTTTAATAGTAGTATTTTATATTATTATTTTATTGTAGAGATATAAACCAAGTGAAGTTCTCGTTAGTTTAGTGGATCGTGAGTTGGACTTCCAACGTTTATGTACCGGGTTCAATTCCACCATGGGCAGACAGAGAAAACTCCGTCGAATGCTTAGGGAGCTAGCCGCCTACTAGCAAACCATGGCGAACAGGTTTCCTCCTGAGTGGTTTAGTCAAAACGCAGTGCTACTTTACACCAGCCCCTGTCCCTACAACGAGGCCTGCGCCTTGGTGTCTTATAGCTCACCAGCAATTGTCATTCTTATCTTTGTGCGAACTTCATTATACGGTCGTATGGGAAAATCTCGCCCACGATATGTACAATTAATGAATGTAACTAATGCAATAGAATATTTACCAAGCGTGTATTGGATACTTATTTAGCCCCTTGTATGCCCCCCACCCCTCTACCGATATTTTCGCATCCTTTAACATTCTCCTTAACTTGTCCACTCTACTAATTCTTCCAAATCATGTAGGTAGGAATGTCCTCGTTGTTTTTAATTTTTTTTTTATAACGAAGTAATGTCTAAAATTGTGGCCCGTACTAATGCTGGTTGTCTTCTTTTCTTCCAGATCATCCTCGACCCCGTGAGCAAGCAGGCGAAGGGGGTGCAATTCATTCGGGATGGCAAGATGTACACGATCATGGCTCGCAAAGAGATCATCGTATCAGGAGGGTCCATCAATACAGCCCAGCTCCTGATGCTGTCCGGAATCGGGCCTGCGAGTCATCTGAGAAGCCATAATGTAAGTGTCGGACGGATACATTCGATGGCATAGCATAATGTAGGCGTTGGATGATACATTCGGTGCCATAGCATAATGTAGGTGTTGGACGAATACACTCGATGTAAACGAGGCATGTCATAAATTGAGTGTTCTATTGAGAAAGCTTTTTGAATGAAAATGCAGATAAAAACATTTTTTCCCCTTTACACTAGGCATAAATGAGACGCATCGTCGGTAAAACCTATCTTCAAACATCAAAAACCACAACACATTTCTTAGGTTTTGGGCTTTTTTGTTTCTTGTTTTTGCTTGTTGTTTTGCCTTTGGTTTCGTGTTTGTTTGGGGTTTTTTTTTGCTAGTGTAATTTGTTTATTTGTTTGTTTCTAATTCAGCTAAGCATTAGACTATAAGATAATTACGGTAACTTATGCCCTTGTAGGCATTCGCTAATGGAGGCTAGAGAAAGAAAAATCTCAGGTTTGGGACAAAATTCGTTATAAAGAAAACCATTTCCATCTGGTGTCTTCTAGTTATTTGGTTAATGCAATTCCTAACTTTTAAATTATGCTTCAATGTATTTAAAAAAAAGAGAGATTTCATTGTTAAATCAGAATGACTTTTCTGGAAACGATCACTTTTTTAGCGAAAATGACTTTGTAGGGGGTGATGGGAGCGAAGAAAACGGAGGCGCCAAGCTTTTCTTGATTCAGTTCTTTCTGCCAAAGATGGCAGCGGTTCGCATTTTTCCACTGTTCTGGCAATTTCTCTATTTTCCCCTCTATCTCTCTTCCCTCTCATATGGGGGTCACCTGCGTCAATTTTCCTCCGTGGAGGCCGATTTTCTTTACCTTCACGGTAAATACTACTAATCCAGGATCTATTTATCTCTAGATAACTGTCATGAAGGATTTGCCCGTGGGTGAAAATCTTCAGGACCACATTGCGGTCGGTGGCATCGTCTTCCTGATTGATGAAAAAATAAGTGTGGTGCAGAGGAGATACGAGAATATGTGGGCGGTTTTAAAGTACAGCTTCTTTGGTGGAGGTAAGTATCTTGTGGGGGAAAGGGGAAAATACAGGAGGGATATGAGGAATGGGTACATACCTTTGCTTTCCTTATTATTCCTCATCTAATCATTACTGACTTAAAAGTAAGTAGCGAAGAATCAACATAAGCATCTTTTACAACCAAATTTTTTAAGTTTTCAAAAAAGGTGATGAACTGAACTACAGAAACAAGGAACAACAAAGACCCTAAGTCCCGCTCAAGGCCAGTCCGCTGTTTTATTAACTATTTCAATTCTACGGTACACATTTATCTACATGTGTACCATTTGACATCCAGGTTTAGTTATCCCTCAAATGCACGAACACGCTTCTCCGAATCCTCGGGGGGGTAGGACAGTATTCTCTTCTCCCGAAGGCTTCGCCTGCTAGTGATGAAAATATTATAAGAGTTAGGTGACGTGAAAGGTTGGAAGGTACATAGACCCAGGACTTTAAATGGGGTAATACCTGAAGATCTTAGAACCTGAAAGTCGCATAAATACTATGAATCTACTTAATCTCGAAAACAAGGGAAATTCGTAATAGAAATGGGGTAGGAAGCGTGATTCTCAATTTGGAAGGGAGCGGGGGGGAGGGGTCACATTATTTTTTGTGCACAGCTTCATGGAAGCTCAAAGTGCCCTTCACGTCCTTTGTACCTAAGGTTTAAGCTATACGATTTAGCAGTATTTGCGTCTAGCATTTATTTCTTCATCACATATATTTTCCCCTCACCACTGAAGAATCATGCCCTCGGTGGATTACGTAGGACATCATTTCCTTCTTATTGACCTCAGGTTTTTTAATTGCTCCTGATAATCCCCGCGAAAAAGTGCTCTCTACATAAATGCTTTTGGGAAAATCTTTTTTGGAAGTTTATTTCCCCTACCAAATTTAAATAGTTTAAACTTTAAATAATCTGCTCATAGTTAAACTTATGTAGTTTTCAAGTGTCATCAAAGGCCCCAATTCGATAGGACTTCATCTTAGCTTGCGGAAAGGAGTGTGAAGATGGCTCAAAGGAAAGAAAGTAGGGAAAAGCCACCCAGATTCTGGACAAAACGGGCATTTTCATAGTATCCGCATAAAAAACCCTCATTTCATTTTAAGTTTAGAATTAAAAATAAGGCAATGCTAGCCGATAAGCAGAAATAATAAAACCGATCCAGCCTATAATATTGAACGAGCAAAGTATGTACAGCCACCCGATAAGCCAGACAACAAGCTTGAACCACTAAAGCAAAGCTAGCCCATATGTTTGAGCCAGTAGGGCAGAATAAGCATATAAACTTGAAACAGTGGGGTATGACCACCCGATTAGATTGAACCAGTAAGGTTAAGAAGCCGAAAAGCTTGAAAAAGTAAGGCAAAACCAGCTGATAAAGGAACCAATAAACCAGAGCAAACCGATAACTTTGAGCAATTAAGGTGACCTAGCCAATAAGCGTGAGGCAGAAATAGTCGATGAACCCGATCCTATAAGGCAGAGCCAACATTTAAGCTTTTGACAGTAAAGCAGAGCCAGTGGATAAGATTGAGCCAGTAAAGGAGAGCCTACTGATAAAGTTGAAGAACTAAAGTAGAGTCAGACAATACACTTGAATTAGTAACGTAAACCTAGCCGATAAGCTTAAGTCAGTAAGGCAGAGCAAGCTCATAAGAATGAAGCAGTAAGGCAGACTAGCTGATAAGCTTGGGCCATTATTGTAGATTCAGTCGATATGCTTGAGCCAGTAAGGCAGAGCCAGGCGATAAGCTTCAAACTGAAACAGTAAGGTAGAGTGACAAATAAGCTTGAAACAGTAAGCTAGCATCACATATGAGCTTGAAAAAGTAAGGTCGTGCCAGCTGATAAGCTTGAGCAAGTATAGTTGAGTAGTCGATAAGATTGAACCACTAAGGAACAGAAGGTCAATAAGCTTCAACCCCTAAGGCAGACATAGGTGATAAGCTTGAGGCAATAAAGCAGAAGCAGTAAGACAGATCAGGGCGATAAGCTTAGGCCAGCGAGCGAGAAATCCAGCCTCCTTCCATTTTCCTAAACCACGCCTTAATTTGAGACCAATGCGATCGGTTCGAGCGATGCATCGCGGCGAAGGGCTCTCTGTTCATTACGAAACTGGTAGTCAGATCAGAAGAATGGCGAGCCTCTCCACTTGTACTACCCGAACGGATCTTTTCTTCTATCTATTCTAGCTATGTACCTTCCTCACAAATTCCATCGTCATAACTTCATCGCTTTTCTTGCAAGCTTCTTTTTTTGAAAAATATTGTGGCCAAGATATTTTCACTGATTTCGTTTTTCTTTATGTAAATAAAATATTTAAAAACCAATAAATTCAATTTGAAAAGTCTAACAATCTACGGCTTATGATTGTGATTTGTTTTCTTTCTGTGAGTCCATTTTTGCTATTGTAAAATTTAAACCCAAATTTTCACGAACCCATTTTCGACATGGTTATTAGAACAATTTTCAATAGTTAATTTTTGAGCACAAACTTCAAGAAAATTTTTCTCAAATCAATTTTCTAATTGAAATCTTTTAGACAAATTTCACCAAACAATTTTCCAAATCAAATTTTCTAAACAATTTTCACAAACCAGTTTTTTAAACCAAATCACCAAAGAAACTTTTACAAACCAAGTATCAATACCAAAGTTTTTTTCAAAATGTTCCCAAATCAATTCTTGAGACCATATTATCAAGACAGAATTTTCACAAACTTCGACCAAGCCAAATCTTAATTTCTATTATAATGATATCTAATAATATAAGATGTACTAGTACAAGATCAAGATTAGTTGTTAATGAGGAAAACAACGTTCTGTAAGAGACATTCCTCACTATTTTACCGGTGATTTCAGGTCCTCTTACCATGCTTGGGGGATTGGAAGGAGTGTTTTTCCTGGACACTTTGAATGGACCTAATAACCAAAATACTGACTTCCCAGACATCGAATTTCACTTAGTTTCTGGACATCCTGCTGTTGACGGAGGGAAACAGTTAAGGAAAACTCTGGGGCTCACGGACAGAGTAAGTAGACGACGCTTGCAGACCTGACAAATCGTTGAGGTTGGGTTTTGGGACACATGGAGGTTGACTGAGGGAAATAACTGAGGAAATCCCTCGGGCTCACGGACAAAGTATGTGGGCGACAGCAGGGGACAAGCCAGATCAGGAGAAGGGGAATTGGACAAGGCAGGACAGACAAGGCGAGACCAAAGAAGGGAAACCACCTCAAGTTAGGTAGGTTGAGAGTGACTGCGTCACAAAAACGACAGAACAAAAGACAGGATAGAAGATGAAGAAGAGTGTTTAAGAGAGAACGAATCGCGGAGTTGATGAAAATAATTGACGATTGATTTTTGATAGATTTGGGTTATTGATTGGGTCCACTGCTGGTGGAGTAAAATGATCGTAGTCGTGGTGCCAGCTGAGGGTCGTAAAGGTTGCTCACATATAACCGCAATCCTGCGTAGGAATCGATACAAACACTGGGCTTGGGAGCATGCTTCATTGTTTAATAATCCCATGAATCTTTAGTAACCTACATCGACTTGGGGGACATGACAGCCCCGCTCTATCCGCAAGGTATTAAAACGAGAAGCATTGGGCACTCCCAATGATAGCCCAATATGCACGGGTGTATATCTCCCACACATTTTCAATTTCACCAACTTCTCCATTTCATTGATAGATCTCGCTTTACAAACTGCCTCGCAGAAATCCAAATTCTGCCTCACATTGTTTTGTTTTTTTACGTCCTCTTCTATTAACACCTCCCAATTTGTGGCCAGTGTGGTTATGTAGTGAAAGGATTAGCCATGGGCAGTTCAAGGGGCACATGATAGCCTTAATTCCAGGATTTGCCGGTTGGATAGATCTCTGCAAGATTATCTTAATGATTTAATCAGGACCTACTTTACTAATCTAATCAGAATCACATTATTGAGGTAATCAGGGCATATTTTAATGATCCATCCAGGACTCCCAGTTCCGATCTAATCAGGAGCCAATTTAGTGATCTAATCAAGATCCAATTTAGTGATCTAATCAAAACCCACTTTGCTGGTCTAATATGAAGCTCGTGTGATTTGCTGAAAGCGAAAGGAGGGCGTAATACAGACAGAATAAGAAGATTAATCGGAATGGCAGTACTGAATTTGATCGCATTGTAAATGTTTCTGTGTTCGACCTTAAATGCTGGGGGAAGGAATGATTGGTGTGGTGAATGGCTTCAGGAAGAGCAGCAGCAACACGACGTCCCAAGAGTCAGAATTATATGCTGGAGCCACAGTGTCCCCAGCAGTTTCTCACTAGATTGAGACTACCAGGCCTTTATTCCTTCTCAACATTTTCCTTTTGGCTTTTTATCGACGCTTTCTTTACAAGCTTCTTCTCGCATATTTGTTGGCTGGCCAGCGGCTGAGATCAAAGGTTAGTCGCCGACCAGCCTTCTTCCATTCATCTCTGATTTTCTCTGGGAGCAAGAGGAGAGGCTGGTTCACTCCTCACTCTCAGTTCCGGGTGGGGTGGTGGGTTCTCTATCATTACCACTTTCATTGCACTTCATAGCTTTGATAAACGGGTTTCCAAGTAAGGGGAGGGGGGAGAGTTGCGAGTAACCCATTTTCCTAACACCAAAACTTATCCCTTCGTTTTTATATTCCACCACCCCATTCATCATTTTCACTGACCCTAACTTCACCATTTTTTATGAAGATTCTCTTCAAATAGCTCTGACGGAGAGGCCATCACTGGTTTCCCGTTTATTTCAGGTATGGAAGCAGGTGTACCATCCAATCTTGTTCAGGGATGCCATCAACCCTTTTCCTATGCTGCTGAGGCCTAAGTCCCGGGGCAAGATCACCCTCCGGTCCTCCAATCCGTTCCATAAACCGCTCATTGACCCCAGGTACCTGTCTGACCCTGGGGGTGAAGACCTAAAGACGCTCGTAAGAGGTGAGTCCCCGATCCCTAGGTGGAAGAAACTCCGCTTGTGCCCTGGATTTTCGCCTCAATCAACCCCCAGCCCATCTCGTGTGGTGCAGAAAAGAAGGGAGGAAAACCAGGACCAAAAAGGAGAACAGAAAAAGGATTGAGGGGGCGAAAGGGAGAACATAAATAGGGATCGACGAGGCAAGAGGGAGAACACAAAAGGGATTGACAAGCCAAAATGCTAGAACACAAAAGGGATGGATGGGTCAAAAGGGATGGACGGGTCAAAAGGGAGAACACAAACGGGATGGACTGGTCAAAAGGGAGAACACAAACGGGATGGACGGGTCAAAAGGGAGAACACAAAAAGGATGGACGGGTCAAAAGGGAGACAACAAAAAGGATAGATGGGTCAAAAGGGAGAACACAAACGGGATGGACGGGTCAAAAGGGAGAACACAAAAAGGATGGACGGGTCAAAAGGGAGAAAACAAAAAGGATGGATGGGTCAAAAGGGAGAACACAAAAGGGATGAACGGGCTAAAAGGGAGAACACAAAAGGGATGGACGGGTCAAAAGGGAAAAAAGGGATCGGGACGAAAAACTACAAACATTAAGATCACAACCATTAACTAAAGTCTCGTTTCCGCGCGACCAACGAGAGCATCACCCTAAGGTTGCGTGAGCCGCGGGGGTCACAGTGATTGATTCTCGTAATCTTTCTTCCTATGGCCTAACATCATGTTCATTTATCTTTCTATCTTTACACCTGCCTATACACGCTTGATCATGGAAGTTCTTCGATCTTTTATTCTCGTGACTTCTCCTATATGTATAAGGTAAAAGAAAATGCCACATGACCATGTTGTAGTTTAGTTGTCTTTCCGATTATTTGCCCCTTTTTCATTTGATTCTTATTTGACTTATAATTTACCTTTTCTATTTGGTTAATTATACAATTTTGCTGTCAATTCTTTTTCTATAAAAAGTTGTTGATTTTCTCTATACTTATGATGGATTCCAATATTCCGTTATTTTTTTATCTCCTAATTTTCTAGTACGTTTGTCTATTACAATTTCGTTCGTAATACCTTTTGTCTTAAATGCTTCTTCCCTCAATCTTTCAAACACCGAGATTTCCTTTATTTCGAGCAAAGGATCCTGTCGTAGAATGACTCCCGACGATACCATATATTACACTATTCGTTGAGGGAACTTCCTTAATTATCTTTAGAGTGCGTTTACTGTCTGGCGGCCGATATTATGTATCTTCGATATGCTTAAGAAGTGGAACTGAGCTCAAGGATAATAATATTGCTATCATTAATAAAATAGAGTTTTATTAATAATAACTATAAACAATACACAAAAACGGAAAATATTGACATAAACAGAATGGAAAGGGTCGTGGAGACTCGGGCTAATCCAAGGATTTAAGGGATTAAAAAAGGTAAAACAAATATAGAGTTAAAGAGATGGGATGGTTCGATAAACCATTTAAAGAACAGGATAGAATTGACAAAAAGGGATCAATACTCAAAAGGTGACGTTTGGCTTACGTAACTTTTCATTAGGGTGCAGTGGAAGGTACTTGAAGGAATATTCGGTCCGCTGGCGAGTTCCAGCCGAAGGGGGGGGATAAAAGGATCCTGACGAGGCGTCTTGGGAAGGAGAACCGTTTCTCGACGAACGGCTTGAAGAACAATGGCTGTTCTAGGTTGTTCTCTTCTGAACAAAGGGGGGGATGAGAACCGTCTCTTGTCTACGGGCTCAAGAACAATGGCTGTTCTAATGTTGTTCTCCTTTGAACAACAGGGGAGGTGAGAACCGTTTCTTGGCGAAGGGCTCAAAACGAACAATGGCTGTTCTAATGCTGTTCTCCTTGAACAACAGGGGGGGATGAGAACCGTTTCTTGGCGAAGGGCTCAAAATGAACAATGGCTGTTCTAATGCTGTTCTCCTTGAACAACAGGGGGGGGGATGAGAACCGTTTCTTGGCGAAGGGCTCAAAACGAACAATGGCTGTTCTAATGCTGTTCTCCTTGAACAACAGGGGAGGTGAGAACCGTTTCTTGGCGAAGGGCTCAAAACGAACAATGGCTGTTCTAATGCTGTTCTCCCTTGAACAACAGGGGGGGATGAGAACCGTTTCTTGGCGAAGGGCTCAAAACGAACAATGGCTGTTCTAATGCTGTTCTCCCTTGAACAACAGGGGGGGATGCCTTGGGGACTTGGCGTCACGAAAGGCTCGAACCTTTGGCACTCAAGGAATATTGTCCTCCTTCTGGACAAGTGATGGTGAATCTCGAGGTCGAGGTCCCTTGGCGCACAAAGGGAGAGAGGGTCGTGGTGATGTTTCGCGACGAAAATCTGGATCTCCAATCTGATCTTAGTGGTAAAGTTTCCATATAAATAGCCAGGACATCTCCTTGGCGTGGGGGAAAATGGAGTGGAAGCTTGGAGGGAACGCACAGCCGGGCCGGGGAACAATGCCTTATCTGTTCATAAGCCTAACTTGATCTGGCGAGGTCGGCGTATGGGGGCGAACGGGGGGACAATAACCTCCTTGTTTAAACATTGGCATCCGGTAGCTGAGATAAGACTCCAAGCCTCGAATCGAAGATGCACGTGGGCAGCATCGTGGTTTTAAATAATACGGAGTAGGAGTTGAAATTAAACGCAGCTTCAAAACGTTCTATCACACCCCTCCATTCCAGGGGAAGTTGTCACTTCGAAAAAAAAAAGAGAGAAGGGACAACGATAGAGCTCCGTTGTGGGGAACTCGTTTTCTTGTACCAACCGTACCTTCCTGCACCTAACTAGTATTACCTCAATACATATGATTATTTTGATCTTTAGATTACATGGGAAAATAACCTTTAATACAACTTAATCAGAGAAAAAAAAAGGGCATGGAACAATGAAATGATATAAACTTAGGACATATGGGACAAAATAATTTATACGTAAATTAATAAGAACTAATATATATACATACAAAATTCAGACATATACATTAATTAATAATATTACAAAAGAATCTTAAATTAAGTCGTACAAGACGGTATATACCTACATGGAGATACTAATCCTATGAATACAATTATTCTACGCTATTCGGTAACGCATTCCTACTGAGTGCGTCAGCGACCTGGTTATCGGAACCTTTTATCTAATTTATTTTAAACTGATACTCTTGCAAGAGTAAACTCCAGCGCATGATGCGGCCGTTTGAGTGTCTCAAATTCCTAATATCGGCTAACGGACGGTGGTCGGTTCCTATTTGAAATTCTTTACATATCAAGTACAGCTTGAATTTGTCTATGACCCAGATAATTGATAGAGCTATCTTTTCTTTAGTGGCATATCTCTTTCCGCGTGGTAATAATTGACGACTAGCATATGCAACTGGATGACTCGTTCTGTCATCCACGTATTGAAGGAGTACACCTCCAATGCCCTCGTTGATCACGTCGGTCTTAACCCCAAAGGATTTTTCCGGGTTGGGCAACTTAAAAATGGGGGCAGAAATGAACTTACTTTTGAGCTGATTAAAATGGGAAACAGCGACATCATTCCAACGTAAACGATCGGAGAAATTCTTTTCCTGAAGGGGGCATAGGGGGGCCGAAATTGCAGCGAAATTCGGAACAAATCGCTGATAGGGAGAAGCTGATCCTAGGAACGATCTTAATGGCTTCTTTGTAATCGGGAGGAGCATGTCGGCGATTGCCTTAATCTTGTTCTCGTAGGGACCTAACTTGCTTTGTCCTATTTTGAAACCCAAATATTTGATGGTTTCGTGAGCAAAATGGCATTTGCTGGGGCCAATGGTGAGGCCATTTTCACGCAGTCGCTCGAAAAGAGCTAATAGGGCGGGTAAATGGTGATTCCATTTAATTAGTTCTTGTCGTTGACTCTTCTGACGTGGTGTCAGCTGCGCGTCACTATCCAGGTCAGAGGGTTCCAAGGACTCGCCTGGTAGGGAAGGAGGAGGGTAATCGGCATCAGGTTGGATGCACACTGTCTGGATTACATTAAGGGACTCCGCGGGGCAATCCTCTTCAAGCGCCGATGCTTCGTCCAGTTCTACGAAGGTATTTCCATGGGCGCGTTGGGGGTTCTTTTTTTCTTGGGGTCCAGGGACAGTCTCCGTGTCCTTGTCTGGGGCCTTATCACCTAAGGGTGTTAGTGATTCACATTCCTCTTTTGCCGTCCTAAAGTCCTGGTTAGGGGTCTCCGAGAAATCGGACGGTATCGGGGTTCTGATGGGGACGGGCTCCTGGGCTTCTTTCTTATCTCGGCCTTGAGGAAGGGCGGCCTGAAACACAGGGTCGAAACTTACTTGGGGGCTCTGTCCTATAAGTACGGAACAGAATTTTATGGGTGCTACAATGACTTCAGCCCAGCCATTATAATATTGACACTGCAGGTAACGCCTAGCGACGGGGAATCTGTTCGCCCGCCCAAGGTAGTCATGTACCACCGCAAATTTTTCGTGGTTAGATGCCACTGGGAGGAGTTCGTCGGACAGGATGAAACACGTACATCCTGTGTCCCTGACGAGAGTCAATACTCGGCAGCTGTCCACGCTGCCCTCCTCATATTTCAAAGTTCCCGCTGAACTTTTATCAAAAACAAAATTTACCTGGTGGCCTGACGGATGGGGAGAAGTTTCTGCTTGGGTCTGCACCACCGGGGGAGCCGGGGTTGCATTAATCTGGTGAACTTGGTGGGCTTGTCCGCTTTTAAGCCTAGAATTTTGGGGGCAATTCCAGCTCATGTGGTTTTCTACACCACAGGTGAAGCATATGGTTGGTCGCTTCGGGAAGAGAGATGGAGGAGAAGTCTTAACGGGAGGTTTGGAGTCCCGTTGTTGGTTTTGGGGAAAGAAGTTTTGGGGTTTTACGGGGCTCGAAACTTTGTCAGCTTTCCTGGGAAGGAGCGCGAGTCCGTCCTTCTTTCTTCTCGTTGGATTTCTTTTTCTCGTTCTTCTCGTTGTATTTTTCTTTCTCGTTCTTCTCGTTGTATTTCTCTTTCTCGTTCCTCTCGTTGTTTTTCTCTTTCTCGTTCTTCTCGTTGTATTTTTCTTTCTCGTTCTTCTCGTTGTATTTCTCTTTCTCGTTCCTCTCGTTGTTTTTCTCTTTCTCGTTCTTCTCGTTGTATTTTTCTTTCTCGTTCCTCTCGTTGTATTTCTCTTTCTCGTTCCTCTTGTCGGATTACTCTTTCCCTTTCGCTTTCTACCTTTTTTCTTTGATATTTTTCTTCAATCCAAGCTAGTTCAATCTGATGGTGAAGGTACACTTGTCTTATCCATTCCTCTCTTATGTACTTAATTAGTTCTTTTCCGGAAAGTCCCAAGGATTCTCCTTGCGCTTTAAAGATTTCAAACTGAGTCATCTTTGCACTTTGGGGCGCACTAGTCAACCAACTAAAATTCCTTGCAACAAGAATTATGCCTCTATAGAATTAGCCTACCTAAATATGGGCACTGACTTATTCGTACTTGGTTTCTCACTCTAAATAACCACTGACTAAAATCACAAAAAAAACACAACAAATTATTATAACCGTTCCTTGAGCTACTCCAGCTTCTTAAGTTTAAAAAAAAGGGGATAGCAATCGTTAAAACAAAAGGGAACTACTATATTCTATTATTGTAACGAATAACACTACGCTTTACTCGACTGAGACCAGTGTTTGCAAAGATATAGCGTTAAACCTTACACACCTGACACCAAATTTAAATAGTATATATATATATATATATATGTCGTAGAATGACTCCCGACGATACCATATATTACACTATTCGTTGAGGGAACTTCCTTAATTATCTTTAGAGTGCGTTTACTGTCTGGCGGCCGATATTATGTATCTTCGATATGCTTAAGAAGTGGAACTGAGCTCAAGGATAATAATATTGCTATCATTAATAAAATAGAGTTTTATTAATAATAACTATAAACAATACACAAAAACGGAAAATATTGACATAAACAGAATGGAAAGGGTCGTGGAGACTCGGGCTAATCCAAGGATTTAAGGGATTAAAAAAGGTAAAACAAATATAGAGTTAAAGAGATGGGATGGTTCGATAAACCATTTAAAGAACAGGATAGAATTGACAAAAAGGGATCAATACTCAAAAGGTGACGTTTGGCTTACGTAACTTTTCATTAGGGTTCAGTGGAAGGTACTTGAAAGAATATTCGGTCCGCTGGCGAGTTCCAGCCGAAGGGGGGGGATAAAAGGATCCTGAC
This sequence comes from Ceratothoa steindachneri, assembly GCA_963969495.1. Lineage (NCBI taxonomy): Eukaryota > Metazoa > Arthropoda > Malacostraca > Isopoda > Cymothoidae > Ceratothoa > Ceratothoa steindachneri. The sequence continues at coordinate 53,306,782 of OZ018318.1, forward strand.
GAGGCGTCTTGGGAAGGAGAACCGTTTCTCGACGAACGGCTTGAAGAACAATGGCTGTTCTAGGTTGTTCTCTTCTGAACAAAGGGGGGGATGAGAACCGTCTCTTGTCTACGGGCTCAAGAACAATGGCTGTTCTAATGTTGTTCTCCTTTGAACAACAGGGGAGGTGAGAACCGTTTCTTGGCGAAGGGCTCAAAACGAACAATGGCTGTTCTAATGCTGTTCTCCTTGAACAACAGGGGGGGATGAGAACCGTTTCTTGGCGAAGGGCTCAAAACGAACAATGGCTGTTCTAATGCTGTTCTCCTTGAACAACAGGGGGGGGGATGAGAACCGTTTCTTGGCGAAGGGCTCAAAACGAACAATGGCTGTTCTAATGCTGTTCTCCTTGAACAACAGGGGGGGGGGATGAGAACCGTTTCTTGGCGAAGGGTTCAAAACGAACAATGGCTGTTCTAATGCTGTTCTCCCTTGAACAACAGGGGGGGATGAGAACCGTTTCTTGGCGAAGGGCTCAAAACGAACAATGGCTGTTCTAATGCTGTTCTCCCTTGAACAACAGGGGGGGATGCCTTGGGGACTTGGCGTCACGAAAGGCTCGAACCTTTGGCACTCAAGGAATATTGTCCTCCTTCTGGACAAGTGATGGTGAATCTCGAGGTCGAGGTCCCTTGGCGCACAAAGGGAGAGAGGGTCGTGGTGATGTTTCACGACGAAAATCTGGATCTCCAATCTGATCTTAGTGGTAAAGTTTCCATATAAATAGCCAGGACATCTCCTTGGCGTGGGGGAAAATGAAGTGGAAGCTTGGAGGGAACGCACAGCCGGGCCGGGGAACAATGCCTTATCTGTTCATAAGCCTAACTCGATCTGGCGAGGTTGGCGTATGGGGGCGAACGGGGGGACGATAACCTCCTTGTTTAAACATTGGCATCCGGTAGCTGAGATAAGACTCCAAGCCTCGAATCGAAGATGCACGTGGGCAGCATCGTGGTTTTAAATAATACGGGGTAGGAGTTGAAATTAAACGCAGCTTCAACACGTTCTATCACAGATCCATTTATCACTAACCTCTCTCATATTTTTTTTCATATCACATCAGCAGCATCCGCACACACAAATTCACGTCTATGCCCACTCCATCATAGGTATGGACAAAATCCCTCATCATGAACCTCTTTGACAGTGACAGCATTGATTGGTTTATCCATTTTTAGTGCATATCAACCGAAGGAGTTATTGGCATTGTATTTAGAATTATAAAGGGCACAAAATCGACCTACATTTTAGTAAAAAAAAATGTTTAAACTTCATCCCATCCGCAGGTGCCAAGGAAGCGATAAGGTTTGGAAGAACGAAAACCCTGGCGAAGTTAGGTGCCAGGTTGTATACAGAGCCAATGCCAGGTTGTGAACAACACACAAACTTCGAATCGGACGCCTACTTGGAGTGCCTGACTCGGCACTTTTCCGTCACGATTTATCACCCTGTTGGCACTGCTAAGATGGGGCCAGTCGACGACGGCACTAATGTGGTGGACCCGCAACTGAGGTGGGGCCGTATGCTCATATGGTGTCAAATATTGAGGGAGAGTGAGAGACAACGAAGTGGATGGGACTATCCGTCAATCAAATAAACGCTAATTAAATCAAAACTTTAAATGAAAGACTAATTAATTAACTAATCAGCAAACCACTATTCTAATTAGATAGTTGACAAAGTATCCCGCAAATCAAACATTAAAAATAGGCATTAGAAAGGACAAGTTACTCTGTAAAATCGAGAAAATTCCCATATATAAATTTATATCACCGAAGGAAAAAAACGAATATGATTCCAAGCCTTTTGGTCTTTATTAAACGCACCTTATTCATGGAATGAACAACATATGAAAGTAGTCTTATATGTAAAACATTGTAGGCTAGTCTCAAGGAAAGGAAGACAGAATAATCAGATGATTATTCTCGAATTCGCCATATTACTATTCCGTTTAATTATTATATTTTCCTTTCATTGCGGCTAGCCTACAATGCGTAACTTATAAAGCTACTCGAAACATTCTTTTAGGAAGATGTGGATGGTAGACGAGTGGTTTCAATTACTAAGTGAAAGAACGAACAATGTTTGACAGACAGGTTCGAATCCCTACCATTTTTAAAAGTTAAAAACTTGCTGCGATTAATTTTCGAATCCAACTTTGGTTCTTCTCAACCCTTCTATTATTAACTTGATCAAATCCCCAAATAGTCAAATTTTGTACTGAAATCTGTCTTCGCCCCCTTTTTTGTCTTTTATTTAAGAAGGATCCTTCCATTTGTTCTTAATTCCCCGAACAAGACCCGTTTAATAAAGACGAAAGCGCTCGGAATCATATTTTCATTTTCCTGTTGGTAATTTTCCCCCTTGGTCTCACATGAGCTTGCATACGAACCAGATTTATTGGTTCCCGTGCTTATATTTGCACCTGTTTTTGTTGTTGTTGTTGTTGTTGTTTATAGCTCACCAGAAGCAGGTAACATCTCTTCTCCCCCCTCCCCCGACCGCTTGAGAGATTAAGGAGAAAGCTTTGATCCTACAAAAAGCGCTGTAGTCCCCGCCATGTTAAAACAATTAGGTGGGGCCGCGCCTTCTGTGAGGTTGTCCTAAGGGACCAGGCTATAGTGGATGAGGGTGTTGCATGCTGCGGGGATTCTATCGCACCTAACTTGTGCTAGTGGCCTATAGAACAATTAAGAATTGTAAGTTTAATTGCAGCTTAACCCCCTCTAGGTGTGATGGTTGTGTCACATCCACATGGACATGGCGTCACCACTTTGCACCTCTTTTTCTCTTTTCTTACAGGGTGGTTAAAGTAAAAAAAAGACAACATAACTTGGTCAGACGCGCATACATACCCATTCAACGGGCATTTTCTTTATTCCAGGGTCTATGGCATACGAGGTCTACGAGTGGTGGATGGATCAATTATGCCCACGATCGTCTCGGGTAACACTAATGCCCCCATCATCATGATCGCAGAGAAGGCATCCGACATGATCAAGCAATTCTGGTCCCGCAAACGGAGGAAGAGATAAAATGAACGATTATTTAGTTCTATTTATTTATTCATATACCTTATACGTACTTATCGTTATTTTTTTCATCTGTGTGAAGTATATGTGTGAATTTGATTGTCTCATCCCTTTCATTTTGTACAGTTTTCATTTATGTAGATTCATCTCTTTGTAGTTCATGTGTACATACTTGTACATACGCATACATGAGTTAAATAAAAATTGATCGCGTTCATGAAATTGATTAATACCTAAGCGAAAATAGATATACAAACACCGTGAAAATACGCACACACACACACACACACACACACACACACACATAGGCCATTTGACGCTTTAGGTGAAAAGCAGAGCTGCGTGTCCACCTGCGCATGCGTAGTCAGATATTTGTTATAAAATCGGATTATGTTTTTTTTTCTTGCCTTGATCGACCTAGAAAATCTGGACCGAGAGAATGGAAAGAGCGATGCACCCGGGAATTCATCTCATTCATCTTCCTCCTTATCTTTCTTATTCATCGCTTTCTCCTCCTTCTCGCTCTATCGTTTCTCTTTCTCCCATTTCCTATTCACCCTTTTCTCTTTCTCCTTCTCGCTCTTTCGTTTCTCTTACTCCATTTTCTCGTTCACCCCTTTCTCTTTCTCTTCCAGAGACTTTATTGCGGAATTTAATATAGAAGGGTACAAAATCCATCATAAGGACCGATTCAATGGAAGAGGCGGTGGAGTTTTAGCTTACGTAAAAGACGGGATAAATGCGATATCAATGGCCGCCACGACCGTAAATATGAAGAGCGAGGTTCTGTTAATTGAGCTCGAGTGTGCTAAAAATAATAAAATTAACTTAGCCGTTACCTATCGCCCCCCATCTCTAATAGAATCAGAGAACGTACTACTCTTTGAGTGCCTTTAAACCATGGTGAGAAAAGGAAAAACAATAATTTGCGGAGATTTCAATTACCCTAACGTTAACTTTACAAACTATACTTCGGATAAAGTTGGGGAGAGATTAATAGATTTCATCCAGGATAATTTTCTTGTGCAAAAAGTAGAGGAACCTACGCGTGAACAAAATATACTGGATTTGATTATTTCAACAGAGGAAACTTTGGTAGAAAACGTTTGCGTGGGTGAGCATTTGGCGACGCGTGACCATAATGTAATTAGGTTTGAAATTAATACGAGCGTTGAGGTAAAAGAGAGTTCACAACTAATCCCACGATTTGGGAGTTGTAATTTTGAAAGCTTTCGTAACCGGATTAAAAGGATAGACTGGGGGAGATGTTTTGATAATAAGACAGTACAAGGAATGTACTCGGAGCTACAACAAAATGTGCTCACGGTGGATTCCAAGTTAGTTAAGTACGTTCGTCGAAATAATGGAAAGTCAAAAAGAGCACCGTGAGTTAGCCCTTTAATAATTAACTTAATTCGGGAGCGTAATAAAGACTATCAAAGTTTAAAAAAAAAACGAAACAACAACAAATCGGGAAAATACGTAGACGCTCGAAGGCTGGTAAAGCGGGCCATTAGAGAATCTAAGTTGAAATATGAAAAAGACCTTGCTATAAATTCGAAACACGAACCGAAACGGTTTTACAGTTACGTTAATAGTAGAAAGCCCATAAAGGGTTCAATAGGGCCGATCAGAGGTAAAGATGGTGTTATGACGGACGTCCCAGAACAATTTGCCAAAATATTAAATGAGCACTTCTCGAGCGTTTTTACTATTGAAGACGTGACGCAATTAGAAACATTAGGCGAGGACATAAATTTTGAAAGACAAAATACCTTATCCAATATAAATATAAATGAAGGGAAGATTCTCTCATATATTAATTAAATTAAAAAGTCGAAGTCACCCGGGCCCGATGGGGTGTACCCAACATATCTTAAAGAACTAAAAAATTAATTAGCAAGACCGCTCTGCACGATTTTCAATCGATCAATAGAGGAAGGTCTAGTTCCAATAGAGTTCAAGCGTGCTAATGTTACGCCGATATTCAAAAAAGGGGAAAAAACTGAACCTACTAATTTCCGTCCCATCAGTCTAACTTCTGTAATTGGAAAACTCTTAGAATCGGTAATTAGAGATAGGTTGGTAAGCCATTGTGAAATAAATAATTGAATTGCAGACTCCCAGCATGGATTTAACGGGGGCGCTCGTGCCTAACCAATTTACTCGAATTCTTTCATAACATGATTTGCATCTATGATGAAACTTAAGCGGCGGATATAATTTACCTTGACTTTAAAAAGGCCTTTGATACAGTCCCGCACGAAAGGCTATTAATGAAAATTAGAGCAATTGGGGTAAGGGGCAACATACTTAAATGGATTAGAAACTGGCTATCAAATCGTTCACAGCGGATTGTTGTAAATGGGGCGTGTTCAGACGACTGGGCCCCAGTCACCAGCGGGGTACCACAGGGGTCAGTCCTGGGCCCATTATTATTTAGTGTGTACATTAATGACTTGGATAATGGAGTGTTTAGTAGGATCTCTAAATTTATAGATGACACAAAGCTAGGAAGCCGTGCCCTTGCGAGACCGAATGTAGAGCAAATGCAAAGGGACCTTAATAAAATTGTGAAATGGGCAGATAAATGGCAAATGGGCTTAAACATAGGTAAATGCAAGGTCATGCATTTAGGATGTTAGAACTTAAAAGTAGAATACCATATGAAAGACCAAATTCTCGAATCCGTTAACTTAGAAAAAGACCTAGGGATTTTAATCTCGGAGGACCTTAAAGTATCAAAGCCATGCGCAGAAGCTTGCAAAAAAGCAAACCGAATGCTAGGATATATTGCTCGGAATTTTACTTTCAACGAAAGATATAATCATGCCACTATACAAATCGCTCGTGCGCCCACACCTCGAATACGCGGTCCAATTTTGGTGTCCCTCCCTAAATAAGGATATAGCGCAGTTAGAAAGAGTGCAACGTCGGGCTACGAAACTAATTCCTGAAATCCGAAACAAACCGTACGAAGATAGACTACGCTTATTAAACCTACTATCACTTGAAAGTAGACGATTACGTGGACAATTGATAGAATTATTCAAAATCTTAAAAGGATTTACTAATATTGATTACAGACTATTGTTCGAGCTGGACGAAAGGGCCAACACACGCCAAAATGGTTTAAAATTAGTGAACAAGCGATTTAACTCTACTATAGCCCCAAATTACTTCACGTTTAAAATCACTCAAACGTGGAATGGCCTTCCCAACCGTCTAGTTGAAAGCACGTCAGTTAATATGTTCAAAAACCGACTTGATGAGTACTTCAATAGCGTAAATATAACTTAGTAGGAGCACAGATTAAAACGTCATATATTATAAGGAGTTGAGGATTAAAATGAAATGATGAATAGAAAGATGCCAGCGACGCCTCCATGCATGGAGTGAATGTGAATTCCCCTTTTCTTTTTCTGTCTGTCCTATAAGTATATTATTTTCATCACTAGCAGGCGACGCCTGCGGGAGAAAAGAGTACTGTCCTATCACTCCCCCCCCCCCACACACACACCTGGTTCGAAAAAGCGTGTTAGTGTATTTGAGGGATAGCTAAACCTGCATGTCAAGGGTACACATGTAGATAAATGTGTAGCGTAGAGTTGAAATAGTTAATATATATATATATATATATATATATATATATATATATATATATATATATATATATATATAACAAAAAAAAACAGCATGAAAAAAAGAGCATGATACACTAACGTTAGAATGTGTAAGCGGACTGGCCTTGAGCGGACCTTAGGGTCTTTGCTGGTTCCTATTTCTGTAGTTCTGTAGTTCTGTAGTTTTTTTTTTATCCTTTTTTATCTTATTCTTCTCAATCTCTTTCTTCTCTTTCTCCTTTTTCTCTTTATCATTCCTCTCTTTCTCCTTTTTTCGTTCACCCTTTTTCCTTTCTCTTTCTCGTTTTGTCTTTCTTCCCCTTCCCTGTCTTCTTCTCTTAATTATTTTTTTCTCCTTCTCTTCCTTTTTTCTCTTTATCCTTCCTCTCTCTACTTTTTCCATTCTTCTCTCTGTTTTTATCTTTTCCCTTGTCATTTTTTTCTCTTTCTCCCCTTTCCATATATCCGATATTTAGACTTTAAAAAGGCGTTCGACACCGTCCCCCACCAAAGGTTATTAATGAAAGTTAAAGCGATTGGGGTGACTGGTAAGATTTTAAACTGGATTAGAAATTGGCTGAAAGATCGCTCGCAGCGGGTGGTAATAAATGGGGAATGTTCAGATTGGGCCAGCGTTAGTAGTGGGGTACCGCAGGGCTCTGTTTTAGGCCCTTTATTGTTTTTAATTTATATTAACGATTTAGATAAAGGCATACTTAGTCGGATTTCGAAATTTGCGGACGACACGAAGCTGGGCAATCGTGCCTATGTAAGATCGGATGTCGATAAATTGCAGGGGGACCTAAACTCGATTGCCAATTGGGCGGACAAGTGGCAAATGGAATTTAATTTAAGCAAATGCAAGGTAATGCACTTGGGTTGCCATAATTTAAGAGTAGAATATACCATGAAAGGCCAAGTCCTCGACGTGGTTAAATTAGAAAAAGACTTGGGAGTATTAGTCTCAGACGATTTTAAATTCTCGAAGCAATGCGCGGATGCGTGTAAAAAATCAAATCGCGTTTTGGGTTATATCGCGCGTAATTTCACCTTCAAATCTAAGGATGTAATTTTACCTTTATATAAATCCCTTGTGCGGCCACTTCGCGAATACGCTGTTCAATTTTGGGCTCCATATTTAATGAAAGATATCGCGCAATTAGAAAGAGTGCAGCGTAGGGCTACGAAATTAATTCCAGAGCTGAGGAATAGATCATACGAGGAAAGGCTCAGGGCTTTAGATTTGCCATCGCTAGAACGCAGAAGATTACGTGGCCAGCTAATAGAAGTATTTAAAATACTAAAGGGTTTCTCAAACGTTGACTTTCGCAATCTGTTCGAACTGGATCATAGGGGAAATACTCGTCAGCACGGGTTAAAATTAGTGAACAAGCGTTTTAACACTAGTATAGCCCAAAACTATTTTACATTTAAAGTTACTCAAAATTGGAATTGGCTGCCCACCCACGTAGTAGATAGCACTTCGGTTAATATGTTCAAAAATCGTCTCGACGTGCATTTGAATAGTTTAAATATAACGTAGTTGAGCACTGTGAATTTAAACGTCCTTGCAGAGAGAGAGTTTGGAGCGGAGGTTTAAGGATATGAAATTATGATGACTAAAAATGATGCCGGCGATTCTCTGCATGTGTAGCTTAGATGTCCCATTTCTTTTCCGCCTATCCTATAAGTAGTCTCTATCCCTAAATTAGCTTTTCACCACTAGCAGTCGAGTGGCTGCGGAAGATGAGAAGAAAAACTTTCTATCTCCCCCGACCCCTAGTTTGATTAGTTAAAATTGCACGATAATGTACACATGTAGATGAGTGTGTACAGTAGATAGTATTAAAAAAAAAAGAAAAAAAAAAAGCATGTTAGAGATACACTCGTAGATAAGGGTGTATCGTAGTTTTTGATTTAGTGTAGCGGACTAGCCTCGAGCGGACCTTAGGGTCTTTGCTGGTCCTAGATTCTGTAGTTCTGTAGTTCTCAATATTTTTTCTCTTTCCCCTTCTCCATCTTTTTTCTTTCTTCTCTCTTTCATTTTTCTCTAAATCTTTTTATTACAGATTCTTCTCTTTCTCTTTCTCCTTTTTTCCTTTTGTCTTTCTTCTCTTTCTCATTTTTCTCTAAATCTTTTCATTCTGATACTTCTCTTTCTCTTTTTTCTTTCTATTTGTCATTCTCCTGTTTCTACCTTTTCTCATTTTTTCGCCTTTTTCTCTTTCTTTTTCATCTAGTTTTTTCGATTTCTGCTTTTCTTTTTCTCTTTCTCCTCTTTCCCTATCTACATTTTTTCCTGTTTCGCTCTTAATCCTTTTTTTCTCTTTCTCTTTTTCTCTTCATATTTCTCTTCTAACTTTCTAATTCTCTTTAGTTTTTTCTCCTTCTCTTTTTCCTTTTGTCTCATTATTCTCATTTTCCTTTTCTCTTTGTTATTTTTATATTCATCTCTTTCATTTTTATCTCTCATCTTATCTCTCTTTTTCTATTCCTCTTTATTCCTTTTTTTATCTTTCTCCATGTTCTCTTTCTACCATTTCTCTTTCGCCCTCTCGCCTTTTTTTATTTCTCCTTTTTCTTTTTCTCTTTATTCTTTTCTTTATCCACTTTCCTGTTTATTCTTCCTGTCTTTTTCCTTTTTCTGTTTCTTATTTCCCTTTCTCTTTCCTTTTCCCTTTCCTTCATGTTCTCATTTACTCTTTCTCCTTCTTTTGTTACAGTTTTCTCTTGCTCTTGATCTTTCTTTTTCTCTTTTTCCTTCTTCTATTTCTACTTTTTCTCATTATTCTTATTCTCTTTCTCATTTTCTCTTTCTCTCTACTTTTTCTCCTTCTTATTCTGTTTCACTTTTTCTCTTTCCCTTTTTTCTTTTCTCTCTTTCACCTTGTCTTTTTTCTCTTTCACCTCGTTCTCGTTTTTCTCTTCTCTTTATCCTTCCTCTCTTTTCCTTTATCTATTTCTCATTTTTCTCTCTTTATCTATATCCATTTCTTTTTATATATTTCTTTTTCTTCTCTTTCTCTTATCTTTATCTTTTCAAATTCTGCTTTATCTTTTTCTCTTTCTCCTTTTCTCTTTCTTTTATTTCTCTTTCTACTTTTTCTCCTTTCTCCTTCTCTTTTCTCTTTTTTTTCTCTTTCTCCTTATTCTGTTTTTTTCTTCCTCTTTTTCATCTTTTTCTCTTTCTACCTTTTCTTACCTCCTATTTTTATTTTTCCATTTTCTCTACTCCCTTTCTCTTTCGCTTTTTTCTCCTTCTTTTTCTTCCCTTTCTCCATTTCTATTCATCCTTTTTTTTGTTTCTCTTTTTCTCTGTATCTTTCCTTTAGTTTCTATTCTTTCTTCTCTTTCCTGTTTTCTTCCTCTTATTCTCTATTTACTCTTTATCCTCTTTCTTTTTTTCTATCTCCTGCAAGACGTGTTTACTCTGTCCTCCCACAAAAGTTTGCACTTTTGTTCTCCTTAATTCGATAGATTAGCATCACCTCTCACTTGTGTCGTGTCGTGCCCAAACCTCTCGTGAAGTACAAAAGTGAAATAAATATAATTACAATCCCAGAGAAGGTCATAAGTTTCCGTAGCGCTATAATTTCCCAATTCGTCGGTGACATTTTAAAAATCTCGTGCCGACCATGCCTGTCGTCAAATTTGATTGTGCTCATTGTGTGGCTTGATTTTAATAAGGAAATTTACGTACCCGTTGGTTTGATAACTTTAGAACATTTTGCTTTTGCCTATTAAACCAGACATTCGAAGTGAAACTAGCAAACGCAATAAATGAAATTAGGTTAGAATTAGACTGTGGGAAGAGACGTTGTAGCAACAAACCGTAACATAGATGAGCTGGCAAACGGTTTGGGGGCCTCCGTTGATGAAGTGCGGGCGAGTGAAAATCGCGTTCAAAGCCAGAGATCAAGAGATATACAGACAAAAGGTACCCATGAGGTAAGTGATGAACAAGTGCGTATATTATATTCATATGGACACCCGGAATCCCAATTTAGACCGGTAACAAACGAAACTTGACCACCGATGCCTTCCGACCATTTTGAAGTTTCCTGCTCAAACCCATTCGCTTTGTTATCTCCAATTGAGGAGGAAACAGAGAGCATCCTAAACGAGGACACTTTAATATAAAACCAAGATTCAGAATTTAGAGCATGTAATCCAGATAAGCATAAGAAAGTCTGCCTCCAGGACGAGTGCATAAATAACGTTATTATAGCAATAGAAAATTTAAACGGACAGATTGAGGACCGCGCATTCCTTACCCTCGTTGGTGGAAACCACATTCATCGATTCGACACAACCCCAAACGAAATTGCAAGCGAGGAATCTAATTAGATCGGTCAAAACTAAATCGAGTAAAGTAGGGGTAATTTAGATCAGTTCGAGATTAAAATTGAGCCTGAAAATGCAGTCAAAGTCAATTTGCACAAGTGAATGTCAGTTCTTTAACTTTTGAAGGTTTTTCAATACCCACCGTCTCTTTTTCATAAAAATGCCATTCATTTTAATGAAGTAGGGGATTCAAGGTTGGGAAGATTAATAGATAAAAGCATATGCGAGCTTTATGCCCCGCAAGTCATCTGCCCCCAAAGCTAAACTATCAAAGGAAACGATCCAGGTCTTGGAGAAATGGTCATTTCAAATTAAATGATAAACTAAACTGCTTGTTTAAGAACTCATGAGGCCTAATAAATAAATTTCCAGAATTTAAAGCGTTAGTCAGATCGAAAACTTTGATATCATTTTATTATGAAAAAATGTAACACTTCTAAAATGGATTTTATAGGAGAAATTGTCATTGGCAGTTACAGTGCCAACAATCAAGACAGGATGTGGTCCAGAAAGTGTAGGAGTGGGATCTTATTTAACACTATATCGGATATAGCCTCACACAGTGCAAAAATTGTAATGGTTGAATTAGTGATGGACAACGCTGAGATTAACAATTTAAACGTTTGTCGACCACCTGCCTTAATCGAAAAGAGGATAGAAAGTTGTTTAATTGTCTTTCCTCTGTTCTTTAAAGAAACACGAGAATCATATGCGGGAATTTTAACTTCCCAAACATCGATTATGCAACGTGCGTATGCGATAGAGGGTGAAAAACTATTAAAATTCATGCGAGATATTTTTTCTTTCAAAAGTAAGAGAAACCAACAAGAGGCCATAATATCCTCGATTTAGTTCTAACTACGGACGTAAATGTAGTACTAAGCGTTCATTTGGAAAACCGTTATTAAATAGCGAAGCAACATGATTTGACTCGATATATGGGCAAGTTTATAAGTAAATGAAAGCCACCAACTGTTCCGTTGTTCGCAACGTGTAACTTTGAACTTTTTCGGGACCGTATACTGACTGACGATTGGGATATCTCACTTTCAAATATGGACTCACAGGATATGTATTTAGTTACAGCGAGTAATCATATCAGTAGACACAAAGTTAATTAAGCATGTAAAAAGAAAAAAAAACGCAATCAATGCAGATTACCGTGGTTGACAGCCGAAATTCTAGACACTATACTAAAAGAAATCGGTGGTATATATTACAAGAAAACAACGTTTCGGAGTCAAATCGAGCAAGTTACATTGTAAATAGAAGACAGGTAAAGAAGGCTATTAAAAGCGCAAAGAACCATGAAAGAGATATAGCCAAAAATTCTAAAACAGCACCAAAACGGTTTTATGCATATGTTAATAGTAGAAAGCCAACCAGGGAAAGTATAGGACAGCTAATGAGTAAAGAGGGGCGCCTGTCAGATAGCGTGGAAGAAACAGTTAAAATACTAAACGGTTATTTCATAAGAGTCCAGGATATGACGCAGTTAAACAAATACTCGTAAGTGAGGAGATCCTATTACGGGAAAATAAGATGCTCTCTGAGGTGCGCATAAGCGAATGAGAGATTACAACATACATAAATAAAATGAAACAATCTAGGACACCCGGGCCAGACCGTGTATACCCGACGCACCTTAAGAAATTAAAAAAACGAATTGATAAAACCTCTGAATGAACATGATTTTTAATCTTTCTTTAGGTGAGGGGATAGTCCGAGTTGAAATTCAGGGAGCTAATATCATGCCAATCTTTAAAAAGGAGGACAAATCCAACCGCAAAACTTTCGCCTTATTAGCCTTACGTCAGTAGTTAGTAAAGTCTTAGGATTGATAATCAGAGACAGGATTATAGCTCACATCGAGGCAAATAACCTAGACTCAGCAAACCAACATGGGTTTTAGAAAAAGGAAATCGTACTTAACAAATCTCCTGTCCTTTTTCAACTATACGGTATCCATCTACGACAGTGGTGCACAACTCCAGGCCTGCGAGCCAGATGTGGCCCGCGAAACCTAGATCATTCTATTTTTGTTTTTCGTGAAATTTATTTTGTATTGAACCGCGATTTCGGCAATACTACCAATTTGTGTGTTTACATTTTTTGAACGGGATTTCATTGTTGATACATTGACGAAGGCGATGTTGTCTTAAGCTGATTTCGGGATTCCTGCTAGAAATTCAAGCCAATTGCTGTTACTTCAATCATTGAATCTTTCGTCTAACCTTTGGAGGCATAGAGGTATGATCTATTATTACCTCCGCCAAGGAGGTTGAGTTTTCGGTAGCGTTTGTTTGCCTATCTATTAGCAAAATAACTCAAAATGTTATAGACGGATTATGTTGAAATTATCAGGAAACGTCTGAAATTGGTCTAGGAATAATTGATTAGATTATGGGAATGATACGGATTTAATCATGGATTCTGCCTCGATTTTTTAATTAGTTTTTGTTTTCTATTAATTTAGTTATTTTTAACATTTCAATTTTTTGTAATTGTGGTTTCCGAGTGCTTTCTAGTTTTTTTTTTAAGCAAGTAGTACTGAGGAAATTTAAATAGGTCTTTTTAGCAAGTGAGAGATAGTTGAAGCAATGTTCAGCTCATATTCTTTCTCAGTGATATTTGTTAGAAAATTAATTCTAATATTGTTTGACTGGTTCAGTGTCAACCTGTATGATTTTATTTTCTTACTGTTATCACTTTAAAATAAAATTATTTTTGCATATCATTTAATGATGGTTTATTTCTTGTTTTCTTTTTTGCAGAATTTGATGTGTTCAAAGATGAATACTAAGAGAAAGCGTAATGATGATCGTTGTTCCAAGGGAAAACCATTGTGTCTGGTGTGCACAGAGTCTCTTGCTGTATCAAAAACTTACAACGTGAAAAGGCATTACGATACGCTGCACAGTGATAAGTAGTCCAATACTACAGGAAAGCTAAGAGAAGATTTAGTCAGCAAACTTCAGAAATTGTTATCTGCTACGCAAAACTTCTTAAGGAAATCTGCTCAACAGAAAGATACCGTGGTTACTCCAAGCTACATTGTTGCGCAGAAGATTGCTCGATCCTTGAGACCATTTACAGATGGAGAATTCATCAGAGATTGCATAAAAGACGTAGCGAAGCTCATCGTTCCTGAAAAAGCACACCTGTTTGACCAAATCAGTCTATCAAGAATGACCATTGTGCGAAGAATCGAAGAAATAGGAAAGAACATCCCCGAACAATTGTCTTCAAAATATAATGAGTTCATTTTCTTTTCCCTTGCTTTTGATGAGAGCAATGATATGATCGACACTGCCCAACTATCCCTGTTTATTCGTGGTATTTCAGAGGATTTTAATATTCATGAAGATTTTCTTGGTTTTATTGGCCTTCACGATCGTACATGTGGTATTGACATACAGATGGCCATACTGGAGTTGTTTCCGGTTCCATTTCATTTTGTTTACCTTGTTATTCATGCCAGATTCACTCGAGTTTTTTTCCAGATTTTTTCCTGCTGTTTCATTTTGTTTAGGATGTATTTCACCTTATATATATATATATATATATATATATTCTGTGTTCCTTGCCTAGTTTCTTCATTATTAGTTGAAAATGGCATCTTGCCGAAACTAATCCGATAGTTATAAATAAAAGGGAGCAAACATCAAAGCTTTGATGTTTGCTCCCTTTTCACTAAAATTCCAGTTGATGATCCATGCCAGTTTCTTGAAGATAAATTGTGTAACGTTGAATTACCTATACCCCCTAATTTATTCTTAGAATTAATCTCCCTCTGTACCAAAAACTGTGCATTTACTTTTAATGGTAAATTCATTCGCCAAAAATTTGGTTTAGCTATTGGTAATTGTTTATCTCTAGTTTTATCTAACTTATATATGGAATTTTTCTAAACGGTTTTCCTGCCCTCTATTGTAGATTTTCCTATAATCTGGTTTCGCTATATCGATAATATCCTTTGCTTGTGGCCCAATTCTGAAAATATTTTTCTTTTTTTGAACAAACCTAATTCCCTTGTACCTTCCATCAAATTGACCCTTGAAATTGAATAGACTGGAAGTATTCTTTTCCTTGATTTATTAATACACCGCACGCCTTCTCGTTTCAAATTCTCTGTCTATCGGAAACCAACTAATTCTTCTTCTTATATTCACTTTTACTCTTTTCACCATATTAAAGTCAAAAGATCTATTTTTATTTCAATGTTTCTTCGTGCACTTCGTGTAGTTAGTCCTGAATTTTTTTACTGAAGTTTCCAAAACTTTTGACATCGTCCATAAACTTTGCTATCCTTTTCATTTCATTGATAAATGCCTTCAGTTAGCTAAAAAGTCTTTTTATAGTTTTGAAATTCGCGTGCCTTTTAATAATAAGAATACTCTTTTACTTCCTTTTAATTCATCCTTTGCTTCTCTCCCTCATATTTTAAAATCTCTAGGCATTTATGTAGTATTTAACTATAATAATACTATCTCTAAACTATTAGTCAAAAACACCCCTTCCCCAAATGGTAATGTATATTGCGTAAAATGTATCGATTGCTCTAAATATTACTTTGGCCAATCAGGTAAATGTTTCAAAAAATGAATTTCTCAGCATGAATATAATGTCCGTCGTGGCGAAGAAAGCAGCTCATTTTATGTTCATGTCATATTTTAATCACAATATTGATTGGAATTCTGTTAAAATCATCTGTTATAATAACGATACAATTTCCCGAAATATCATTGAATCAACCTTTATTAGTAAATTCGCAAATTTTAATTTAAGAGTCCTGGCTTATATAAACTTGATAGGTATTTTTTAAATTATATTCACAATGTACTGTCGAAACTTTTAATTTGAGAATAAATATTTATATTAATCTTAATAAAAAATTTAATTTTAGTTTGTGTGCATCTATGTAGACTTATGTTTTGTCTGTATTTATTTCCATTTGAGTCAAGTCTTTAGAACATTTGTACTTATTCTACCTTGGTTTTAGATCCTGACCTCTGAGGTTAATCTCTCGTTAAGATTTTCTCCCTCCTTAATTGCCTAGGTGGTATTTTAATCCTCTTGTCAACCTTTAGTCTTTTGAATTTACCTGATTTAATTATCTTATTTTGGATTTATTTTCGCTCTTCCTAAGGTTTCCATTTCATATTAATTTATTTTGTTGATTGGTTTTTGCTTTTTTTGTGGGCGTTCCTTCTCCTCTGTATCTATCCTTATAAATATTAAAATTTTTAATACTTCTGTTATTCCTTGATAAAGAACTCAAAATAAAGTTCGAAAGTACTTGGAATCATTGTATTAATTTTCTCCTTGGGCTTTGTTGCATATATATATATATATATATATATATATATATATATATATATATATATATATATATATATACGAGGGGGAGTCAAAAAGTTCTCAGATAAATGGCATAAAATTTTTATTTGTAATAATACTGTAATCATTTTTCTACATAAGCTCCATTAACATCTATACACTTTCTTAATCTATGAATCCAACGGTAAAGACCATCTTTGTAGAATTCACGGGGTTGTCTCTGGCACCAAGTAATGACCTGCTTTTTTGCTTCATCTAATGATTGAAACCGGGTTCCTTTTAGGTGTCCCTTTAAATTTGGTTAGGTTAGGTAACCTAACCTAACCTAACCTAACCTAACCTAACCAAATTTAAAGGGACACCTAAAAGGAACCCGGTTTCAATCATTAGATGAAGCAAAAAAGCAGGTCATTACTTGGTGCCAGAGACAACCCCGTGAATTCTACAAAGATGGTCTTTACCGTTGGATTCATAGATTAAGAAAGTGTATAGATGTTAATGGAGCTTATGTAGAAAAATGATTACAGTATTATTACAAATAAAAATTTTATGCCATTTGTCTGAGAACTTTTTGACTCACCTACGTATATATATATATATATATATATATATATATATATATATATATATATATATATATATATATATATATATATTACATATATATATATATTAATATATATATATATATATATATATATATATATATATATATATATATATATATATATATATATATTCATTCTTGAATGTTTCTGCCTCTAGCAAGCCAAATATTCAGCAAGAAAAGGAGAGCGAGCACTGACTTCAACATTTCAACATATATTGGGCCATGTTTCGGGCTCTGGACCTTTCTTCTTGGCTAGAACAATAGAAAACATACATATAAAAAATAATAGTTCTTACAAAAGAGAACAATGACGAAAATTAAGGGTTAAATGCAAAAATACTATTTAACTGAAGCTGATTGTGTTTAATTAATGGGGACTGAATTATGAGAAGGTCAGATTTAGATTTTGATGAAGAGAAAACTTTGAATCGATTATAATATATAGGGGTTTTACATGAATTTTTATAAATGAAACACAATTAGCATCAGTTAAATAAAGACTCTAGTTCGACACTGTTATATATTACGTAATTAAAAAGGAATAAACTTTCTTATTTAACTAGTTTCCAGTAATTAATTACCCCCAAAACAACCAACTAGCTAACAGTATATTTCATTCTACTAACCAATTACATATGATTTAAAAAATCAAAGCTTTCGTAGTTACCATATTTTTAAATTTCATTCAGTCAGCTCAAAGCTTCTTCCGAATCCAGTAATATGTGATACTGTATTAATTATGTTTACCTCTTTATCTACTTCTACCGCCATTAATGTAATTTGAATTCATTTTGTTTTGTTTTTTTACTTTTTACTCAGACAACAGTAATTTGTAGAAATACGTAAAGCCATCAGCTCTCTAAAAAACAACAAAGAAATAGTCTTAAGAAAAGCTAACAAATCCAACATATACGTCATTCTAAACAAAGAAGAATATAACAACAAATTTAATACCATCTTAAGTGACACCACTAAATTTAAACACTTGAAAAAAGATCCAACATAAGATTTAAAAGAGAAAATAAACGGACGAATAACTAAAGCTAATGCACTCATCGGGGGACTTCACTTCCAAAAGACCATCAGTGATTACACACCAGGTTATCTGCATGGCAATGTAAAAATTCACAAGCCGCACAACCCATTGAGGCCCATCGTCTCTCAAGTCACGACTCCTACTTACTGTTTAGCTAAAACCCTAAATGCATTAATAAAACTGTACATCCCTTCAAAATATAGCATAAAATTCACGGAGGAATTTATCGACATACTCCATGGTACAAGACTGTCAGGACTAATATCAATTCTTGACATAGAAATCCTGTTCACGAATGTGCCTATCGCTCAGACCATCGACATCATTCTAAAAAACGTTTACCACCATCCTACAATATCTCCTCCAAATCTTGACCAAAACATCTTAAGGAGTATGTTACGTTCATGCACATCTAAGGCGCCGTTCAGGACACCAAGCGGTAATCTATACACGCAAGTGGGTGGAATGGCTATAGAGTCACCCTTAGGGCCGACCTTCGCCAACTATTACATGAAGCAACTCGAGGAGAGATTATTGGACATCATGGAAAATAAAACACACACATATTGCCGATACGTATGTGACATCTACATCAACGTCCAAAATGAAGAACATCTCGTTAACATCAAGCAACATTTTGAGGAGAACTCCGTGCTAAAATTCACTTATGAATTGAGCACGGGCAATAAATTCCCTCTCTTGGATGTTGAGGTTCATAACATCAATGGCAACTACATCACTAAAGTATATAGGAAAAGTACGGACATGGAAAGATGCCCAATGCAGAGTGTGAATGCCCTGAAAGGTACAAAATAAGCGTAATCGGCTCATACATCCGCCGAGCATATAAATGCTGCGTTACGTGGGAACTTTTCCACCAAGAAATTGCACGAGTAAAGCAAATACTCGTGAATAATGGTTTCTCAATCAGCATGATTGACAAAGAACTCCAATTATTTTTAAATAAACATTACAAACATGCAGATAAAACTGAAAGTAATCATGGAGAAGTCAATAACATCAAAGTGTATTAGAGAAACCAGATGTCCACGGCCTATATGTAAAATAGATGAAAAAACATCAAAGAGATTATTAACCGCAACATCAAGGTTAAAAATCAAATGGATAAAATCTAACTCATCATCTATTATAAAACAACAAGAAGCCACCAATCTTCTGATGAAAATAACATCTGCCCAGACTCCTCGAATCTCAAGTCAACCAACATAGTTTACGAGTTCACCTGCCCCAATAAAGACTGTAAGCTTTATAAAAACTCTAAATATATTGACATGACAACTACCACACTTTCGAGACGGTTAACTATGCATCTACAAAGCGGAGGGCCTAAGAATCATATGGAGGGTGTACATAATATTAACCTAACGAGAAATATGCTCATTGATAACACCATTATTAAAAGAAAAGAAGTTAATAAAGCGAGGCTTAACATCTTAGAAGCCATATTAATAAAGAGAAAAGGCTAGCGTTGATATAGTCTGCAGGGATGTGTCCAATGCTTTTGACAAAGTTTGGATGAATGGAATGCAATATAAGATATTGCAGTTACGCCTAGAGAGCATGATGGAAAGACTACTTTGCAATTATATAACCGAACGAAACGCATTTATCAAAATTAGAAACTATCGTGGAGATAAATTCAAGATAGAGGCTGGCCTTTCGCAAGGAGGGATGTCTGAATCCAACATTATACTCTGAATATACCTCGGACATTCCTCCGCCAGCTACATACGGGTGCCTAAATATACAGTTCGCAGATGACATCATACAGATTGTCGTTTGCCCTTATTGGAACTCTGATATGCAAGCAAGACTGACAGCAGAAGAAATACGACAGATCAACGCTTATGAAAAACAGTGGAAGATCAGCACCAACAGGAATAAATTTAAAATCGTACCAATACACAGGAGGAGACTCAGCAATATTGTGATCGAAGCAAACAGATACGAATACACAAACGAAGCTACAGTGCTAGGATTGACGATGACGAAGAGAGGATACACCAAGCATGCGAGAAAAAGAATAGAAAAATGAAGAAAGAGACTCGGGCTACTATTTAGGCTCAGGGCACTTAAAAGAAAAAAAACAAGAAGGAAATTTATCAAGCCTTAATCCAGTCAACAATGATATACCCGGTGATACCATTGTATACAATCTTAAGAAGTAATTTTATCACACTGCAACGAATACAGAATAAGGAAGTTTTGATAATCACGAATAAAAGAAGAATAGACAGAAGAAGACAGCAAGATTTGTATCGCGAAGCAAGAATTCAGCTAATCAACAAGATTATAAAGGAAAGGGCCAAGAAACATCCAAACCACGCAACGGTAGATTGGAGAGGCAGTAATGGCCATGATCACCCAGAGACAAGAAGGGGGAGCAGGTAGAGACTTCCGCACCTATACTTCAAAGATCAACGAAGAAAAGGACGAAGTGTTCACATGATGAGAAAAACAGAGGAAGTAAGTAAACAAAGTTAGAAAAGCTATAAATAATAAAAAGATAAACAAGAAACAGGTATAATAAAATAGAAAGGATAAAACTTGATACCAGTGAAGGAAAACAACTAAAACAATGGTTTAAAGGCCACATCACAACAACAATAACACAGATTTAAAAACATGACAAAACGAACATAAAGGATAAAAATCTGATACTCAGGCAACTATTTCTATTCATTTGAATTCTAAACTATAATATTTCTAAATGCCAGAGATTAGCGTGACCTCCACGTATACTTTGCATATAACTGCACATCTTCTACTTCTTTCTTTTCCATCTACATTTTCTTCTATCCTTCACACTGGGCTTAACACAGCATACGTGGGACAAGGGCACTAGAGATTGAATGAATAGACAGGATATAATACACACCGTAGTTCGGATTCCACGTAAAGCTGTAGGTCCACCGACCACCTTGGTCTCCTTTTAATCTTCCACACTAATTCAAACTTTGCTCTTCCCCTTTCCCTTTCCTCTTCCTCTCCCTGTCTTTCTCCATGTCTCCCTCTCTCCTATCCAGAAGTCCAACAAGACTCTGGAGGGAGAGGGGAGACTGGGAAGGCCTAGTGCCCTCCCCTCCCCCTCTGGTCATCTCAGGATGACCGGAGGGGGAGAGGGAGGGGCTTGGCGATCTATTCTATATCACCTTCCAAACCTTTTCTACTTTACTTTACTTCTTTTACTTTACTTTCTGCCAGATCCTTACCCCACTCATTACATCGGTAAAAGAGGCAAGAACATTTCAAAACGCTCCGAAGATGATCGAATAAGATCGAAAGCTTAGCCTTTTTACCAAACACGTTCATTTAAAAAAGAGATGAATACAGGACAAGTGATCCACTAACTACAAGATGGAATAAAAAAGATAGTTAGAAGAAGAGAAAGTTGACAAAGGAAATATATTAAGGCAAAATACACAATGGTATTCAACAAAATTTGCATTCAAGAAAGACTGCTACCCAACTACACTAATATATTTGTATATATATATATATATATATATATATATATATATATATATATATATATATATATATATATATATATATATATATATGATAAATAACACCCACAAGAAAAATGGAAAAACGATTCCGAGCGCTTTCGTCTTTATTCTAAAAACCTCTTCAGGAAATAACATAGGTCAGGACAGACAATGTCTTAAATAGCCGTATTGAACCCCCACTCCTTACTATTTAACACATTGTCTGTCCTGACCTATGTTATTCCATGAAGAGGTCTTTTAGAATAAAGACGAAAGCCCTCGGAATCGTTTTTGCATTTTCCTTGTGGGTGTTATTTATCATAATTTTGACTCACGTGCAAGTTGTGAGGTTCTTTTCATATATATATATATATATATATATATATATATATATATATATATATATATATATATATATATACTAACTCAAAGACAATAAAGAAACTACAAAACCAAAAATACTTAAAAGCGATAGGCCTGATCACCAGGCACTAGCATCACTTTGCACCCTTCCACACTTCTTTCTCTTTTGACTACTGGTCTATTTTCCGCAATTTGTTCACACACTCTATCTCTATCCCCTACCAACACGTACTCTTACAACAAGTCAAAGTCAAAGTCTGAATATTTGTCACTTCGATCTAGTTCTCTGGCAAAGGAGGCAAAGGAGAATGAATTTTGAAAACGCGCTTCTTTTAACAGCGGTCAACTCGGAGACGCCGAGATGTCGGGAGTATTGTTTCCTGCTGGAGTTGCACGTTAATTGCCGGTTTCTTCATTTGAATGATGACGGCTTCGGCCATCCACAATCTAGTGCAATTTTGGAGTCTCAGGATGATAGGGGTGTCCTGATTAAGTTTTTCACGGGTTAGGGTAGTGCCTTGAGAGTAGGCGTGTTTTATAATCAGCCATCTTGAAGGTGAGCTGTCAGTCGCCTTGACAGAGTTGTGGAGGTTATCCTGATGTACGTTGAATTGCGGAGTTCGCAGTCACCTATTTTGCACAAATATTCGTACACGACGTTAGTCTCCTGGAGTTCGCTCGTTGGAGGGTGTGATAGAACGGGTTGAGGCCGCGTTAATTTCAACCACTATCACATGTTATATTAAAACCACGATGCTACCCACGTGCATCTTCGCTTTGAAGCTGGGCGCCTTATCGCAGCCACCTGAGTCAATGTTTAAACAAGAAGGGTTATCTTTCCCCGTTCGCCCCATTGCGCTGACCTCGCCAGATTGAGTTAGGCTTATGGGCAGATAAGGCATTGTTCCCAGGCTCGGCTGTGGATTCCCTCGAAGCTCCTACTCCATTGTCCCCCACGCCAAGGGGATGTCTTGATTATTTATTTGGAAACTTTACCACTAAGATCAGATTGGAGATCCAGATTTTCGTCGCGAAACATCACTACGACCCTCTCTCACCTTGTGCCTAAGAGACCTCGACCTCGAGATTCACCATCATTTGTCCAGAAGAAGGACAATATCCCTTGAGTGCCAAGGTTCGAGCCTTCGTGAGGCCGAGTCCACAAGGCTTCCCCCTTGTTGTTCAGAAAGAGAACAACGTTAGAACAGCCATTGTTCGTTCGAGGCCGTTGACAAGAAACGGTCCCCCCCCTGTTGTTCAGAGAAGAACAACGTAGAACAACCATTGTTCGTTTGAGCCCGTTCGCCAAGAAACGGTTCTCACCCTTCCCCTGTTGTTCAGAAAGAGAACAACGTTAAAAAGCCATTGTTCGTTCGAGCCCGTTGACAAGAAACGGTTCTCCCCCCCCCCGTTGTTCAGAAGAGAACAACGTAGAACAGCCATTGTTCTTTAAGCCATTCGTCGAGAAACGGTTCTCACCCTTCCCCCTTGTTGTTCAGAAGAGAACAACATTACAACAGCCATTATTCTTGAGCCCGAAGACAAGAGACGGTTCTCACCCCCCCCCCCCCCCCTGTTGTTCGGAAGAGATCAACGTACAACAGCCATTGTTCTTCAAGCCGTTCGTCGAGAAACGGTTCTCATTCCCAAGACGCCACGTCAGGATCATTTTATTCCCCCCCTTCGGCTGGGAACTCGCCAGCGGACCGAAAATTCCTTCACGTCACCTTCCTCTGCACAACAAGTATAAATTACGCAAGCCAAACGTTACCTTTGAGTATTTAACCCTTTTGTCAATTCTATCCTGTGCTGTAAATGGTTTAGCGAACCATCACCTCCCTTTAACTTTATATTTGTTTTACCTTTTTAAATCTTTTAATCCTCGGATTAGCTCGAGTCCCCACGACCCTTTCCATTCTCAGTTTATGTCAATATTTTCCGTTTTGTGTGTTGTTAATAGTTATTATTAATAAAACTATTTTATTAATGATAGCAATATTATTATCCTTGAGCTCAGTTCCACTTCTTAAGCATATCAAAGATACATAATATCGGCCAGCCAGACATCCACGCACTCTAAAGATAATTAAAGAAGTTCCCTCAACGAATAGTTATATATGGTATATCGTCGAGAGTCCATTCTATGACATATATATATATATATATATATATATATATATATATATATATATATATATATATATATATATATATATATACTATTTAAATTTAGTATCAAGTGTGTAAGGTTTAACGCTATATCTTTGCAAACACTGGTCTCAGTCGAGTAAAGCATAGTGTTATTCGTTATAATAATAGAGTATAGTAGTTCCCTTTTGTTTTAACGATTGCTATCCCCTTTTTTAAAAAACTTAAGAAGCTGGAGTAGTTCAAAGAACTGTTATAATAATTTTTTTGTGTTTTTTTTGTGATTTTAGTCAGTGATTATTTAGATTGAGAAACCAAGTATGAATAGGTCAGTGCCCATATTTAGGTAAGCTAAATTCTCTAGAAGGCATAATTCTTGTTGCAAGGAATTTTAGTTTGTTGACTATTGCCCCCCCAAGTGCAAAGATGACTCAGTTCGAAATCTTTAAAGCACAAGGAGAATCCTTGGAACTTTCCGGAAAAGAACTAATTGAGTACGTTCGAGAGGAGCAAAGTAAAGAACGAGAAGAAAAATAAAGAGAAAGAGAAAGAGAAATCCGACGAGAAGAAAGAGAAAGAGAAATCCAACGAGAAGAAAGAGAAAGAGAGGAACGGATAAGACAAGCTGAGCTTCACCATCAGATTGAATTAGCTTGTGTTGAAACAGAAATACAGTCATCCAGTTTACGTTCTAAAGTCCCCCCAATCTCCCACTACAGCTCCCAAATTTCAGGGATGGAGAGGATTTCGGAGCATTTTTAGCCCACTTCGAAAAGATCCTCGAAATCAATAACATGGATCTGAAGGCTGAAGGTGTAGTCAAATTACTTCCCTTGTTAAATTGTCAATTGCGCGAAATTTTTATATCTTTACCATCTGAGTGTACAATTAACTACAGCACCTTAAAAGCTGAGTTATTGGCCGCTCATAATATGACTCCCTTTTTCTGCCGCCAAGAATTTCGAGAAGGTCGTATTAAACCCGGACAGACGTTCCGTCAATTCGGATACATTCTTCAGAGGAATTTTAAATTTTGGTTAGAATCCTCAAAGGTTGATCCGAACTACGAGTCCTTAACAGCCTTCGTGTTACGAGATCAATTTTTGGCGTCTCTCCCGACGGAGATCCGCGCGTTTGTCAAGGATCGTCGGTGCCAGACCTTTAAAGAATGTACCGAAAAAGCGGATGTCTATGCTGCAAGCCATAATTTATACCCAAAGGAGAATCGAACTTCTCACCAATCCCCCTACAAGGAAAGAAGGAAGGATTCGCGCCCCTTCACAGGAAAGTCGACGAAGTTTCCGAGCCCCATAAAACCCCAAAACTTCTTTCCATAAAACTTCTTTCCCCAAAACCACCAATGGGACTCCAAACCTCCCGTTAAGATTTCTCCTCCATCTCTCTTCCCGAAGCGACCAATCATATGCTTCACCTGTGGTGTAGAAAACCACATGAGATTGAATTGCCCCCAAAATTCTAGGCTTAAAAGCGGACCAGCCCACCAAATTTACCAGATTAATGCCACCCCGGCTCCCCCGGTGGTGCAGACCCAAGCAGAAACTTCTCCCCCTCCGTCAGGCCACCAGGTAAATTTTATTTTTGATAAAAGTTCATCGGGAACTTTGAAATTTGAGGAGGGCAGCGTGAACGGCTGCCGAGTATCGACTCTCGTCAGGGACACAGGATGTACGTGTTTCATCGTGTCCGACGAACTCCTGCCCCCAGTGGACCCTAACCCCGAAAAATTTGCGGTGGTACATGACTACCTTGGGTGGGCGAACCAATTCCCCGTCGTTAGATGTTACCTGCAGTGTCAATATTATGATGGCTGGGCTGAAGTCATTTCAGCACCCATACAATTCTGTTCCGTACTTACAGGACAGAGCCCCCAAGTAAGTTCCGACCCTGTGTCTCAGGTCGCCCTTCCTCGAGGCCGAGCTAAGAAAGCAGCCCAGGAGCCCGTCCCCATCAGAACCCCGATACCGTCCGATTTCTCGGAGAACCTTAACCAGGACTTTAGGACGGCACAAAAGGAGTGTGAATTACTAACACCCTTAGGCGATAAGGCCCAAGACAAGGACACGGAGACTGTCCGTGGACTCCAAGAAAAAAAGTACCCCCAACGCGCCCATGGAGATACGTTCATAGCACTGGACGAAACATCGGCGCTTGAAGAAGATTACCCCGCGGAGTCCCTTAATGTAATACAGACAGTGTGCATCCAACCTGATGCCGATTACCCTCCTCCTTCCCTACCAGGCGAGTCTTTTGAACTCTCTGACCTGGATATTGACGCACAGCTGACACCACATCAAAAGAGTCAGCTACAAGAACTATTTGAATGGAGTCACCATTTAACCACCCTATTAGCTCTTTTCGAGCGACTGCGCGAAAATGGCCTCACCATTGGCCCCAGCAAATGCCATTTTGCCCACGAAACCATAATTATTTGGGTTTCAAAATAGGACAAATCCAGTTGGGTCCCCAAGAGGATAAGATTAAGGCAATCGCCGACATGCCCCTCCCGATTACAAAGAAGCAATTAAGATCGTTCATAGGATCAGCTTCGTACTATCGGCGATTCGTTCCGAATTTCGCTGCAATTTCTGCGCCCCTCAGCTCCCTTTTAAAAAAGAATTCACCCGATCGTCTACGTTGGAATGATGTCGCTATTTCCCATTTCAATCAGCTCAAGAGTAAGCTCATTTCTGCCCCCATTTTAAAGTTGCCCAACCCGGAAAAATCCTTTGGGATTAAAAGCGACGCGTCCAACGAGGGCATTGGAGGTTTACTCCTTCAATACGAGGATGACGGAACGAGTCATCCAGTTGCATATGCTAGTCGTCAATTATTACCACGCGAAAAGAGATATGCCACTAAAGAGACGGAAGCTCTATCAATTATCTGGGTTATAGACAAATTCAAAATGTACTTGATAGGAAAAGAATTTCCGATAGGAACCGACCACCGTCCGTTAGCCTATATTAGGAATGTGCGACACTCCAACTGCCGAATCATGCGCTGGAGTTTACTCTCGCAAGAGTATCAATTTAAAATAAATTATATAAAAGGTTCCGATAACCAGGTCACTGACGCACTCAGTAGGAATGCGTTACCGAATAGCGTAGAGTAATTGTACTCATAGGATTAGTATCTCCATGTAGGTATATAGCGCCTTGTACGACTTAAATTAGATTCTCTTGTAATATAATTAGTTAATGTATATGTCTGAATTTTGTAACGCTCAATGTCTATTTTTTTTTGTATGTTTTTTATATATTTGTACCCATTAATTTACGTATAAAATATTTTGTCCCATATGTACTAATTTTATATCATTTCATTGTTCCATGCCTTTTTTTTCGATTAAGTTTGTATTAAAGGTTATTTTCCCCTGTAATCTAAGATCAAAATAATCATATGTATTGAGGTAATTCTAGTTAGGTGCATGAAGGTATGGTTGGTACAAGAAAACGAGTTTCCCTCAACGGAGCTCTATCGTTGTCCCTTCTCTCTTTTTTTCGAAGTGACAACTTCCCCCGGAATGAAGGGGTGTGATAGAACGGGTTGAGGCCGCGTTAATTTCAACCACTATCACATTTTATATTAAAACCACGATGCTACCCACGTGCATCTTCGCTTTGAAGCTGGGTGCCTTATCGCAGCCACCTGAGTCAATGTTTAAACAAGGAGGTTTATCTTCCCCCGTTCGCCCCATTGCGTCGACCTCGCCAGAGTGAGTTAGGCTTATGGGCAGATAAGGCATTGTTCCCAGGCTCGGCTGTGCATTCCCTCGAAGCTCCCACTCCATTGTCCCCCACGCCAAGGGGATGTCTTGACTATTTACTTGGAAACTTTACCACTAAGATCAGATTGGAGATCCAGATTTTCGTCGCGAAACATCAATACTACCCTCTCTCACCTTGTGCGCCAAGGGACCTCGACCTCGAGATTCACCATCACTTGTCCAGAAGAAGGACAATATCCCTCGAGTGCCAAGGTTAGAGCCTTCGTGACGCCGAGTCCACAAGGCTTCCCCCTTGTTGTCCAGAAAGAGAACGTTAGAACAACCATTGTTCGTTCGATCCCGTTGACAAGAAACGGTTCTCACCCCCCCTCCCTGTTGTTCAGAAGAGAACAACGTAGAACAGCCATTGTTCTTTTGAGCCCGTTTGCCAAGAAACGGTTCTCACCCTTCCCCCTTGTTGTTCAGAAGAGAACAACATTAGAACAGCCATTGTTCGTTCGAGCCCGTTGACAAGAAACGGTTCTCACCCCTCCCCTTGTTGTTCAGAAGAGAACAACGTAGAACAGCCATTGTTCTTCAAGCCGTTCGTCTAGAAACGGTTCTCATTCCCAAGACGCCACGTCAGGATCATTTTATCACCCCCCTTCGGCTGGAACTCGCCAGTGGACCGAAAATTCCTTCACGTCACCTTCCTCTGCACAACAAGTATAAATTACGCAAGCCGAACGTTACCTTTGAGTATTTAATCCTTTTGTCAATTCTATCCTGTGCTGTAAATGGTTTAGCGAACCATCACCTCCCTTTAACTTTATATTTGTTTTACATTTTTAAATCTTTTAATCTTCGGATTAGCTCGAGTCCCCACGACCCTTTCCATTCTCAGTTTATGTCAATATTTTCCGTTTTGTGTGTTGTTAATAGTTATTATTAATAAATCTCTATTTTATTAATGATAGCAATATTATTATCCTTGAGCTCAGTTCCACTTCTTAAGCATATCGAAGATACATAATATCGGCCAGCCAGACATCCACGCACTCTAAAGATAATTAATAAGTTCCCTCAACGAATAGTTATATATGGTATATCGTCGAGAGTCCATTTTACGACAGAGGGACAAGCTGTTCTTCATGATGCAACTACTTGTTTTCTTGGTCTTGTAGTATATAATTAGATTAATATCCGTATTAGGGTCGGTTAGGGTCACGTTACGATGGAGAATGGTTTTGAGGGCCTTTTCGTCTTCACGGTAGCCCGTGTTCATATTGGCCTTGTAATAAAGGTCGATATTACTCTTCTTCGGAGTAAAACTGACGCCAGGGCCAGCAGCCAAGTTCATTTTCTCTTTCATGGTGGCGTCAATGGAGTCTTGTGGGTAGCCGTTGTTTTTTAGAGTGTTGTCTTATTGAAGAGTGTTCAGGCTTAGAGATAGGAATGTCAATTATATATGACACTCCCATATGCTTAGCAATCCTATATTTTAATTGTAGTTTAGTTTAGCCTACAAAATAATAAAGATAATAATAATAAGTCCTTTGTAATGCGCTCTTCAAGTCCTGAGGCCTTTCCAGAGCGCACGTTGTGCTGAGATGAGAATGGAAATTCAATGGAAATTCAAGAGGGGGGAGAAGGCAATTGTAAAAAGATGCGTTTTCAGGAGACGCTTAAATGTGGTAAGAGAGGGAGAAGACCTGATTTCAGCAGGAAGAGCATTCCACAACTTAGGGGCGCAGATTGACAAGGAGCAGTCCCCCATTGAGCAGAGGGATGAACGAGGAATATTCAAAAGAGGTGCATGTGATAACCGAAGGGCCCAAGGGACATGGCGTGGCGAGAGGGCAGAAGAGAGGTAAGACGGGGCCTTGTTGTTTAGGGCCTTATATGTGAAGAGAAGTAACCTGAAGTGAGTACGGGATCTGACAGGAAGCCAGTGCAGTTCATGCAGCAAGGGGTTCGAGGGAAAGAAGCGAGGGCGACGGAGGAGAAGCCGGGCGGCATAGTTCCGTACAAGTTGAAGGGGGCGGAGAGAGGAGGATGGCAGATTCACAAGCAGTGAGTTACAGTAGTCAAGGCGTGAGGTGATGAAGGCATGACCAGCAGTCTCAAGACTTTGGCGATCAAAGTGAGAGCGAATGCGAGACAAGTTACGAAGGAAACATAGAGAGGATTTGCTGACATTGCGGATATAAGGCATAAAGGAGACATGCTCATCAAAAACAACACCCAGATTCCTAACGCAGTCAGATAAAATGATAGTATTACCGCCCACAGTAAGCGAGGGAAAGAGAGATTTAGATTTTTTGACAAGAGCAGGGGTGTCGACGAGGAGGACCTCAGTTTTGGAGTGATTAAGCCTGAGGAAGTTGGTGGAGAGCCAGTCAGAAATGGAGGAGTAGGCAGCCAGGAGGTCAGTGATAGAGGAGGCAAGAGACGTGGGGGATGAGGAAACAAAAATTTGAGTGTAATCAGCATATAGGTGGAAGGATAGACCGAGATTACGGAGAAGGGAACTAAGAGAGAGAAGGTAGATACGAAATAGTAGAGGACCAAGGACAGAGCCTCGTGGCACTCCAAAGCGAATGGGGGTAGAGTCGGATGGAACGTCATCAATCACAACGGATTGGGTACGAGACGAGAGGTAAGAGCGGAACCAGTCAAGCACGGTGCCTGATATGCCGAGGAAAGAGTGGAGACGATCAAGTAGGACGGTATGGTCAATAGAATCGAAGGTCGCACACGTAAATATATAACTCTCACCCTCCCCCCTCCTATTTTGCTAAATTCTTCGCCCAGTTGGGAGTAAGAATAGAGATAGTTGTTTGTAAAATATTTAAATAATATTTGAAAGGTTCAAGTAAACGAAGCATTTTGAAAGGTGAAACTCTCAATTGAAATAAAAAAAAGGTGAATGAAACCAAAGAAACATAACTGGAAGGAAAGCAAATAGGAAAGTTTGGAGCTTTGGAAAGTGTGCTTGCAAGAACGTACGTACAATGTACATCCGGGAATACCTCATCTCCTGGCTAGCAGACATCCTCTCAGTGCGTCGCCAGGCTGTTCGTGTACAAGGTGCGGTCTCCAACTTTGCCTCCCTCACATGCGGCGTGCCCCAAGGCACAAAGATGAGCCCCCTTTGCTTCCTTATCCTCATAAACGACGCTCTCCTGGACATCGAACAACGTTAGAAGTATGTTGATGATTCCAGGACTCCATTTTCTTTTATACAGATTTTCTATAGTAGCAATATCTCTGTGGAATCTTTCACCCTGCTCATCCCTGACGTCTGCTGGATTCTCTGGAAAGAAAGACAGATGGAAAAGCAAAAGATGCACCTTTAGTGACATCCCAACTCATTATAAGACCTAATCAAATTCTGAACAAGAATGTGGTAATTTTCTGATTTGTGCCTTCCAAGGAGACCATTACAGACTCGTACACCTTTGAAACTATGCCAGGCCTCAAATTCTACCATAAGTTGTTAAATATGAGGCCCAACGAAGATTCCTTCTTTAATTTTAGCATTACTAATCTTAGGAAATTTTGTTTTTAAATATAAGAAGGATGGCTGGTCATGCTTTAAGGCTTTCAAAAATTGTTTCATTAAACCTAACTTTATGTGAAGTGGTGGCAAAATTATGTTTTCCTTAGGAACCAATGGTTTACGTATGACATTATGACAACCTACTTTTCTCTCTTCTCTTAAAGGCCATTCTGGGCGTATGTAATTTTCTCCCCAAGCTCTACTGTCCCACTGCAACAAAAAACATGAATTTTGTGTAGCCTGACTGCAAGCCATTTAAAATGGCTACTACCTTAAGGTCAGCACAAATCAACCATTTATGTTCACTGTATTTAATGCTTTTTAAAATGAAATCTAAGTTCCCATAAGTTTCTTTCAAAACAACAGAGTGAGCTACTGGTATCTATAGTAGTTTATTTCAATTATGCAGAAGCACGGCTTTACTACTATATAAAGAAGCGTCAATGAAAATTCTCCATTGACTGGGTTCATAATTTATATCTAGTTCTTCAAAGAGACGTGGAATATTATTACAGTAGCATAAATTGTTGAAAATGAAAATTTGTCTTTTAAATTGTTTGATCGAATGCAAAACTTAGTAATTCGAACATATTCTGCTACTAAATTTCTTTTTTTCAGTCTTTAGGCCAGTAATTCACTCTGATACTTTAAGTTTAGATCTCTTATAAGATAATCTAGATCAACTTGTGAGAAAGGTTTTGGAGCAGTATCAACAGTTTCAGGAACATAAATTTCAGTTTCTGGTTTACATGATTCCATATCTGATTCATCAGAGTTAGACAAACAATTTCTGCAGGTGGTTCAGGTACTGGAATGTCTTTTGAGTGAGGTATAGGCCGAATAGCAGATCTAAGGTTGGGATATAACACAGCGGAAGCGCACTTCGTTGTTTTACCTAAAAGTATGGAAATTATATGCATAAAATTTAAATTTATGTACATATGTGTGATTACAATAAAGTGGTTCTAAACTTAATTAATTTTATATTTTTAAAAATAATATTGCAGTATACTACTTCAAAATATAGGTACAGTGGACAATAAACAATTACATACTTTGTATGTCTACCAAACAAAAATAGCAGTCAGTGGCATGATCTTGGGGCTCTCGCCATACCATTAATACACCAAATTGAAGGCTTTTTATTTTTCATTTAGACTATTTTGATAAAGAATTAAAGCATGTCGTACAACGGATATGTGGTGCCCATAGTTTATCTTGGTCACCAATTTTACATCCAAAATACAAATTATATAGTTTTTTCACTAGAAAAGAAATTTGTCTTTCTTTTTTTTAATGTTATTGAACCACATATTTAGTAGAATTTATCTGGGCTATTTTTACACTGTCCTCTTGGCATTTTATGAGTAATTAAAATTGTTGCTTTTATTTCAAATTTTATTTAGTTAAATAACCTGAAAATAAGAAATAAAAGAATGAAATTCGTTAAAATGTTCAAAATTTGACTAAAATAGTAATTGGCAACTTTCAAAAAACTGGAGTCATTTCGATAAAAATGACTTCCATTTTTGAAATCTATACATAAAACTACATTAAAAAATGTTATTCTA
Organism: Ceratothoa steindachneri; assembly: GCA_963969495.1. Lineage (NCBI taxonomy): Eukaryota > Metazoa > Arthropoda > Malacostraca > Isopoda > Cymothoidae > Ceratothoa > Ceratothoa steindachneri. Next base: position 53,339,689 of record OZ018318.1, read on the forward strand.
ATATTTGTAGTGGACAAAAAGTTATTATTATTATTATTATTACTAGCAGGGCCCGTGGAAATTCCACGGAATACATATTTAATGATAAATTTATTTAAAAAATATAAATCGTATATAAGCTCACTACATAATGGACATTTAATTATTATGCCCATTCCATTCTTGCTTACAGTTGTGTTATTATTTTTATGCAAACTACGTTCTTTGTCACAGTTTTGTTACGTCTCCTTCCTTGCTTGTCAGATTCCAACGCTTTAACTTCACATCTATCTGTCAGCGTGCTCCTGAAAAAGCGACGTACAACTGACCATAACTGACTACTGATTCAAGAAGAAACAGACCCACTCTATCAAATGTTTGACCTTGGCTTTTGTTCATAGTCATTGCATACGACAGCTTTACAGGAAACTGGGTTCTTTCTAATGTAAAGGGGACGTTTGGGTGACTTAGAGCCAACTTCAGCCTTGGGATTAAAGCATGCCTATCAATCAAGGGAACAGTGATGGGAGAAGCTTCAATGGAATGTTTATGCAATCTTACTACTTCTAACCTTGTGTCGTTGCATAGACCGTTCTCTATTGAAATGTTGTGAAGAAGCATGATTAGTGATCCTAGTTTTAATTGGAATTTGTGAGGCGGCATCCCGGAGGGTGTTAATGAATTTGTGAATTCGATGGGATATCTGTCAGCTTTCACAGGGTCATCAGCAAGCACTCTGTCAGTACTGTAATTAATCTTGTAGTTACTAGGGAGTTACTGCAAAACCTCTTCATTGATTAAAAGGCAATCTATATTCCTAGGAGACAAACTCACTCGATTCCTCTTCTTTTGTTGTATAGTATTATTGAAAATTTCACCCACTAAAGAGTCTTCAACACAACAAATGAGAGGAACTTCAATATCCTCTTCAGTCATACTCGGTCCTTCAATTCGTGATGTTGTCCTATTGCCGAATTGCAGTAACCATGTCGCAAATTCTCGCTGATCAGGTCCTGCTCTCATGTTGTTATGTAAGCTGAAGCATCGAAAGAAATGCTGCAGATGAGAGTTCTTTAGGCAAATTTCCAAAGTATAATTATTATTATTATTATCTAACCGATTAAGAAACGTTGCATGTATAATATAGCGCATGAATGTGGGTTGTCAGGTGAAAAAAACCACGATTTTTTTCACTAAAGACTGCCCCATCCACTCAACAAAAGCCGTTGGAGTGCCCTAAGCTATTTTTCGGACTCAATTTATTTTCATGACACCCAAGGAAAATCTTCAATTTTCAACCTATCTACATATTCAAAGTGTTTCAAGGAAAGTTCATCTTTTTGCCCTCCTTTGCACTGACTCTAGCAGGTTGATATCATGTCTAAAGTGTGTGAACTTTACTATTATGCAGTACTCTATAAGTGTCCTGGCATATGAGTTATATAGTTAAGGATACCTTACTTTTGTAACTAACATTCATATTAATGAAGCCCATCACTCTATTTGCTCTATTTTTTGCTTCAATACACTGCTTAGAAAATATCATTGACCTATCTATTACTATTAATTACTGCCTTTCTCATCATCCTCTACTCCATTTAACTAATGCCCATCCATTTCATAGTTAAATTATATATTATCCCTTCTCACGTTAAGAACTTTACCCTTTTAAGGTTAAAATTCATCTGCCACGTTTATGCCGAACCTAATAACTTATTTAAGTCATTCTAAACTTTAAACTTAGCCCCAACTTCATTTATTACAGCTGCTAATTTACTGTTATCAACAAAAATTGACACTGTACTATGTACAGCCTCCCCAAGATAATTTATATAAACTAGGAATTAATAATGGGCCTAGAACTGATCCCTGAGGTACGCTATTAATAACCTCCCTCCACTGTGATTTCACTTCATTTAGTACCACTTTCTGCTTCTTTCAACCATTCAGCTATCCAATTCAAAACTTTCCCACATATATCATGCATTTTAATTTGTAAACTAGTCTGTTTTCTTGAAACCTTATCAAAAGATTTGCTAAGATCTAAGTAAATTACATCAAAATTTTCTTCCTTATCTAATTGTTTAGTTACATTATCCATAAAATCCAGTAAGTTTGTTAGACTATAGATGATAAGCTTATGGCCCATCTAAAGTTATTTGGCTCCGCTTTACTTCCCTTATTAACTCTTATCTCCATCTTTTAGAATAAATAAAAATCTTTGCCATTAAAATGGGCGAGGTGTAGGGGTGGGGGAGATAAATAATTTCCTTTCGAGATATTTGTTAAAATAAATGTAAAATGAAGTCACAAAAATCCCTACGCCAAAGGCAACTGCAAAAGGAAGTCATTAACAAGGACCCGAGGCGAAGTATTAAATAGAACCAAAAAAAAAATACATAAAATTAATCAACAGAGACCGTTGTTCTGGGCTACGACCTGATCGAATGGGGTCATCGCTGCCGAGGTGAGCGAAATGATGCCATCTCGGGGTTAGTTGTTGAATAGAGTCCCTAATGGGGTCAAATATGCGGTAGTTGACATATGCTCATCTTCAAAATTTAATGCTCCCCTCCCCCTTCCTTACGGAAATTGGGGTCCGGACAATACCGGGATAAAGGGGAAGAAGGTGCGCGGATGTTTGTCCGGAGCGAAGTGGGAGAGTTTGGTGATGTGAAGGGTATTCGAAGAAGAAATGTATTTGATGAGGCTTTGGAACCAGGGTGCGGGGGATGGGGGTAATTATCCTAAACCGGTCCTCGTGTCTTCATTTTCCCCCCGTAGTCTGGACTCATGATCGGGAGTGGTACGGGAAATTCCCCGTAATTGGCGGACACGATTATCCCTTCGTACGTCACGTTAACATATTGCTTCATACGGCACACAACAAAAAGACATACATGGAACATACGCCTGTTTACAACAGAGACGCCTATATTTCATATACACAACACATACATCCAAGTACAAGTACATGTACACTTAATTTGATACCTACACGCATAATTATTCCACGTACACACACAGACAGCATATAAGCGCGGGGGATGACATAGACTTTGGCCCATGGTTGGGAAAGGCGATATTTATGGTTTGTGGTAATTCTGAGAATTTGGTGGCAAGTCTTAGTGTGGCACAAGATTATCTCTACCCCCTGACCTGCCCTCGAAAGGATCCATGTACCTATTTTTTCATTCGTTAATGACTGAGGATTTTGAAATAATCCTTAAGACGTTAAACTGGGTATTTGTTGATGTTATTATGTGAGACTGGAGTGGAGGGCCTTTCCCTATTGTCTTTGCTAGGACTGATATATTGATGACCGCAAAAAGCTCTTAGGGAAGGAACTCTTAGTGAGGGAATTTTTGTTTAAGCATTATTTAGCTACTGCCAGCAAGAGAGGATGGGAAGGTACAGTAGGCAGCAGTGAGAGAGGGGGGCAGAAGGACCAGTAGGAGGAGGGAGGATCGAAATTCCTTGCAAAATGTGACAGGAAAATTTATTTCAGTGGTAAGAGGGTGTCTAGGAGGAAAGATATTTAAGGGAAATTGAATTGAGGCCGATACCAAATCTCTCCATAGAGAAGGAATAAAGAGGCATAAACTAGTCGAAAACTAGGTGCCCAAATGAGCCAGGAATGTCTGAATGAGCAGAAGGAATTCTAAAGACCATGTCCAAGGGGAGTTACCACGTTGTCAGAAGAAAACAGACAACGTCAAAGACGAAAATGATGTTCAAAAGATAGAGTAACAACATGACTTTTCAAAAATACGGAGCTGTATTATAATGTATTTATTTCTAAAATAAAGCGAAACCCAACAAGGGCATGTTCTGAAGCTGCCTTGACCGGAACAAGGATCAAGGGCACAAAGGGTATTTACTATATAAGGTGCAGTGGCGGATCCAGTATGAATATTTTTTAGCGGGGCTGAATTCATCCTTCTACGGAGTCTGAGAAACGGGCATTGATCATTAATTATGTTTATCTTACACAACATTAATAATAAATATCAGCGCCGCACAAGATTGATCAATAACTCTCTTAGAACCGGTTTTTTTCCCACATCACAAAATTATAAATTGTAGTTTTTGGACGTCACCTAAAGTATAATACTGAATTTGATGATTATTTTGGGGATTTATCTGAATTTTACACATAATAAAAAGATATACTTCCTCAGCATCTTCAAGAGAGTTAATGATTGTGATGGAGGGATTTTCAAAGCATATTAATTTGTGGTTGGGGAGACGCCAACCACAAGTTTCCCTGGTATTCGTAACCTTCTTTTGGTTGGTAGCTTTAAGTGGTGCTACCTTAACCAGACGGATGTGGCGGTGCGGAGATGTAAGAACGTGAGGGAATGATTAATTAGGGCAGGTTAATTAGGGCACTGTTGGAATGGAACTACCTGACAGATGGATACAAAGGACGAGCCAAGCTAAGAGAAGGTAAACCATTAAAGATGACCTAAAAGAGAAGTGTTTGGAGGGGAGTGTAATGTTTGATAGAAGATGAGAGAGATTCGCAAATTAAAAACGAGCCTATATAACTGGGAAAAGTTGTAGAAAAAGAGGACCTTAACCAGACTGGGCAGGTAGTGGTAGAAAGATGTAGTGGAGGTTATGTAAGTAGATTGTGGTGAATAGTTTATGTCTTGGCGTAAATAATGTAGTGTGTAAATGTGTAATCTTACTGCGTTTATGTGTATCATTAGATTTAGGTGTGTACATGTGTAATCTTACTGTGTTTATATGTATCATTAGATGTATGTGTGTACATGTGTAATCTTACTGTGTTTATGTGTATCATTAGACGCATGTGTGTACATTTTTAATTATACTGTATTTATGTGTATCAGTGTATGTGCATGTGTAATTCACTGTATTTATGTTTATCATTAGATGTATGTATGTACATATGTAATTTTGCCGTATTTATGTGTATCATTAGACGTATGTGTGTACATGTGTAATCTTACTCTGTTTATATGTATCATTAGATGTATGCGTGTGCATTTGTAATCTCCCTATGTTTATGTTTATCATTAGATTACATGTGTATCATGAGATGTAGTTGTGCGTATATGTGTAATCTTGCTGTGTTTATGTGTATCATTAGATATATGTGTGTACATATGTAATTTTACTGTGTTTATGTATATCATTAGACGTATGTGTGCAGATATTTAATCTGACTGTGTTTATGTGTATCATCACATCTATGTAGGTACATGTGTAATGACGAGGTATGCTCAAAGCTGTACACAAGCACGCGTAGACAGCTGACCAAAAGACGCTTGAGATACTGGTATGTCTGGGGCGATTAATAAAGAGTGCGATTTACGGTTGACCGAGTTGGGACTAATAATGGCTTGCCAAGTTGCAGTTCAAAGGAAATATAAAGACAATACCTCAAAATATAATTTTAATATATATAATAAAAAGTGGCAACCCCTTCTCACTTGTCTTGATGCCCACTCTCCCCTTGTCACCCCTTCGAACTCCCGTTGTCACCGTGCCCCTTGGTACTCTATGGAACTCTTCCGTGCTAGGCAATCCATGTGTGCCCATGAATGAGTCCTTAGAAAGGCTCGCACCCGTGGGCAAGACACGACCCCTCTCTCGCTGACGTTCCGACTTGCGACAGCTTCCTACGTGGCGAAATTAAAATCTGCTCGTGAAGCCTACTCACGTAATCTGCTTACTGATAATAGGAATGATCCCCGTACCGTCTTCCGCCTGCTCTTCCGTCTTACTTCCCCAGCCCAGGTCTCCCCACCCATTAGCCCTGCTACTCTCTCGAATTTCTTCGCAGATAAGGTCACTAACCCCCGTGCCTCCCTCCCTCAGCCTTCTGTCCCGGCTCCTGCCATTCTCCCTGACTTCCCGCCTCGGCCGCTTATCATTTTCCCCGCTGTGACCGCATGGAGCTTACAGCCCTGCTCTCGCGTTCTAAGAAATCGGGCTCCCCAAAGGACATTTTTCCGCCTAAACTGTTACGTAAAATTCTGCCTGCTATCCTTTCAACGCTTCTTCACCTGTTCAACACTTCACTTGCAACTGGTCTTGCTCCCTCTTCCTTCAAACGTGCCCACATTCGTCCAATTCTTAAAAAGCCTCAACTGAATCTCACTGACCCTTCCAATTATGGCCCGATTTCGCAACTTCCTTTCCTCTCTAAGGTTCTGAAAAGAGTGGTTGCTTCACGCATCAACAGTCACATGGTGGCCTGTAACATTGATAAAACCTATCAATCTGGTTTCAAGTCAGGTCACTCCACAGAAACCGCCCTTCTCAATGTGTCCGATTGCTTACGAAAAGCCGCGGACAGGGGTTGTGCCTCCATCCTCGTTCTACTCGACCTCTCCTCTGCCTTCGATACTATTGATCGTCTCCACTCTTACCTCGCTCTTACCTCTCGTCTCGTACCCAATCCGTTGTGATTGACGACGTTCCATCCGACTCTACCCCCATTCGCTTTGGAGTGCCACAAGGCTCTGTCCTTGGTCCTCTACTATTTCGTATCTACCTTCTCCCTCTTAGTTCCCTTCTCCGTAATCTCGGTCTATCCTTCCACCTTTATGCTGATGACACTCAAATTTTCGTTTCCTCATCCCCCACGTCTCTTGCTTCCTCTATCACTGACCTCTTGGCTGCCTATTCCTCCATTTCCGACTGGCTTTCTACCAACTTCCTCAGGCTTAATCACTACAAAACTGAGGTCCTCCTCGTCGGCACCCCTGCTCTTGTCAAAAAATCTAAATCTCTCTTTCCCTCGCTTACTGTGGGCGGTAATACTATCATTTTCTCTGACTGCGTTAGGAATCTGGGTGTTGTTTTTGATGAGCATGTCTCCTTTAAGCCTCATATCCGCAATGTCAGCAAATCCTCTCTATGTTTCCTTCGTAACTTCTCTCGCATTTGCTCTCACTTTGATCGCCAAAGTCTTGAGACTGCTGCTCATGCCTTCATCACCTCACGCCTTGACTACTGTAACTCTCTGCTTGTGAATCTGCCATCCTCCTCTCTCCGCCCCCTTCAACTTGTACAGAACTATGCCGCCCGGCTTCTCCTCCGTCGCCCTCGCTTCTTTCCCTCGAAACCCTTGCTGCATGAACTGCACTGGCTCCCTGTCAGATCGTGTACTCACTTCAAGATACTTCTCTTCACATTTAGGGCCCTAAACAACAAGGCCCCGTCTTACCTCTCCAGCTTCTTAAGTTTAAAAAAAAGGGGATAGCAATCGTTAAAACAAAAGGGAACTACTATATTCTATTATTGTAACGAATAACACTACGCTTTACTCGACTGAGACCAGTGTTTGCAAAGATATAGCGTTAAACCTTACACACCTGACACCAAATTTAAATAGTATATATATATATATATATGTCGTAGAATGACTCCCGACGATACCATATATTACACTATTCGTTGAGGGAACTTCCTTAATTATCTTTAGAGTGCGTTTACTGTCTGGCGGCCGATATTATGTATCTTCGATATGCTTAAGAAGTGGAACTGAGCTCAAGGATAATAATATTGCTATCATTAATAAAATAGAGTTTTATTAATAATAACTATAAACAATACACAAAAACGGAAAATATTGACATAAACAGAATGGAAAGGGTCGTGGAGACTCGGGCTAATCCAAGGATTTAAGGGATTAAAAAAGGTAAAACAAATATAGAGTTAAAGAGATGGGATGGTTCGATAAACCATTTAAAGAACAGGATAGAATTGACAAAAAGGGATCAATACTCAAAAGGTGACGTTTGGCTTACGTAACTTTTCATTAGGGTTCAGTGGAAGGTACTTGAAAGAATATTCGGTCCGCTGGCGAGTTCCAGCCGAAGGGGGGGGATAAAAGGATCCTGACGAGGCGTCTTGGGAAGGAGAACCGTTTCTCGACGAACGGCTTGAAGAACAATGGCTGTTCTAGGTTGTTCTCTTCTGAACAAAGGGGGGGATGAGAACCGTCTCTTGTCTACGGGCTCAAGAACAATGGCTGTTCTAATGTTGTTCTCCTTTGAACAACAGGGGAGGTGAGAACCGTTTCTTGGCGAAGGGCTCAAAACGAACAATGGCTGTTCTAATGCTGTTCTCCTTGAACAACAGGGGGGGATGAGAACCGTTTCTTGGCGAAGGGCTCAAAACGAACAATGGCTGTTCTAATGCTGTTCTCCTTGAACAACAGGGGGGGGGATGAGAACCGTTTCTTGGCGAAGGGCTCAAAACGAACAATGGCTGTTCTAATGCTGTTCTCCTTGAACAACAGGGGGGGGGGATGAGAACCGTTTCTTGGCGAAGGGTTCAAAACGAACAATGGCTGTTCTAATGCTGTTCTCCCTTGAACAACAGGGGGGGATGAGAACCGTTTCTTGGCGAAGGGCTCAAAACGAACAATGGCTGTTCTAATGCTGTTCTCCCTTGAACAACAGGGGGGGATGCCTTGGGGACTTGGCGTCACGAAAGGCTCGAACCTTTGGCACTCAAGGAATATTGTCCTCCTTCTGGACAAGTGATGGTGAATCTCGAGGTCGAGGTCCCTTGGCGCACAAAGGGAGAGAGGGTCGTGGTGATGTTTCACGACGAAAATCTGGATCTCCAATCTGATCTTAGTGGTAAAGTTTCCATATAAATAGCCAGGACATCTCCTTGGCGTGGGGGAAAATGAAGTGGAAGCTTGGAGGGAACGCACAGCCGGGCCGGGGAACAATGCCTTATCTGTTCATAAGCCTAACTCGATCTGGCGAGGTTGGCGTATGGGGGCGAACGGGGGGACGATAACCTCCTTGTTTAAACATTGGCATCCGGTAGCTGAGATAAGACTCCAAGCCTCGAATCGAAGATGCACGTGGGCAGCATCGTGGTTTTAAATAATACGGGGTAGGAGTTGAAATTAAACGCAGCTTCAACACGTTCTATCACAGATCCATTTATCACTAACCTCTCTCATATTTTTTTTCATATCACATCAGCAGCATCCGCACACACAAATTCACGTCTATGCCCACTCCATCATAGGTATGGACAAAATCCCTCATCATGAACCTCTTTGACAGTGACAGCATTGATTGGTTTATCCATTTTTAGTGCATATCAACCGAAGGAGTTATTGGCATTGTATTTAGAATTATAAAGGGCACAAAATCGACCTACATTTTAGTAAAAAAAAATGTTTAAACTTCATCCCATCCGCAGGTGCCAAGGAAGCGATAAGGTTTGGAAGAACGAAAACCCTGGCGAAGTTAGGTGCCAGGTTGTATACAGAGCCAATGCCAGGTTGTGAACAACACACAAACTTCGAATCGGACGCCTACTTGGAGTGCCTGACTCGGCACTTTTCCGTCACGATTTATCACCCTGTTGGCACTGCTAAGATGGGGCCAGTCGACGACGGCACTAATGTGGTGGACCCGCAACTGAGGTGGGGCCGTATGCTCATATGGTGTCAAATATTGAGGGAGAGTGAGAGACAACGAAGTGGATGGGACTATCCGTCAATCAAATAAACGCTAATTAAATCAAAACTTTAAATGAAAGACTAATTAATTAACTAATCAGCAAACCACTATTCTAATTAGATAGTTGACAAAGTATCCCGCAAATCAAACATTAAAAATAGGCATTAGAAAGGACAAGTTACTCTGTAAAATCGAGAAAATTCCCATATATAAATTTATATCACCGAAGGAAAAAAACGAATATGATTCCAAGCCTTTTGGTCTTTATTAAACGCACCTTATTCATGGAATGAACAACATATGAAAGTAGTCTTATATGTAAAACATTGTAGGCTAGTCTCAAGGAAAGGAAGACAGAATAATCAGATGATTATTCTCGAATTCGCCATATTACTATTCCGTTTAATTATTATATTTTCCTTTCATTGCGGCTAGCCTACAATGCGTAACTTATAAAGCTACTCGAAACATTCTTTTAGGAAGATGTGGATGGTAGACGAGTGGTTTCAATTACTAAGTGAAAGAACGAACAATGTTTGACAGACAGGTTCGAATCCCTACCATTTTTAAAAGTTAAAAACTTGCTGCGATTAATTTTCGAATCCAACTTTGGTTCTTCTCAACCCTTCTATTATTAACTTGATCAAATCCCCAAATAGTCAAATTTTGTACTGAAATCTGTCTTCGCCCCCTTTTTTGTCTTTTATTTAAGAAGGATCCTTCCATTTGTTCTTAATTCCCCGAACAAGACCCGTTTAATAAAGACGAAAGCGCTCGGAATCATATTTTCATTTTCCTGTTGGTAATTTTCCCCCTTGGTCTCACATGAGCTTGCATACGAACCAGATTTATTGGTTCCCGTGCTTATATTTGCACCTGTTTTTGTTGTTGTTGTTGTTGTTGTTTATAGCTCACCAGAAGCAGGTAACATCTCTTCTCCCCCCTCCCCCGACCGCTTGAGAGATTAAGGAGAAAGCTTTGATCCTACAAAAAGCGCTGTAGTCCCCGCCATGTTAAAACAATTAGGTGGGGCCGCGCCTTCTGTGAGGTTGTCCTAAGGGACCAGGCTATAGTGGATGAGGGTGTTGCATGCTGCGGGGATTCTATCGCACCTAACTTGTGCTAGTGGCCTATAGAACAATTAAGAATTGTAAGTTTAATTGCAGCTTAACCCCCTCTAGGTGTGATGGTTGTGTCACATCCACATGGACATGGCGTCACCACTTTGCACCTCTTTTTCTCTTTTCTTACAGGGTGGTTAAAGTAAAAAAAAGACAACATAACTTGGTCAGACGCGCATACATACCCATTCAACGGGCATTTTCTTTATTCCAGGGTCTATGGCATACGAGGTCTACGAGTGGTGGATGGATCAATTATGCCCACGATCGTCTCGGGTAACACTAATGCCCCCATCATCATGATCGCAGAGAAGGCATCCGACATGATCAAGCAATTCTGGTCCCGCAAACGGAGGAAGAGATAAAATGAACGATTATTTAGTTCTATTTATTTATTCATATACCTTATACGTACTTATCGTTATTTTTTTCATCTGTGTGAAGTATATGTGTGAATTTGATTGTCTCATCCCTTTCATTTTGTACAGTTTTCATTTATGTAGATTCATCTCTTTGTAGTTCATGTGTACATACTTGTACATACGCATACATGAGTTAAATAAAAATTGATCGCGTTCATGAAATTGATTAATACCTAAGCGAAAATAGATATACAAACACCGTGAAAATACGCACACACACACACACACACACACACACACACACATAGGCCATTTGACGCTTTAGGTGAAAAGCAGAGCTGCGTGTCCACCTGCGCATGCGTAGTCAGATATTTGTTATAAAATCGGATTATGTTTTTTTTTCTTGCCTTGATCGACCTAGAAAATCTGGACCGAGAGAATGGAAAGAGCGATGCACCCGGGAATTCATCTCATTCATCTTCCTCCTTATCTTTCTTATTCATCGCTTTCTCCTCCTTCTCGCTCTATCGTTTCTCTTTCTCCCATTTCCTATTCACCCTTTTCTCTTTCTCCTTCTCGCTCTTTCGTTTCTCTTACTCCATTTTCTCGTTCACCCCTTTCTCTTTCTCTTCCAGAGACTTTATTGCGGAATTTAATATAGAAGGGTACAAAATCCATCATAAGGACCGATTCAATGGAAGAGGCGGTGGAGTTTTAGCTTACGTAAAAGACGGGATAAATGCGATATCAATGGCCGCCACGACCGTAAATATGAAGAGCGAGGTTCTGTTAATTGAGCTCGAGTGTGCTAAAAATAATAAAATTAACTTAGCCGTTACCTATCGCCCCCCATCTCTAATAGAATCAGAGAACGTACTACTCTTTGAGTGCCTTTAAACCATGGTGAGAAAAGGAAAAACAATAATTTGCGGAGATTTCAATTACCCTAACGTTAACTTTACAAACTATACTTCGGATAAAGTTGGGGAGAGATTAATAGATTTCATCCAGGATAATTTTCTTGTGCAAAAAGTAGAGGAACCTACGCGTGAACAAAATATACTGGATTTGATTATTTCAACAGAGGAAACTTTGGTAGAAAACGTTTGCGTGGGTGAGCATTTGGCGACGCGTGACCATAATGTAATTAGGTTTGAAATTAATACGAGCGTTGAGGTAAAAGAGAGTTCACAACTAATCCCACGATTTGGGAGTTGTAATTTTGAAAGCTTTCGTAACCGGATTAAAAGGATAGACTGGGGGAGATGTTTTGATAATAAGACAGTACAAGGAATGTACTCGGAGCTACAACAAAATGTGCTCACGGTGGATTCCAAGTTAGTTAAGTACGTTCGTCGAAATAATGGAAAGTCAAAAAGAGCACCGTGAGTTAGCCCTTTAATAATTAACTTAATTCGGGAGCGTAATAAAGACTATCAAAGTTTAAAAAAAAAACGAAACAACAACAAATCGGGAAAATACGTAGACGCTCGAAGGCTGGTAAAGCGGGCCATTAGAGAATCTAAGTTGAAATATGAAAAAGACCTTGCTATAAATTCGAAACACGAACCGAAACGGTTTTACAGTTACGTTAATAGTAGAAAGCCCATAAAGGGTTCAATAGGGCCGATCAGAGGTAAAGATGGTGTTATGACGGACGTCCCAGAACAATTTGCCAAAATATTAAATGAGCACTTCTCGAGCGTTTTTACTATTGAAGACGTGACGCAATTAGAAACATTAGGCGAGGACATAAATTTTGAAAGACAAAATACCTTATCCAATATAAATATAAATGAAGGGAAGATTCTCTCATATATTAATTAAATTAAAAAGTCGAAGTCACCCGGGCCCGATGGGGTGTACCCAACATATCTTAAAGAACTAAAAAATTAATTAGCAAGACCGCTCTGCACGATTTTCAATCGATCAATAGAGGAAGGTCTAGTTCCAATAGAGTTCAAGCGTGCTAATGTTACGCCGATATTCAAAAAAGGGGAAAAAACTGAACCTACTAATTTCCGTCCCATCAGTCTAACTTCTGTAATTGGAAAACTCTTAGAATCGGTAATTAGAGATAGGTTGGTAAGCCATTGTGAAATAAATAATTGAATTGCAGACTCCCAGCATGGATTTAACGGGGGCGCTCGTGCCTAACCAATTTACTCGAATTCTTTCATAACATGATTTGCATCTATGATGAAACTTAAGCGGCGGATATAATTTACCTTGACTTTAAAAAGGCCTTTGATACAGTCCCGCACGAAAGGCTATTAATGAAAATTAGAGCAATTGGGGTAAGGGGCAACATACTTAAATGGATTAGAAACTGGCTATCAAATCGTTCACAGCGGATTGTTGTAAATGGGGCGTGTTCAGACGACTGGGCCCCAGTCACCAGCGGGGTACCACAGGGGTCAGTCCTGGGCCCATTATTATTTAGTGTGTACATTAATGACTTGGATAATGGAGTGTTTAGTAGGATCTCTAAATTTATAGATGACACAAAGCTAGGAAGCCGTGCCCTTGCGAGACCGAATGTAGAGCAAATGCAAAGGGACCTTAATAAAATTGTGAAATGGGCAGATAAATGGCAAATGGGCTTAAACATAGGTAAATGCAAGGTCATGCATTTAGGATGTTAGAACTTAAAAGTAGAATACCATATGAAAGACCAAATTCTCGAATCCGTTAACTTAGAAAAAGACCTAGGGATTTTAATCTCGGAGGACCTTAAAGTATCAAAGCCATGCGCAGAAGCTTGCAAAAAAGCAAACCGAATGCTAGGATATATTGCTCGGAATTTTACTTTCAACGAAAGATATAATCATGCCACTATACAAATCGCTCGTGCGCCCACACCTCGAATACGCGGTCCAATTTTGGTGTCCCTCCCTAAATAAGGATATAGCGCAGTTAGAAAGAGTGCAACGTCGGGCTACGAAACTAATTCCTGAAATCCGAAACAAACCGTACGAAGATAGACTACGCTTATTAAACCTACTATCACTTGAAAGTAGACGATTACGTGGACAATTGATAGAATTATTCAAAATCTTAAAAGGATTTACTAATATTGATTACAGACTATTGTTCGAGCTGGACGAAAGGGCCAACACACGCCAAAATGGTTTAAAATTAGTGAACAAGCGATTTAACTCTACTATAGCCCCAAATTACTTCACGTTTAAAATCACTCAAACGTGGAATGGCCTTCCCAACCGTCTAGTTGAAAGCACGTCAGTTAATATGTTCAAAAACCGACTTGATGAGTACTTCAATAGCGTAAATATAACTTAGTAGGAGCACAGATTAAAACGTCATATATTATAAGGAGTTGAGGATTAAAATGAAATGATGAATAGAAAGATGCCAGCGACGCCTCCATGCATGGAGTGAATGTGAATTCCCCTTTTCTTTTTCTGTCTGTCCTATAAGTATATTATTTTCATCACTAGCAGGCGACGCCTGCGGGAGAAAAGAGTACTGTCCTATCACTCCCCCCCCCCCACACACACACCTGGTTCGAAAAAGCGTGTTAGTGTATTTGAGGGATAGCTAAACCTGCATGTCAAGGGTACACATGTAGATAAATGTGTAGCGTAGAGTTGAAATAGTTAATATATATATATATATATATATATATATATATATATATATATATATAACAAAAAAAAACAGCATGAAAAAAAGAGCATGATACACTAACGTTAGAATGTGTAAGCGGACTGGCCTTGAGCGGACCTTAGGGTCTTTGCTGGTTCCTATTTCTGTAGTTCTGTAGTTCTGTAGTTTTTTTTTTATCCTTTTTTATCTTATTCTTCTCAATCTCTTTCTTCTCTTTCTCCTTTTTCTCTTTATCATTCCTCTCTTTCTCCTTTTTTCGTTCACCCTTTTTCCTTTCTCTTTCTCGTTTTGTCTTTCTTCCCCTTCCCTGTCTTCTTCTCTTAATTATTTTTTTCTCCTTCTCTTCCTTTTTTCTCTTTATCCTTCCTCTCTCTACTTTTTCCATTCTTCTCTCTGTTTTTATCTTTTCCCTTGTCATTTTTTTCTCTTTCTCCCCTTTCCATATATCCGATATTTAGACTTTAAAAAGGCGTTCGACACCGTCCCCCACCAAAGGTTATTAATGAAAGTTAAAGCGATTGGGGTGACTGGTAAGATTTTAAACTGGATTAGAAATTGGCTGAAAGATCGCTCGCAGCGGGTGGTAATAAATGGGGAATGTTCAGATTGGGCCAGCGTTAGTAGTGGGGTACCGCAGGGCTCTGTTTTAGGCCCTTTATTGTTTTTAATTTATATTAACGATTTAGATAAAGGCATACTTATTCGGATTTCGAAATTTGCGGACGACACGAAGCTGGGCAATCGTGCCTATGTAAGATCGGATGTCGATAAATTGCAGGGGGACCTAAACTCGATTGCCAATTGGGCGGACAAGTGGCAAATGGAATTTAATTTAAGCAAATGCAAGGTAATGCACTTGGGTTGCCATAATTTAAGAGTAGAATATACCATGAAAGGCCAAGTCCTCGACGTGGTTAAATTAGAAAAAGACTTGGGAGTATTAGTCTCAGACGATTTTAAATTCTCGAAGCAATGCGCGGATGCGTGTAAAAAATCAAATCGCGTTTTGGGTTATATCGCGCGTAATTTCACCTTCAAATCTAAGGATGTAATTTTACCTTTATATAAATCCCTTGTGCGGCCACTTCGCGAATACGCTGTTCAATTTTGGGCTCCATATTTAATGAAAGATATCGCGCAATTAGAAAGAGTGCAGCGTAGGGCTACGAAATTAATTCCAGAGCTGAGGAATAGATCATGCGAGGAAAGGCTCAGGGCTTTAGATTTGCCATCGCTAGAACGCAGAAGATTACGTGGCCAGCTAATAGAAGTATTTAAAATACTAAAGGGTTTCTCAAACGTTGACTTTCGCAATCTGTTCGAACTGGATCATAGGGGAAATACTCGTCAGCACGGGTTAAAATTAGTGAACAAGCGTTTTAACACTAGTATAGCCCAAAACTATTTTACATTTAAAGTTACTCAAAATTGGAATCGGCTGCCCACCCACGTAGTAGATAGCACTTCGGTTAATATGTTCAAAAATCGTCTCGACGTGCATTTGAATAGTTTAAATATAACGTAGTTGAGCACTGTGAATTTAAACGTCCTTGCAGAGAGAGAGTTTGGAGCGGAGGTTTAAGGATATGAAATTATGATGACTAAAAATGATGCCGGCGATTCTCTGCATGTGTAGCTTAGATGTCCCATTTCTTTTCCGCCTATCCTATAAGTAGTCTCTATCCCTAAATTAGCTTTTCACCACTAGCAGTCGAGTGGCTGCGGAAGATGAGAAGAAAAACTTTCTATCTCCCCCGACCCCTAGTTTGATTAGTTAAAATTGCACGATAATGTACACATGTAGATGAGTGTGTACAGTAGATAGTATTAAAAAAAAAAGAAAAAAAAAAAGCATGTTAGAGATACACTCGTAGATAAGGGTGTATCGTAGTTTTTGATTTAGTGTAGCGGACTAGCCTCGAGCGGACCTTAGGGTCTTTGCTGGTCCTAGATTCTGTAGTTCTGTAGTTCTCAATATTTTTTCTCTTTCCCCTTCTCCATCTTTTTTCTTTCTTCTCTCTTTCATTTTTCTCTAAATCTTTTTATTACAGATTCTTCTCTTTCTCTTTCTCCTTTTTTCCTTTTGTCTTTCTTCTCTTTCTCATTTTTCTCTAAATCTTTTCATTCTGATACTTCTCTTTCTCTTTTTTCTTTCTATTTGTCATTCTCCTGTTTCTACCTTTTCTCATTTTTTCGCCTTTTTCTCTTTCTTTTTCATCTAGTTTTTTCGATTTCTGCTTTTCTTTTTCTCTTTCTCCTCTTTCCCTATCTACATTTTTTCCTGTTTCGCTCTTAATCCTTTTTTTCTCTTTCTCTTTTTCTCTTCATATTTCTCTTCTAACTTTCTAATTCTCTTTAGTTTTTTCTCCTTCTCTTTTTCCTTTTGTCTCATTATTCTCATTTTCCTTTTCTCTTTGTTATTTTTATATTCATCTCTTTCATTTTTATCTCTCATCTTATCTCTCTTTTTCTATTCCTCTTTATTCCTTTTTTTATCTTTCTCCATGTTCTCTTTCTACCATTTCTCTTTCGCCCTCTCGCCTTTTTTTATTTCTCCTTTTTCTTTTTCTCTTTATTCTTTTCTTTATCCACTTTCCTGTTTATTCTTCCTGTCTTTTTCCTTTTTCTGTTTCTTATTTCCCTTTCTCTTTCCTTTTCCCTTTCCTTCATGTTCTCATTTACTCTTTCTCCTTCTTTTGTTACAGTTTTCTCTTGCTCTTGATCTTTCTTTTTCTCTTTTTCCTTCTTCTATTTCTACTTTTTCTCATTATTCTTATTCTCTTTCTCATTTTCTCTTTCTCTCTACTTTTTCTCCTTCTTATTCTGTTTCACTTTTTCTCTTTCCCTTTTTTCTTTTCTCTCTTTCACCTTGTCTTTTTTCTCTTTCACCTCGTTCTCGTTTTTCTCTTCTCTTTATCCTTCCTCTCTTTTCCTTTATCTATTTCTCATTTTTCTCTCTTTATCTATATCCATTTCTTTTTATATATTTCTTTTTCTTCTCTTTCTCTTATCTTTATCTTTTCAAATTCTGCTTTATCTTTTTCTCTTTCTCCTTTTCTCTTTCTTTTATTTCTCTTTCTACTTTTTCTCCTTTCTCCTTCTCTTTTCTCTTTTTTTTCTCTTTCTCCTTATTCTGTTTTTTTCTTCCTCTTTTTCATCTTTTTCTCTTTCTACCTTTTCTTACCTCCTATTTTTATTTTTCCATTTTCTCTACTCCCTTTCTCTTTCGCTTTTTTCTCCTTCTTTTTCTTCCCTTTCTCCATTTCTATTCATCCTTTTTTTTGTTTCTCTTTTTCTCTGTATCTTTCCTTTAGTTTCTATTCTTTCTTCTCTTTCCTGTTTTCTTCCTCTTATTCTCTATTTACTCTTTATCCTCTTTCTTTTTTTCTATCTCCTGCAAGACGTGTTTACTCTGTCCTCCCACAAAAGTTTGCACTTTTGTTCTCCTTAATTCGATAGATTAGCATCACCTCTCACTTGTGTCGTGTCGTGCCCAAACCTCTCGTGAAGTACAAAAGTGAAATAAATATAATTACAATCCCAGAGAAGGTCATAAGTTTCCGTAGCGCTATAATTTCCCAATTCGTCGGTGACATTTTAAAAATCTCGTGCCGACCATGCCTGTCGTCAAATTTGATTGTGCTCATTGTGTGGCTTGATTTTAATAAGGAAATTTACGTACCCGTTGGTTTGATAACTTTAGAACATTTTGCTTTTGCCTATTAAACCAGACATTCGAAGTGAAACTAGCAAACGCAATAAATGAAATTAGGTTAGAATTAGACTGTGGGAAGAGACGTTGTAGCAACAAACCGTAACATAGATGAGCT
The DNA here is from genome assembly GCA_963969495.1 of Ceratothoa steindachneri. Lineage (NCBI taxonomy): Eukaryota > Metazoa > Arthropoda > Malacostraca > Isopoda > Cymothoidae > Ceratothoa > Ceratothoa steindachneri. The sequence goes on from OZ018318.1 coordinate 53,358,078, forward strand.
GGCAAACGGTTTGGGGGCCTCCGTTGATGAAGTGCGGGCGAGTGAAAATCGCGTTCAAAGCCAGAGATCAAGAGATATACAGACAAAAGGTACCCATGAGGTAAGTGATGAACAAGTGCGTATATTATATTCATATGGACACCCGGAATCCCAATTTAGACCGGTAACAAACGAAACTTGACCACCGATGCCTTCCGACCATTTTGAAGTTTCCTGCTCAAACCCATTCGCTTTGTTATCTCCAATTGAGGAGGAAACAGAGAGCATCCTAAACGAGGACACTTTAATATAAAACCAAGATTCAGAATTTAGAGCATGTAATCCAGATAAGCATAAGAAAGTCTGCCTCCAGGACGAGTGCATAAATAACGTTATTATAGCAATAGAAAATTTAAACGGACAGATTGAGGACCGCGCATTCCTTACCCTCGTTGGTGGAAACCACATTCATCGATTCGACACAACCCCAAACGAAATTGCAAGCGAGGAATCTAATTAGATCGGTCAAAACTAAATCGAGTAAAGTAGGGGTAATTTAGATCAGTTCGAGATTAAAATTGAGCCTGAAAATGCAGTCAAAGTCAATTTGCACAAGTGAATGTCAGTTCTTTAACTTTTGAAGGTTTTTCAATACCCACCGTCTCTTTTTCATAAAAATGCCATTCATTTTAATGAAGTAGGGGATTCAAGGTTGGGAAGATTAATAGATAAAAGCATATGCGAGCTTTATGCCCCGCAAGTCATCTGCCCCCAAAGCTAAACTATCAAAGGAAACGATCCAGGTCTTGGAGAAATGGTCATTTCAAATTAAATGATAAACTAAACTGCTTGTTTAAGAACTCATGAGGCCTAATAAATAAATTTCCAGAATTTAAAGCGTTAGTCAGATCGAAAACTTTGATATCATTTTATTATGAAAAAATGTAACACTTCTAAAATGGATTTTATAGGAGAAATTGTCATTGGCAGTTACAGTGCCAACAATCAAGACAGGATGTGGTCCAGAAAGTGTAGGAGTGGGATCTTATTTAACACTATATCGGATATAGCCTCACACAGTGCAAAAATTGTAATGGTTGAATTAGTGATGGACAACGCTGAGATTAACAATTTAAACGTTTGTCGACCACCTGCCTTAATCGAAAAGAGGATAGAAAGTTGTTTAATTGTCTTTCCTCTGTTCTTTAAAGAAACACGAGAATCATATGCGGGAATTTTAACTTCCCAAACATCGATTATGCAACGTGCGTATGCGATAGAGGGTGAAAAACTATTAAAATTCATGCGAGATATTTTTTCTTTCAAAAGTAAGAGAAACCAACAAGAGGCCATAATATCCTCGATTTAGTTCTAACTACGGACGTAAATGTAGTACTAAGCGTTCATTTGGAAAACCGTTATTAAATAGCGAAGCAACATGATTTGACTCGATATATGGGCAAGTTTATAAGTAAATGAAAGCCACCAACTGTTCCGTTGTTCGCAACGTGTAACTTTGAACTTTTTCGGGACCGTATACTGACTGACGATTGGGATATCTCACTTTCAAATATGGACTCACAGGATATGTATTTAGTTACAGCGAGTAATCATATCAGTAGACACAAAGTTAATTAAGCATGTAAAAAGAAAAAAAAACGCAATCAATGCAGATTACCGTGGTTGACAGCCGAAATTCTAGACACTATACTAAAAGAAATCGGTGGTATATATTACAAGAAAACAACGTTTCGGAGTCAAATCGAGCAAGTTACATTGTAAATAGAAGACAGGTAAAGAAGGCTATTAAAAGCGCAAAGAACCATGAAAGAGATATAGCCAAAAATTCTAAAACAGCACCAAAACGGTTTTATGCATATGTTAATAGTAGAAAGCCAACCAGGGAAAGTATAGGACAGCTAATGAGTAAAGAGGGGCGCCTGTCAGATAGCGTGGAAGAAACAGTTAAAATACTAAACGGTTATTTCATAAGAGTCCAGGATATGACGCAGTTAAACAAATACTCGTAAGTGAGGAGATCCTATTACGGGAAAATAAGATGCTCTCTGAGGTGCGCATAAGCGAATGAGAGATTACAACATACATAAATAAAATGAAACAATCTAGGACACCCGGGCCAGACCGTGTATACCCGACGCACCTTAAGAAATTAAAAAAACGAATTGATAAAACCTCTGAATGAACATGATTTTTAATCTTTCTTTAGGTGAGGGGATAGTCCGAGTTGAAATTCAGGGAGCTAATATCATGCCAATCTTTAAAAAGGAGGACAAATCCAACCGCAAAACTTTCGCCTTATTAGCCTTACGTCAGTAGTTAGTAAAGTCTTAGGATTGATAATCAGAGACAGGATTATAGCTCACATCGAGGCAAATAACCTAGACTCAGCAAACCAACATGGGTTTTAGAAAAAGGAAATCGTACTTAACAAATCTCCTGTCCTTTTTCAACTATACGGTATCCATCTACGACAGTGGTGCACAACTCCAGGCCTGCGAGCCAGATGTGGCCCGCGAAACCTAGATCATTCTATTTTTGTTTTTCGTGAAATTTATTTTGTATTGAACCGCGATTTCGGCAATACTACCAATTTGTGTGTTTACATTTTTTGAACGGGATTTCATTGTTGATACATTGACGAAGGCGATGTTGTCTTAAGCTGATTTCGGGATTCCTGCTAGAAATTCAAGCCAATTGCTGTTACTTCAATCATTGAATCTTTCGTCTAACCTTTGGAGGCATAGAGGTATGATCTATTATTACCTCCGCCAAGGAGGTTGAGTTTTCGGTAGCGTTTGTTTGCCTATCTATTAGCAAAATAACTCAAAATGTTATAGACGGATTATGTTGAAATTATCAGGAAACGTCTGAAATTGGTCTAGGAATAATTGATTAGATTATGGGAATGATACGGATTTAATCATGGATTCTGCCTCGATTTTTTAATTAGTTTTTGTTTTCTATTAATTTAGTTATTTTTAACATTTCAATTTTTTGTAATTGTGGTTTCCGAGTGCTTTCTAGTTTTTTTTTTAAGCAAGTAGTACTGAGGAAATTTAAATAGGTCTTTTTAGCAAGTGAGAGATAGTTGAAGCAATGTTCAGCTCATATTCTTTCTCAGTGATATTTGTTAGAAAATTAATTCTAATATTGTTTGACTGGTTCAGTGTCAACCTGTATGATTTTATTTTCTTACTGTTATCACTTTAAAATAAAATTATTTTTGCATATCATTTAATGATGGTTTATTTCTTGTTTTCTTTTTTGCAGAATTTGATGTGTTCAAAGATGAATACTAAGAGAAAGCGTAATGATGATCGTTGTTCCAAGGGAAAACCATTGTGTCTGGTGTGCACAGAGTCTCTTGCTGTATCAAAAACTTACAACGTGAAAAGGCATTACGATACGCTGCACAGTGATAAGTAGTCCAATACTACAGGAAAGCTAAGAGAAGATTTAGTCAGCAAACTTCAGAAATTGTTATCTGCTACGCAAAACTTCTTAAGGAAATCTGCTCAACAGAAAGATACCGTGGTTACTCCAAGCTACATTGTTGCGCAGAAGATTGCTCGATCCTTGAGACCATTTACAGATGGAGAATTCATCAGAGATTGCATAAAAGACGTAGCGAAGCTCATCGTTCCTGAAAAAGCACACCTGTTTGACCAAATCAGTCTATCAAGAATGACCATTGTGCGAAGAATCGAAGAAATAGGAAAGAACATCCCCGAACAATTGTCTTCAAAATATAATGAGTTCATTTTCTTTTCCCTTGCTTTTGATGAGAGCAATGATATGATCGACACTGCCCAACTATCCCTGTTTATTCATGGTATTTCAGAGGATTTTAATATTCATGAAGATTTTCTTGGTTTTATTGGCCTTCACGATCGTACATGTGGTATTGACATACAGATGGCCATACTGGAGTTGTTTCCGGTTCCATTTCATTTTGTTTACCTTGTTATTCATGCCAGATTCACTCGAGTTTTTTTCCAGATTTTTTCCTGCTGTTTCATTTTGTTTAGGATGTATTTCACCTTATATATATATATATATATATATATTCTGTGTTCCTTGCCTAGTTTCTTCATTATTAGTTGAAAATGGCATCTTGCCGAAACTAATCCGATAGTTATAAATAAAAGGGAGCAAACATCAAAGCTTTGATGTTTGCTCCCTTTTCACTAAAATTCCAGTTGATGATCCATGCCAGTTTCTTGAAGATAAATTGTGTAACGTTGAATTACCTATACCCCCTAATTTATTCTTAGAATTAATCTCCCTCTGTACCAAAAACTGTGCATTTACTTTTAATGGTAAATTCATTCGCCAAAAATTTGGTTTAGCTATTGGTAATTGTTTATCTCTAGTTTTATCTAACTTATATATGGAATTTTTCTAAACGGTTTTCCTGCCCTCTATTGTAGATTTTCCTATAATCTGGTTTCGCTATATCGATAATATCCTTTGCTTGTGGCCCAATTCTGAAAATATTTTTCTTTTTTTGAACAAACCTAATTCCCTTGTACCTTCCATCAAATTGACCCTTGAAATTGAATAGACTGGAAGTATTCTTTTCCTTGATTTATTAATACACCGCACGCCTTCTCGTTTCAAATTCTCTGTCTATCGGAAACCAACTAATTCTTCTTCTTATATTCACTTTTACTCTTTTCACCATATTAAAGTCAAAAGATCTATTTTTATTTCAATGTTTCTTCGTGCACTTCGTGTAGTTAGTCCTGAATTTTTTTACTGAAGTTTCCAAAACTTTTGACATCGTCCATAAACTTTGCTATCCTTTTCATTTCATTGATAAATGCCTTCAGTTAGCTAAAAAGTCTTTTTATAGTTTTGAAATTCGCGTGCCTTTTAATAATAAGAATACTCTTTTACTTCCTTTTAATTCATCCTTTGCTTCTCTCCCTCATATTTTAAAATCTCTAGGCATTTATGTAGTATTTAACTATAATAATACTATCTCTAAACTATTAGTCAAAAACACCCCTTCCCCAAATGGTAATGTATATTGCGTAAAATGTATCGATTGCTCTAAATATTACTTTGGCCAATCAGGTAAATGTTTCAAAAAATGAATTTCTCAGCATGAATATAATGTCCGTCGTGGCGAAGAAAGCAGCTCATTTTATGTTCATGTCATATTTTAATCACAATATTGATTGGAATTCTGTTAAAATCATCTGTTATAATAACGATACAATTTCCCGAAATATCATTGAATCAACCTTTATTAGTAAATTCGCAAATTTTAATTTAAGAGTCCTGGCTTATATAAACTTGATAGGTATTTTTTAAATTATATTCACAATGTACTGTCGAAACTTTTAATTTGAGAATAAATATTTATATTAATCTTAATAAAAAATTTAATTTTAGTTTGTGTGCATCTATGTAGACTTATGTTTTGTCTGTATTTATTTCCATTTGAGTCAAGTCTTTAGAACATTTGTACTTATTCTACCTTGGTTTTAGATCCTGACCTCTGAGGTTAATCTCTCGTTAAGATTTTCTCCCTCCTTAATTGCCTAGGTGGTATTTTAATCCTCTTGTCAACCTTTAGTCTTTTGAATTTACCTGATTTAATTATCTTATTTTGGATTTATTTTCGCTCTTCCTAAGGTTTCCATTTCATATTAATTTATTTTGTTGATTGGTTTTTGCTTTTTTTGTGGGCGTTCCTTCTCCTCTGTATCTATCCTTATAAATATTAAAATTTTTAATACTTCTGTTATTCCTTGATAAAGAACTCAAAATAAAGTTCGAAAGTACTTGGAATCATTGTATTAATTTTCTCCTTGGGCTTTGTTGCATATATATATATATATATATATATATATATATATATATATATATATATATATATATATATACGAGGGGGAGTCAAAAAGTTCTCAGATAAATGGCATAAAATTTTTATTTGTAATAATACTGTAATCATTTTTCTACATAAGCTCCATTAACATCTATACACTTTCTTAATCTATGAATCCAACGGTAAAGACCATCTTTGTAGAATTCACGGGGTTGTCTCTGGCACCAAGTAATGACCTGCTTTTTTGCTTCATCTAATGATTGAAACCGGGTTCCTTTTAGGTGTCCCTTTAAATTTGGTTAGGTTAGGTAACCTAACCTAACCTAACCTAACCTAACCTAACCAAATTTAAAGGGACACCTAAAAGGAACCCGGTTTCAATCATTAGATGAAGCAAAAAAGCAGGTCATTACTTGGTGCCAGAGACAACCCCGTGAATTCTACAAAGATGGTCTTTACCGTTGGATTCATAGATTAAGAAAGTGTATAGATGTTAATGGAGCTTATGTAGAAAAATGATTACAGTATTATTACAAATAAAAATTTTATGCCATTTGTCTGAGAACTTTTTGACTCACCTACGTATATATATATATATATATATATATATATATATATATATATATATATATATATATATATATATATTACATATATATATATATTAATATATATATATATATATATATATATATATATATATATATATATATATATATATATATATATATTCATTCTTGAATGTTTCTGCCTCTAGCAAGCCAAATATTCAGCAAGAAAAGGAGAGCGAGCACTGACTTCAACATTTCAACATATATTGGGCCATGTTTCGGGCTCTGGACCTTTCTTCTTGGCTAGAACAATAGAAAACATACATATAAAAAATAATAGTTCTTACAAAAGAGAACAATGACGAAAATTAAGGGTTAAATGCAAAAATACTATTTAACTGAAGCTGATTGTGTTTAATTAATGGGGACTGAATTATGAGAAGGTCAGATTTAGATTTTGATGAAGAGAAAACTTTGAATCGATTATAATATATAGGGGTTTTACATGAATTTTTATAAATGAAACACAATTAGCATCAGTTAAATAAAGACTCTAGTTCGACACTGTTATATATTACGTAATTAAAAAGGAATAAACTTTCTTATTTAACTAGTTTCCAGTAATTAATTACCCCCAAAACAACCAACTAGCTAACAGTATATTTCATTCTACTAACCAATTACATATGATTTAAAAAATCAAAGCTTTCGTAGTTACCATATTTTTAAATTTCATTCAGTCAGCTCAAAGCTTCTTCCGAATCCAGTAATATGTGATACTGTATTAATTATGTTTACCTCTTTATCTACTTCTACCGCCATTAATGTAATTTGAATTCATTTTGTTTTGTTTTTTTACTTTTTACTCAGACAACAGTAATTTGTAGAAATACGTAAAGCCATCAGCTCTCTAAAAAACAACAAAGAAATAGTCTTAAGAAAAGCTAACAAATCCAACATATACGTCATTCTAAACAAAGAAGAATATAACAACAAATTTAATACCATCTTAAGTGACACCACTAAATTTAAACACTTGAAAAAAGATCCAACATAAGATTTAAAAGAGAAAATAAACGGACGAATAACTAAAGCTAATGCACTCATCGGGGGACTTCACTTCCAAAAGACCATCAGTGATTACACACCAGGTTATCTGCATGGCAATGTAAAAATTCACAAGCCGCACAACCCATTGAGGCCCATCGTCTCTCAAGTCACGACTCCTACTTACTGTTTAGCTAAAACCCTAAATGCATTAATAAAACTGTACATCCCTTCAAAATATAGCATAAAATTCACGGAGGAATTTATCGACATACTCCATGGTACAAGACTGTCAGGACTAATATCAATTCTTGACATAGAAATCCTGTTCACGAATGTGCCTATCGCTCAGACCATCGACATCATTCTAAAAAACGTTTACCACCATCCTACAATATCTCCTCCAAATCTTGACCAAAACATCTTAAGGAGTATGTTACGTTCATGCACATCTAAGGCGCCGTTCAGGACACCAAGCGGTAATCTATACACGCAAGTGGGTGGAATGGCTATAGAGTCACCCTTAGGGCCGACCTTCGCCAACTATTACATGAAGCAACTCGAGGAGAGATTATTGGACATCATGGAAAATAAAACACACACATATTGCCGATACGTATGTGACATCTACATCAACGTCCAAAATGAAGAACATCTCGTTAACATCAAGCAACATTTTGAGGAGAACTCCGTGCTAAAATTCACTTATGAATTGAGCACGGGCAATAAATTCCCTCTCTTGGATGTTGAGGTTCATAACATCAATGGCAACTACATCACTAAAGTATATAGGAAAAGTACGGACATGGAAAGATGCCCAATGCAGAGTGTGAATGCCCTGAAAGGTACAAAATAAGCGTAATCGGCTCATACATCCGCCGAGCATATAAATGCTGCGTTACGTGGGAACTTTTCCACCAAGAAATTGCACGAGTAAAGCAAATACTCGTGAATAATGGTTTCTCAATCAGCATGATTGACAAAGAACTCCAATTATTTTTAAATAAACATTACAAACATGCAGATAAAACTGAAAGTAATCATGGAGAAGTCAATAACATCAAAGTGTATTAGAGAAACCAGATGTCCACGGCCTATATGTAAAATAGATGAAAAAACATCAAAGAGATTATTAACCGCAACATCAAGGTTAAAAATCAAATGGATAAAATCTAACTCATCATCTATTATAAAACAACAAGAAGCCACCAATCTTCTGATGAAAATAACATCTGCCCAGACTCCTCGAATCTCAAGTCAACCAACATAGTTTACGAGTTCACCTGCCCCAATAAAGACTGTAAGCTTTATAAAAACTCTAAATATATTGACATGACAACTACCACACTTTCGAGACGGTTAACTATGCATCTACAAAGCGGAGGGCCTAAGAATCATATGGAGGGTGTACATAATATTAACCTAACGAGAAATATGCTCATTGATAACACCATTATTAAAAGAAAAGAAGTTAATAAAGCGAGGCTTAACATCTTAGAAGCCATATTAATAAAGAGAAAAGGCTAGCGTTGATATAGTCTGCAGGGATGTGTCCAATGCTTTTGACAAAGTTTGGATGAATGGAATGCAATATAAGATATTGCAGTTACGCCTAGAGAGCATGATGGAAAGACTACTTTGCAATTATATAACCGAACGAAACGCATTTATCAAAATTAGAAACTATCGTGGAGATAAATTCAAGATAGAGGCTGGCCTTTCGCAAGGAGGGATGTCTGAATCCAACATTATACTCTGAATATACCTCGGACATTCCTCCGCCAGCTACATACGGGTGCCTAAATATACAGTTCGCAGATGACATCATACAGATTGTCGTTTGCCCTTATTGGAACTCTGATATGCAAGCAAGACTGACAGCAGAAGAAATACGACAGATCAACGCTTATGAAAAACAGTGGAAGATCAGCACCAACAGGAATAAATTTAAAATCGTACCAATACACAGGAGGAGACTCAGCAATATTGTGATCGAAGCAAACAGATACGAATACACAAACGAAGCTACAGTGCTAGGATTGACGATGACGAAGAGAGGATACACCAAGCATGCGAGAAAAAGAATAGAAAAATGAAGAAAGAGACTCGGGCTACTATTTAGGCTCAGGGCACTTAAAAGAAAAAAAACAAGAAGGAAATTTATCAAGCCTTAATCCAGTCAACAATGATATACCCGGTGATACCATTGTATACAATCTTAAGAAGTAATTTTATCACACTGCAACGAATACAGAATAAGGAAGTTTTGATAATCACGAATAAAAGAAGAATAGACAGAAGAAGACAGCAAGATTTGTATCGCGAAGCAAGAATTCAGCTAATCAACAAGATTATAAAGGAAAGGGCCAAGAAACATCCAAACCACGCAACGGTAGATTGGAGAGGCAGTAATGGCCATGATCACCCAGAGACAAGAAGGGGGAGCAGGTAGAGACTTCCGCACCTATACTTCAAAGATCAACGAAGAAAAGGACGAAGTGTTCACATGATGAGAAAAACAGAGGAAGTAAGTAAACAAAGTTAGAAAAGCTATAAATAATAAAAAGATAAACAAGAAACAGGTATAATAAAATAGAAAGGATAAAACTTGATACCAGTGAAGGAAAACAACTAAAACAATGGTTTAAAGGCCACATCACAACAACAATAACACAGATTTAAAAACATGACAAAACGAACATAAAGGATAAAAATCTGATACTCAGGCAACTATTTCTATTCATTTGAATTCTAAACTATAATATTTCTAAATGCCAGAGATTAGCGTGACCTCCACGTATACTTTGCATATAACTGCACATCTTCTACTTCTTTCTTTTCCATCTACATTTTCTTCTATCCTTCACACTGGGCTTAACACAGCATACGTGGGACAAGGGCACTAGAGATTGAATGAATAGACAGGATATAATACACACCGTAGTTCGGATTCCACGTAAAGCTGTAGGTCCACCGACCACCTTGGTCTCCTTTTAATCTTCCACACTAATTCAAACTTTGCTCTTCCCCTTTCCCTTTCCTCTTCCTCTCCCTGTCTTTCTCCATGTCTCCCTCTCTCCTATCCAGAAGTCCAACAAGACTCTGGAGGGAGAGGGGAGACTGGGAAGGCCTAGTGCCCTCCCCTCCCCCTCTGGTCATCTCAGGATGACCGGAGGGGGAGAGGGAGGGGCTTGGCGATCTATTCTATATCACCTTCCAAACCTTTTCTACTTTACTTTACTTCTTTTACTTTACTTTCTGCCAGATCCTTACCCCACTCATTACATCGGTAAAAGAGGCAAGAACATTTCAAAACGCTCCGAAGATGATCGAATAAGATCGAAAGCTTAGCCTTTTTACCAAACACGTTCATTTAAAAAAGAGATGAATACAGGACAAGTGATCCACTAACTACAAGATGGAATAAAAAAGATAGTTAGAAGAAGAGAAAGTTGACAAAGGAAATATATTAAGGCAAAATACACAATGGTATTCAACAAAATTTGCATTCAAGAAAGACTGCTACCCAACTACACTAATATATTTGTATATATATATATATATATATATATATATATATATATATATATATATATATATATATATATATATATATATATATGATAAATAACACCCACAAGAAAAATGGAAAAACGATTCCGAGCGCTTTCGTCTTTATTCTAAAAACCTCTTCAGGAAATAACATAGGTCAGGACAGACAATGTCTTAAATAGCCGTATTGAACCCCCACTCCTTACTATTTAACACATTGTCTGTCCTGACCTATGTTATTCCATGAAGAGGTCTTTTAGAATAAAGACGAAAGCCCTCGGAATCGTTTTTGCATTTTCCTTGTGGGTGTTATTTATCATAATTTTGACTCACGTGCAAGTTGTGAGGTTCTTTTCATATATATATATATATATATATATATATATATATATATATACTAACTCAAAGACAATAAAGAAACTACAAAACCAAAAATACTTAAAAGCGATAGGCCTGATCACCAGGCACTAGCATCACTTTGCACCCTTCCACACTTCTTTCTCTTTTGACTACTGGTCTATTTTCCGCAATTTGTTCACACACTCTATCTCTATCCCCTACCAACACGTACTCTTACAACAAGTCAAAGTCAAAGTCTGAATATTTGTCACTTCGATCTAGTTCTCTGGCAAAGGAGGCAAAGGAGAATGAATTTTGAAAACGCGCTTCTTTTAACAGCGGTCAACTCGGAGACGCCGAGATGTCGGGAGTATTGTTTCCTGCTGGAGTTGCACGTTAATTGCCGGTTTCTTCATTTGAATGATGACGGCTTCGGCCATCCACAATCTAGTGCAATTTTGGAGTCTCAGGATGATAGGGGTGTCCTGATTAAGTTTTTCACGGGTTAGGGTAGTGCCTTGAGAGTAGGCGTGTTTTATAATCAGCCATCTTGAAGGTGAGCTGTCAGTCGCCTTGACAGAGTTGTGGAGGTTATCCTGATGTACGTTGAATTGCGGAGTTCGCAGTCACCTATTTTGCACAAATATTCGTACACGACGTTAGTCTCCTGGAGTTCGCTCGTTGGAGGGTGTGATAGAACGGGTTGAGGCCGCGTTAATTTCAACCACTATCACATGTTATATTAAAACCACGATGCTACCCACGTGCATCTTCGCTTTGAAGCTGGGCGCCTTATCGCAGCCACCTGAGTCAATGTTTAAACAAGAAGGGTTATCTTTCCCCGTTCGCCCCATTGCGCTGACCTCGCCAGATTGAGTTAGGCTTATGGGCAGATAAGGCATTGTTCCCAGGCTCGGCTGTGGATTCCCTCGAAGCTCCTACTCCATTGTCCCCCACGCCAAGGGGATGTCTTGATTATTTATTTGGAAACTTTACCACTAAGATCAGATTGGAGATCCAGATTTTCGTCGCGAAACATCACTACGACCCTCTCTCACCTTGTGCCTAAGAGACCTCGACCTCGAGATTCACCATCATTTGTCCAGAAGAAGGACAATATCCCTTGAGTGCCAAGGTTCGAGCCTTCGTGAGGCCGAGTCCACAAGGCTTCCCCCTTGTTGTTCAGAAAGAGAACAACGTTAGAACAGCCATTGTTCGTTCGAGGCCGTTGACAAGAAACGGTCCCCCCCCTGTTGTTCAGAGAAGAACAACGTAGAACAACCATTGTTCGTTTGAGCCCGTTCGCCAAGAAACGGTTCTCACCCTTCCCCTGTTGTTCAGAAAGAGAACAACGTTAAAAAGCCATTGTTCGTTCGAGCCCGTTGACAAGAAACGGTTCTCCCCCCCCCCGTTGTTCAGAAGAGAACAACGTAGAACAGCCATTGTTCTTTAAGCCATTCGTCGAGAAACGGTTCTCACCCTTCCCCCTTGTTGACAACATTACAACAGCCATTATTCTTGAGCCCGAAAACAAGAGACGGTTCTCACCCCCCCCCCCCCCTGTTGTTCGGAAGAGATCAACGTACAACAGCCATTGTTCTTCAAGCTGTTCGTCGAGAAACGGTTCTCATTCCCAAGACGCCACGTCAGGATCATTTTATTCCCCCCCTTCGGCTGGGAACTCGCCAGCGGACCGAAAATTCCTTCACGTCACCTTCCTCTGCACAACAAGTATAAATTACGCAAGCCAAACGTTACCTTTGAGTATTTAACCCTTTTGTCAATTCTATCCTGTGCTGTAAATGGTTTAGCGAACCATCACCTCCCTTTAACTTTATATTTGTTTTACCTTTTTAAATCTTTTAATCCTCGGATTAGCTCGAGTCCCCACGACCCTTTCCATTCTCAGTTTATGTCAATATTTTCCGTTTTGTGTGTTGTTAATAGTTATTATTAATAAAACTATTTTATTAATGATAGCAATATTATTATCCTTGAGCTCAGTTCCACTTCTTAAGCATATCAAAGATACATAATATCGGCCAGCCAGACATCCACGCACTCTAAAGATAATTAAAGAAGTTCCCTCAACGAATAGTTATATATGGTATATCGTCGAGAGTCCATTCTATGACATATATATATATATATATATATATATATATATATATATATATATATATATATATATATACTATTTAAATTTAGTATCAAGTGTGTAAGGTTTAACGCTATATCTTTGCAAACACTGGTCTCAGTCGAGTAAAGCATAGTGTTATTCGTTATAATAATAGAGTATAGTAGTTCCCTTTTGTTTTAACGATTGCTATCCCCTTTTTTAAAAAACTTAAGAAGCTGGAGTAGTTCAAAGAACTGTTATAATAATTTTTTTGTGTTTTTTTTGTGATTTTAGTCAGTGATTATTTAGATTGAGAAACCAAGTATGAATAGGTCAGTGCCCATATTTAGGTAAGCTAAATTCTCTAGAAGGCATAATTCTTGTTGCAAGGAATTTTAGTTTGTTGACTATTGCCCCCCCAAGTGCAAAGATGACTCAGTTCGAAATCTTTAAAGCACAAGGAGAATCCTTGGAACTTTCCGGAAAAGAACTAATTGAGTACGTTCGAGAGGAGCAAAGTAAAGAACGAGAAGAAAAATAAAGAGAAAGAGAAAGAGAAATCCGACGAGAAGAAAGAGAAAGAGAAATCCAACGAGAAGAAAGAGAAAGAGAGGAACGGATAAGACAAGCTGAGCTTCACCATCAGATTGAATTAGCTTGTGTTGAAACAGAAATACAGTCATCCAGTTTACGTTCTAAAGTCCCCCCAATCTCCCACTACAGCTCCCCAATTTCAGGGATGGAGAGGATTTCGGAGCATTTTTAGCCCACTTCGAAAAGATCCTCGAAATCAATAACATGGATCTGAAGGCTGAAGGTGTAGTCAGATTACTTCCCTTGTTAAATTGTAAATTGCGCGAAATTTTTATATCTTTACCATCTGAGTGTACAATTAACTACAGCACCTTAAAAGCTGAGTTATTGGCCGCTCATAATATGACTCCCTTTTTCTGCCGCCAAGAATTTCGAGAAGGTCGTATTAAACCCGGACAGACGTTCCGTCAATTCGGATACATTCTTCAGAGGAATTTTAAATTTTGGTTAGAATCCTCAAAGGTTGATCCGAACTACGAGTCCTTAACAGCCTTCGTGTTACGAGATCAATTTTTGGCGTCTCTCCCGACGGAGATCCGCGCGTTTGTCAAGGATCGTCGGTGCCAGACCTTTAAAGAATGTACCGAAAAAGCGGATGTCTATGCTGCAAGCCATAATTTATACCCAAAGGAGAATCGAACTTCTCACCAATCCCCCTACAAGGAAAGAAGGAAGGATTCGCGCCCCTTCACAGGAAAGTCGACGAAGTTTCCGAGCCCCATAAAACCCCAAAACTTCTTTCCATAAAACTTCTTTCCCCAAAACCACCAATGGGACTCCAAACCTCCCGTTAAGATTTCTCCTCCATCTCTCTTCCCGAAGCGACCAATCATATGCTTCACCTGTGGTGTAGAAAACCACATGAGATTGAATTGCCCCCAAAATTCTAGGCTTAAAAGCGGACCAGCCCACCAAATTTACCAGATTAATGCCACCCCGGCTCCCCCGGTGGTGCAGACCCAAGCAGAAACTTCTCCCCCTCCGTCAGGCCACCAGGTAAATTTTATTTTTGATAAAAGTTCATCGGGAACTTTGAAATTTGAGGAGGGCAGCGTGAACGGCTGCCGAGTATCGACTCTCGTCAGGGACACAGGATGTACGTGTTTCATCGTGTCCGACGAACTCCTGCCCCCAGTGGACCCTAACCACGAAAAATTTGCGGTGGTACATGACTACCTTGGGTGGGCGAACCAATTCCCCGTCGTTAGATGTTACCTGCAGTGTCAATATTATGATGGCTGGGCTGAAGTCATTTCAGCACCCATACAATTCTGTTCCGTACTTACAGGACAGAGCCCCCAAGTAAGTTCCGACCCTGTGTCTCAGGTCGCCCTTCCTCGAGGCCGAGCTAAGAAAGCAGCCCAGGAGTCCGTCCCCATCAGAACCCCGATACCGTCCGATTTCTCGGAGAACCTTAACCAGGACTTTAGGACGGCACAAAAGGAGTGTGAATTACTAACACCCTTAGGCGATAAGGCCCAAGACAAGGACACGGAGACTGTCCGTGGACTCCAAGAAAAAAAGTACCCCCAACGCGCCCATGGAGATACGTTCATAGCACTGGACGAAACATCGGCGCTTGAAGAAGATTACCCCGCGGAGTCCCTTAATGTAATACAGACAGTGTGCATCCAACCTGATGCCGATTACCCTCCTCCTTCCCTACCAGGCGAGTCTTTTGAACTCTCTGACCTGGATATTGACGCACAGCTGACACCACATCAAAAGAGTCAGCTACAAGAACTATTTGAATGGAGTCACCATTTAACCACCCTATTAGCTCTTTTCGAGCGACTGCGCGAAAATGGCCTCACCATTGGCCCCAGCAAATGCCATTTTGCCCACGAAACCATAATTATTTGGGTTTCAAAATAGGACAAATCCAGTTGGGTCCCCAAGAGGATAAGATTAAGGCAATCGCCGACATGCCCCTCCCGATTACAAAGAAGCAATTAAGATCGTTCATAGGATCAGCTTCGTACTATCGGCGATTCGTTCCGAATTTCGCTGCAATTTCTGCGCCCCTCAGCTCCCTTTTAAAAAAGAATTCACCCGATCGTCTACGTTGGAATGATGTCGCTATTTCCCATTTCAATCAGCTCAAGAGTAAGCTCATTTCTGCCCCCATTTTAAAGTTGCCCAACCCGGAAAAATCCTTTGGGATTAAAAGCGACGCGTCCAACGAGGGCATTGGAGGTTTACTCCTTCAATACGAGGATGACGGAACGAGTCATCCAGTTGCATATGCTAGTCGTCAATTATTACCACGCGAAAAGAGATATGCCACTAAAGAGACGGAAGCTCTATCAATTATCTGGGTTATAGACAAATTCAAAATGTACTTGATAGGAAAAGAATTTCCGATAGGAACCGACCACCGTCCGTTAGCCTATATTAGGAATGTGCGACACTCCAACTGCCGAATCATGCGCTGGAGTTTACTCTCGCAAGAGTATCAATTTAAAATAAATTATATAAAAGGTTCCGATAACCAGGTCACTGACGCACTCAGTAGGAATGCGTTACCGAATAGCGTAGAGTAATTGTACTCATAGGATTAGTATCTCCATGTAGGTATATAGCGCCTTGTACGACTTAAATTAGATTCTCTTGTAATATAATTAGTTAATGTATATGTCTGAATTTTGTAACGCTCAATGTCTATTTTTTTTTGTATGTTTTTTATATATTTGTACCCATTAATTTACGTATAAAATATTTTGTCCCATATGTACTAATTTTATATCATTTCATTGTTCCATGCCTTTTTTTTCGATTAAGTTTGTATTAAAGGTTATTTTCCCCTGTAATCTAAGATCAAAATAATCATATGTATTGAGGTAATTCTAGTTAGGTGCATGAAGGTATGGTTGGTACAAGAAAACGAGTTTCCCTCAACGGAGCTCTATCGTTGTCCCTTCTCTCTTTTTTTCGAAGTGACAACTTCCCCCGGAATGAAGGGGTGTGATAGAACGGGTTGAGGCCGCGTTAATTTCAACCACTATCACATTTTATATTAAAACCACGATGCTACCCACGTGCATCTTCGCTTTGAAGCTGGGTGCCTTATCGCAGCCACCTGAGTCAATGTTTAAACAAGGAGGTTTATCTTCCCCCGTTCGCCCCATTGCGTCGACCTCGCCAGAGTGAGTTAGGCTTATGGGCAGATAAGGCATTGTTCCCAGGCTCGGCTGTGCATTCCCTCGAAGCTCCCACTCCATTGTCCCCCACGCCAAGGGGATGTCTTGACTATTTACTTGGAAACTTTACCACTAAGATCAGATTGGAGATCCAGATTTTCGTCGCGAAACATCAATACTACCCTCTCTCACCTTGTGCGCCAAGGGACCTCGACCTCGAGATTCACCATCACTTGTCCAGAAGAAGGACAATATCCCTCGAGTGCCAAGGTTAGAGCCTTCGTGACGCCGAGTCCACAAGGCTTCCCCCTTGTTGTCCAGAAAGAGAACGTTAGAACAACCATTGTTCGTTCGATCCCGTTGACAAGAAACGGTTCTCACCCCCCCTCCCTGTTGTTCAGAAGAGAACAACGTAGAACAGCCATTGTTCTTTTGAGCCCGTTTGCCAAGAAACGGTTCTCACCCTTCCCCCTTGTTGTTCAGAAGAGAACAACATTAGAACAGCCATTGTTCGTTCGAGCCCGTTGACAAGAAACGGTTCTCACCCCTCCCCTTGTTGTTCAGAAGAGAACAACGTAGAACAGCCATTGTTCTTCAAGCCGTTCGTCTAGAAACGGTTCTCATTCCCAAGACGCCACGTCAGGATCATTTTATCACCCCCCTTCGGCTGGAACTCGCCAGTGGACCGAAAATTCCTTCACGTCACCTTCCTCTGCACAACAAGTATAAATTACGCAAGCCGAACGTTACCTTTGAGTATTTAATCCTTTTGTCAATTCTATCCTGTGCTGTAAATGGTTTAGCGAACCATCACCTCCCTTTAACTTTATATTTGTTTTACATTTTTAAATCTTTTAATCTTCGGATTAGCTCGAGTCCCCACGACCCTTTCCATTCTCAGTTTATGTCAATATTTTCCGTTTTGTGTGTTGTTAATAGTTATTATTAATAAATCTCTATTTTATTAATGATAGCAATATTATTATCCTTGAGCTCAGTTCCACTTCTTAAGCATATCGAAGATACATAATATCGGCCAGCCAGACATCCACGCACTCTAAAGATAATTAATAAGTTCCCTCAACGAATAGTTATATATGGTATATCGTCGAGAGTCCATTTTACGACAGAGGGACAAGCTGTTCTTCATGATGCAACTACTTGTTTTCTTGGTCTTGTAGTATATAATTAGATTAATATCCGTATTAGGGTCGGTTAGGGTCACGTTACGATGGAGAATGGTTTTGAGGGCCTTTTCGTCTTCACGGTAGCCCGTGTTCATATTGGCCTTGTAATAAAGGTCGATATTACTCTTCTTCGGAGTAAAACTGACGCCAGGGCCAGCAGCCAAGTTCATTTTCTCTTTCATGGTGGCGTCAATGGAGTCTTGTGGGTAGCCGTTGTTTTTTAGAGTGTTGTCTTATTGAAGAGTGTTCAGGCTTAGAGATAGGAATGTCAATTATATATGACACTCCCATATGCTTAGCAATCCTATATTTTAATTGTAGTTTAGTTTAGCCTACAAAATAATAAAGATAATAATAATAAGTCCTTTGTAATGCGCTCTTCAAGTCCTGAGGCCTTTCCAGAGCGCACGTTGTGCTGAGATGAGAATGGAAATTCAATGGAAATTCAAGAGGGGGGAGAAGGCAATTGTAAAAAGATGCGTTTTCAGGAGACGCTTAAATGTGGTAAGAGAGGGAGAAGACCTGATTTCAGCAGGAAGAGCATTCCACAACTTAGGGGCGCAGATTGACAAGGAGCAGTCCCCCATTGAGCAGAGGGATGAACGAGGAATATTCAAAAGAGGTGCATGTGATAACCGAAGGGCCCAAGGGACATGGCGTGGCGAGAGGGCAGAAGAGAGGTAAGACGGGGCCTTGTTGTTTAGGGCCTTATATGTGAAGAGAAGTAACCTGAAGTGAGTACGGGATCTGACAGGAAGCCAGTGCAGTTCATGCAGCAAGGGGTTCGAGGGAAAGAAGCGAGGGCGACGGAGGAGAAGCCGGGCGGCATAGTTCCGTACAAGTTGAAGGGGGCGGAGAGAGGAGGATGGCAGATTCACAAGCAGTGAGTTACAGTAGTCAAGGCGTGAGGTGATGAAGGCATGACCAGCAGTCTCAAGACTTTGGCGATCAAAGTGAGAGCGAATGCGAGACAAGTTACGAAGGAAACATAGAGAGGATTTGCTGACATTGCGGATATAAGGCATAAAGGAGACATGCTCATCAAAAACAACACCCAGATTCCTAACGCAGTCAGATAAAATGATAGTATTACCGCCCACAGTAAGCGAGGGAAAGAGAGATTTAGATTTTTTGACAAGAGCAGGGGTGTCGACGAGGAGGACCTCAGTTTTGGAGTGATTAAGCCTGAGGAAGTTGGTGGAGAGCCAGTCAGAAATGGAGGAGTAGGCAGCCAGGAGGTCAGTGATAGAGGAGGCAAGAGACGTGGGGGATGAGGAAACAAAAATTTGAGTGTAATCAGCATATAGGTGGAAGGATAGACCGAGATTACGGAGAAGGGAACTAAGAGAGAGAAGGTAGATACGAAATAGTAGAGGACCAAGGACAGAGCCTCGTGGCACTCCAAAGCGAATGGGGGTAGAGTCGGATGGAACGTCATCAATCACAACGGATTGGGTACGAGACGAGAGGTAAGAGCGGAACCAGTCAAGCACGGTGCCTGATATGCCGAGGAAAGAGTGGAGACGATCAAGTAGGACGGTATGGTCAATAGAATCGAAGGTCGCACACGTAAATATATAACTCTCACCCTCCCCCCTCCTATTTTGCTAAATTCTTCGCCCAGTTGGGAGTAAGAATAGAGATAGTTGTTTGTAAAATATTTAAATAATATTTGAAAGGTTCAAGTAAACGAAGCATTTTGAAAGGTGAAACTCTCAATTGAAATAAAAAAAAGGTGAATGAAACCAAAGAAACATAACTGGAAGGAAAGCAAATAGGAAAGTTTGGAGCTTTGGAAAGTGTGCTTGCAAGAACGTACGTACAATGTACATCCGGGAATACCTCATCTCCTGGCTAGCAGACATCCTCTCAGTGCGTCGCCAGGCTGTTCGTGTACAAGGTGCGGTCTCCAACTTTGCCTCCCTCACATGCGGCGTGCCCCAAGGCACAAAGATGAGCCCCCTTTGCTTCCTTATCCTCATAAACGACGCTCTCCTGGACATCGAACAACGTTAGAAGTATGTTGATGATTCCAGGACTCCATTTTCTTTTATACAGATTTTCTATAGTAGCAATATCTCTGTGGAATCTTTCACCCTGCTCATCCCTGACGTCTGCTGGATTCTCTGGAAAGAAAGACAGATGGAAAAGCAAAAGATGCACCTTTAGTGACATCCCAACTCATTATAAGACCTAATCAAATTCTGAACAAGAATGTGGTAATTTTCTGATTTGTGCCTTCCAAGGAGACCATTACAGACTCGTACACCTTTGAAACTATGCCAGGCCTCAAATTCTACCATAAGTTGTTAAATATGAGGCCCAACGAAGATTCCTTCTTTAATTTTAGCATTACTAATCTTAGGAAATTTTGTTTTTAAATATAAGAAGGATGGCTGGTCATGCTTTAAGGCTTTCAAAAATTGTTTCATTAAACCTAACTTTATGTGAAGTGGTGGCAAAATTATGTTTTCCTTAGGAACCAATGGTTTACGTATGACATTATGACAACCTACTTTTCTCTCTTCTCTTAAAGGCCATTCTGGGCGTATGTAATTTTCTCCCCAAGCTCTACTGTCCCACTGCAACAAAAAACATGAATTTTGTGTAGCCTGACTGCAAGCCATTTAAAATGGCTACTACCTTAAGGTCAGCACAAATCAACCATTTATGTTCACTGTATTTAATGCTTTTTAAAATGAAATCTAAGTTCCCATAAGTTTCTTTCAAAACAACAGAGTGAGCTACTGGTATCTATAGTAGTTTATTTCAATTATGCAGAAGCACGGCTTTACTACTATATAAAGAAGCGTCAATGAAAATTCTCCATTGACTGGGTTCATAATTTATATCTAGTTCTTCAAAGAGACGTGGAATATTATTACAGTAGCATAAATTGTTGAAAATGAAAATTTGTCTTTTAAATTGTTTGATCGAATGCAAAACTTAGTAATTCGAACATATTCTGCTACTAAATTTCTTTTTTTCAGTCTTTAGGCCAGTAATTCACTCTGATACTTTAAGTTTAGATCTCTTATAAGATAATCTAGATCAACTTGTGAGAAAGGTTTTGGAGCAGTATCAACAGTTTCAGGAACATAAATTTCAGTTTCTGGTTTACATGATTCCATATCTGATTCATCAGAGTTAGACAAACAATTTCTGCAGGTGGTTCAGGTACTGGAATGTCTTTTGAGTGAGGTATAGGCCGAATAGCAGATCTAAGGTTGGGATATAACACAGCGGAAGCGCACTTCGTTGTTTTACCTAAAAGTATGGAAATTATATGCATAAAATTTAAATTTATGTACATATGTGTGATTACAATAAAGTGGTTCTAAACTTAATTAATTTTATATTTTTAAAAATAATATTGCAGTATACTACTTCAAAATATAGGTACAGTGGACAATAAACAATTACATACTTTGTATGTCTACCAAACAAAAATAGCAGTCAGTGGCATGATCTTGGGGCTCTCGCCATACCATTAATACACCAAATTGAAGGCTTTTTATTTTTCATTTAGACTATTTTGATAAAGAATTAAAGCATGTCGTACAACGGATATGTGGTGCCCATAGTTTATCTTGGTCACCAATTTTACATCCAAAATACAAATTATATAGTTTTTTCACTAGAAAAGAAATTTGTCTTTCTTTTTTTTAATGTTATTGAACCACATATTTAGTAGAATTTATCTGGGCTATTTTTACACTGTCCTCTTGGCATTTTATGAGTAATTAAAATTGTTGCTTTTATTTCAAATTTTATTTAGTTAAATAACCTGAAAATAAGAAATAAAAGAATGAAATTCGTTAAAATGTTCAAAATTTGACTAAAATAGTAATTGGCAACTTTCAAAAAACTGGAGTCATTTCGATAAAAATGACTTCCATTTTTGAAATCTATACATAAAACTACATTAAAAAATGTTATTCTAATATTTGTAGTGGACAAAAAGTTATTATTATTATTATTATTACTAGCAGGGCCCGTGGAAATTCCACGGAATACATATTTAATGATAAATTTATTTAAAAAATATAAATCGTATATAAGCTCACTACATAATGGACATTTAATTATTATGCCCATTCCATTCTTGCTTACAGTTGTGTTATTATTTTTATGCAAACTACGTTCTTTGTCACAGTTTTGTTACGTCTCCTTCCTTGCTTGTCAGATTCCAACGCTTTAACTTCACATCTATCTGTCAGCGTGCTCCTGAAAAAGCGACGTACAACTGACCATAACTGACTACTGATTCAAGAAGAAACAGACCCACTCTATCAAATGTTTGACCTTGGCTTTTGTTCATAGTCATTGCATACGACAGCTTTACAGGAAACTGGGTTCTTTCTAATGTAAAGGGGACGTTTGGGTGACTTAGAGCCAACTTCAGCCTTGGGATTAAAGCATGCCTATCAATCAAGGGAACAGTGATGGGAGAAGCTTCAATGGAATGTTTATGCAATCTTACTACTTCTAACCTTGTGTCGTTGCATAGACCGTTCTCTATTGAAATGTTGTGAAGAAGCATGATTAGTGATCCTAGTTTTAATTGGAATTTGTGAGGCGGCATCCCGGAGGGTGTTAATGAATTTGTGAATTCGATGGGATATCTGTCAGCTTTCACAGGGTCATCAGCAAGCACTCTGTCAGTACTGTAATTAATCTTGTAGTTACTAGGGAGTTACTGCAAAACCTCTTCATTGATTAAAAGGCAATCTATATTCCTAGGAGACAAACTCACTCGATTCCTCTTCTTTTGTTGTATAGTATTATTGAAAATTTCACCCACTAAAGAGTCTTCAACACAACAAATGAGAGGAACTTCAATATCCTCTTCAGTCATACTCGGTCCTTCAATTCGTGATGTTGTCCTATTGCCGAATTGCAGTAACCATGTCGCAAATTCTCGCTGATCAGGTCCTGCTCTCATGTTGTTATGTAAGCTGAAGCATCGAAAGAAATGCTGCAGATGAGAGTTCTTTAGGCAAATTTCCAAAGTATAATTATTATTATTATTATCTAACCGATTAAGAAACGTTGCATGTATAATATAGCGCATGAATGTGGGTTGTCAGGTGAAAAAAACCACGATTTTTTTCACTAAAGACTGCCCCATCCACTCAACAAAAGCCGTTGGAGTGCCCTAAGCTATTTTTCGGACTCAATTTATTTTCATGACACCCAAGGAAAATCTTCAATTTTCAACCTATCTACATATTCAAAGTGTTTCAAGGAAAGTTCATCTTTTTGCCCTCCTTTGCACTGACTCTAGCAGGTTGATATCATGTCTAAAGTGTGTGAACTTTACTATTATGCAGTACTCTATAAGTGTCCTGGCATATGAGTTATATAGTTAAGGATACCTTACTTTTGTAACTAACATTCATATTAATGAAGCCCATCACTCTATTTGCTCTATTTTTTGCTTCAATACACTGCTTAGAAAATATCATTGACCTATCTATTACTATTAATTACTGCCTTTCTCATCATCCTCTACTCCATTTAACTAATGCCCATCCATTTCATAGTTAAATTATATATTATCCCTTCTCACGTTAAGAACTTTACCCTTTTAAGGTTAAAATTCATCTGCCACGTTTATGCCGAACCTAATAACTTATTTAAGTCATTCTAAACTTTAAACTTAGCCCCAACTTCATTTATTACAGCTGCTAATTTACTGTTATCAACAAAAATTGACACTGTACTATGTACAGCCTCCCCAAGATAATTTATATAAACTAGGAATTAATAATGGGCCTAGAACTGATCCCTGAGGTACGCTATTAATAACCTCCCTCCACTGTGATTTCACTTCATTTAGTACCACTTTCTGCTTCTTTCAACCATTCAGCTATCCAATTCAAAACTTTCCCACATATATCATGCATTTTAATTTGTAAACTAGTCTGTTTTCTTGAAACCTTATCAAAAGATTTGCTAAGATCTAAGTAAATTACATCAAAATTTTCTTCCTTATCTAATTGTTTAGTTACATTATCCATAAAATCCAGTAAGTTTGTTAGACTATAGATGATAAGCTTATGGCCCATCTAAAGTTATTTGGCTCCGCTTTACTTCCCTTATTAACTCTTATCTCCATCTTTTAGAATAAATAAAAATCTTTGCCATTAAAATGGGCGAGGTGTAGGGGTGGGGGAGATAAATAATTTCCTTTCGAGATATTTGTTAAAATAAATGTAAAATGAAGTCACAAAAATCCCTACGCCAAAGGCAACTGCAAAAGGAAGTCATTAACAAGGACCCGAGGCGAAGTATTAAATAGAACCAAAAAAAAAATACATAAAATTAATCAACAGAGACCGTTGTTCTGGGCTACGACCTGATCGAATGGGGTCATCGCTGCCGAGGTGAGCGAAATGATGCCATCTCGGGGTTAGTTGTTGAATAGAGTCCCTAATGGGGTCAAATATGCGGTAGTTGACATATGCTCATCTTCAAAATTTAATGCTCCCCTCCCCCTTCCTTACGGAAATTGGGGTCCGGACAATACCGGGATAAAGGGGAAGAAGGTGCGCGGATGTTTGTCCGGAGCGAAGTGGGAGAGTTTGGTGATGTGAAGGGTATTCGAAGAAGAAATGTATTTGATGAGGCTTTGGAACCAGGGTGCGGGGGATGGGGGTAATTATCCTAAACCGGTCCTCGTGTCTTCATTTTCCCCCCGTAGTCTGGACTCATGATCGGGAGTGGTACGGGAAATTCCCCGTAATTGGCGGACACGATTATCCCTTCGTACGTCACGTTAACATATTGCTTCATACGGCACACAACAAAAAGACATACATGGAACATACGCCTGTTTACAACAGAGACGCCTATATTTCATATACACAACACATACATCCAAGTACAAGTACATGTACACTTAATTTGATACCTACACGCATAATTATTCCACGTACACACACAGACAGCATATAAGCGCGGGGGATGACATAGACTTTGGCCCATGGTTGGGAAAGGCGATATTTATGGTTTGTGGTAATTCTGAGAATTTGGTGGCAAGTCTTAGTGTGGCACAAGATTATCTCTACCCCCTGACCTGCCCTCGAAAGGATCCATGTACCTATTTTTTCATTCGTTAATGACTGAGGATTTTGAAATAATCCTTAAGACGTTAAACTGGGTATTTGTTGATGTTATTATGTGAGACTGGAGTGGAGGGCCTTTCCCTATTGTCTTTGCTAGGACTGATATATTGATGACCGCAAAAAGCTCTTAGGGAAGGAACTCTTAGTGAGGGAATTTTTGTTTAAGCATTATTTAGCTACTGCCAGCAAGAGAGGATGGGAAGGTACAGTAGGCAGCAGTGAGAGAGGGGGGCAGAAGGACCAGTAGGAGGAGGGAGGATCGAAATTCCTTGCAAAATGTGACAGGAAAATTTATTTCAGTGGTAAGAGGGTGTCTAGGAGGAAAGATATTTAAGGGAAATTGAATTGAGGCCGATACCAAATCTCTCCATAGAGAAGGAATAAAGAGGCATAAACTAGTCGAAAACTAGGTGCCCAAATGAGCCAGGAATGTCTGAATGAGCAGAAGGAATTCTAAAGACCATGTCCAAGGGGAGTTACCACGTTGTCAGAAGAAAACAGACAACGTCAAAGACGAAAATGATGTTCAAAAGATAGAGTAACAACATGACTTTTCAAAAATACGGAGCTGTATTATAATGTATTTATTTCTAAAATAAAGCGAAACCCAACAAGGGCATGTTCTGAAGCTGCCTTGACCGGAACAAGGATCAAGGGCACAAAGGGTATTTACTATATAAGGTGCAGTGGCGGATCCAGTATGAATATTTTTTAGCGGGGCTGAATTCATCCTTCTACGGAGTCTGAGAAACGGGCATTGATCATTAATTATGTTTATCTTACACAACATTAATAATAAATATCAGCGCCGCACAAGATTGATCAATAACTCTCTTAGAACCGGTTTTTTTCCCACATCACAAAATTATAAATTGTAGTTTTTGGACGTCACCTAAAGTATAATACTGAATTTGATGATTATTTTGGGGATTTATCTGAATTTTACACATAATAAAAAGATATACTTCCTCAGCATCTTCAAGAGAGTTAATGATTGTGATGGAGGGATTTTCAAAGCATATTAATTTGTGGTTGGGGAGACGCCAACCACAAGTTTCCCTGGTATTCGTAACCTTCTTTTGGTTGGTAGCTTTAAGTGGTGCTACCTTAACCAGACGGATGTGGCGGTGCGGAGATGTAAGAACGTGAGGGAATGATTAATTAGGGCAGGTTAATTAGGGCACTGTTGGAATGGAACTACCTGACAGATGGATACAAAGGACGAGCCAAGCTAAGAGAAGGTAAACCATTAAAGATGACCTAAAAGAGAAGTGTTTGGAGGGGAGTGTAATGTTTGATAGAAGATGAGAGAGATTCGCAAATTAAAAACGAGCCTATATAACTGGGAAAAGTTGTAGAAAAAGAGGACCTTAACCAGACTGGGCAGGTAGTGGTAGAAAGATGTAGTGGAGGTTATGTAAGTAGATTGTGGTGAATAGTTTATGTCTTGGCGTAAATAATGTAGTGTGTAAATGTGTAATCTTACTGCGTTTATGTGTATCATTAGATTTAGGTGTGTACATGTGTAATCTTACTGTGTTTATATGTATCATTAGATGTATGTGTGTACATGTGTAATCTTACTGTGTTTATGTGTATCATTAGACGCATGTGTGTACATTTTTAATTATACTGTATTTATGTGTATCAGTGTATGTGCATGTGTAATTCACTGTATTTATGTTTATCATTAGATGTATGTATGTACATATGTAATTTTGCCGTATTTATGTGTATCATTAGACGTATGTGTGTACATGTGTAATCTTACTCTGTTTATATGTATCATTAGATGTATGCGTGTGCATTTGTAATCTCCCTATGTTTATGTTTATCATTAGATTACATGTGTATCATGAGATGTAGTTGTGCGTATATGTGTAATCTTGCTGTGTTTATGTGTATCATTAGATATATGTGTGTACATATGTAATTTTACTGTGTTTATGTATATCATTAGACGTATGTGTGCAGATATTTAATCTGACTGTGTTTATGTGTATCATCACATCTATGTAGGTACATGTGTAATGACGAGGTATGCTCAAAGCTGTACACAAGCACGCGTAGACAGCTGACCAAAAGACGCTTGAGATACTGGTATGTCTGGGGCGATTAATAAAGAGTGCGATTTACGGTTGACCGAGTTGGGACTAATAATGGCTTGCCAAGTTGCAGTTCAAAGGAAATATAAAGACAATACCTCAAAATATAATTTTAATATATATAATAAAAAGTGGCAACCCCTTCTCACTTGTCTTGATGCCCACTCTCCCCTTGTCACCCCTTCGAACTCCCGTTGTCACCGTGCCCCTTGGTACTCTATGGAACTCTTCCGTGCTAGGCAATCCATGTGTGCCCATGAATGAGTCCTTAGAAAGGCTCGCACCCGTGGGCAAGACACGACCCCTCTCTCGCTGACGTTCCGACTTGCGACAGCTTCCTACGTGGCGAAATTAAAATCTGCTCGTGAAGCCTACTCACGTAATCTGCTTACTGATAATAGGAATGATCCCCGTACCGTCTTCCGCCTGCTCTTCCGTCTTACTTCCCCAGCCCAGGTCTCCCCACCCATTAGCCCTGCTACTCTCTCGAATTTCTTCGCAGATAAGGTCACTAACCCCCGTGCCTCCCTCCCTCAGCCTTCTGTCCCGGCTCCTGCCATTCTCCCTGACTTCCCGCCTCGGCCGCTTATCATTTTCCCCGCTGTGACCGCATGGAGCTTACAGCCCTGCTCTCGCGTTCTAAGAAATCGGGCTCCCCAAAGGACATTTTTCCGCCTAAACTGTTACGTAAAATTCTGCCTGCTATCCTTTCAACGCTTCTTCACCTGTTCAACACTTCACTTGCAACTGGTCTTGCTCCCTCTTCCTTCAAACGTGCCCACATTCGTCCAATTCTTAAAAAGCCTCAACTGAATCTCACTGACCCTTCCAATTATGGCCCGATTTCGCAACTTCCTTTCCTCTCTAAGGTTCTGAAAAGAGTGGTTGCTTCACGCATCAACAGTCACATGGTGGCCTGTAACATTGATAAAACCTATCAATCTGGTTTCAAGTCAGGTCACTCCACAGAAACCGCCCTTCTCAATGTGTCCGATTGCTTACGAAAAGCCGCGGACAGGGGTTGTGCCTCCATCCTCGTTCTACTCGACCTCTCCTCTGCCTTCGATACTATTGATCGTCTCCACTCTTACCTCGCTCTTACCTCTCGTCTCGTACCCAATCCGTTGTGATTGACGACGTTCCATCCGACTCTACCCCCATTCGCTTTGGAGTGCCACAAGGCTCTGTCCTTGGTCCTCTACTATTTCGTATCTACCTTCTCCCTCTTAGTTCCCTTCTCCGTAATCTCGGTCTATCCTTCCACCTTTATGCTGATGACACTCAAATTTTCGTTTCCTCATCCCCCACGTCTCTTGCTTCCTCTATCACTGACCTCTTGGCTGCCTATTCCTCCATTTCTGACTGGCTTTCTACCAACTTCCTCAGGCTTAATCACTACAAAACTGAGGTCCTCCTCGTCGGCACCCCTGCTCTTGTCAAAAAATCTAAATCTCTCTTTCCCTCGCTTACTGTGGGCGGTAATACTATCATTTTCTCTGACTGCGTTAGGAATCTGGGTGTTGTTTTTGATGAGCATGTCTCCTTTAAGCCTCATATCCGCAATGTCAGCAAATCCTCTCTATGTTTCCTTCGTAACTTCTCTCGCATTTGCTCTCACTTTGATCGCCAAAGTCTTGAGACTGCTGCTCATGCCTTCATCACCTCACGCCTTGACTACTGTAACTCTCTGCTTGTGAATCTGCCATCCTCCTCTCTCCGCCCCCTTCAACTTGTACAGAACTATGCCGCCCGGCTTCTCCTCCGTCGCCCTCGCTTCTTTCCCTCGAAACCCTTGCTGCATGAACTGCACTGGCTCCCTGTCAGATCGTGTACTCACTTCAAGATACTTCTCTTCACATTTAGGGCCCTAAACAACAAGGCCCCGTCTTAGTTCTCTTCTGCCCTCTCGCCACTCTATGTCCCTCGGGCCCTTCGATCATCACATGCACCTCTTTTGAATATTCCTCGTTCATCCCTCTGCT
The DNA here is from genome assembly GCA_963969495.1 of Ceratothoa steindachneri. Lineage (NCBI taxonomy): Eukaryota > Metazoa > Arthropoda > Malacostraca > Isopoda > Cymothoidae > Ceratothoa > Ceratothoa steindachneri. The sequence goes on from OZ018318.1 coordinate 53,387,660, forward strand.
CAATGGGGGACTGCTCCTTGTCAATCTGCGCCCTAAGTTGGGGAATTCTCTTTCTGCTGAAATCAGGTCTTCTCCCTCTCTTACCACATTTAAGCGTCTCCTGAAAACGCATCTATTTTACAATTGCCTTCTCCCCCCTCTTGAATTTCCCTTAAATTTCCATTCTCATCTCAGCACAACGTGTGCTCTGGGAAGGTATCAGGCCTTGAAGAGCGCATTACAATAGACTTATTATTATTATTATATAGACAAGGGGTTGAACAAATTACTTATGGTAGTTAAATAAATTAAGTGAAGATTAACGAGGTAATCTGGGGATAACCATACAAGATAGCTTTACCTTCAAGCGCGGGCGAATTGGAAGGGAAGGGGAAAGACAGCGGCGCAGGTCTCCAAGAAGATACTTCTGGAAGTCCTGACGAGGAGGACTCGAAGATGGGGTTGGATTAATTCGTGATGAAGAATGAGATTTTCTCTGCTCCAGAGAGACATAATCTCAACTCGAGACGATTCCGCAGATCGGCAGGGAGTCTCAGTCTCGAAAGAACGGGAATCTTGAAGGAGTGGTGAAGATGAGAAGGCCGTACAACTCTACGGTAAGAATGTCGCTCGAAAGCTTTCCTCTGAACAGGAACCAAGGCTTAACGAAGGTATATATGCTGACGAGATCTTTAACAAAGTACGACGATGGGTTACAAGGGTTCACGGGAAACAGACGGCAATCTGAACGGACTGGATGGCGGGCTTTCAATCTCCTCGAGAGATGGTGAGCTGCGGGTTAAATACCCGGGTGGCTGATCTGATAGACGCATCAGAGCCTTGCGGTCCCTAGGGGATTCTTGGCACCAGTCTAAGCAAACACATTTCATAATAACGCGTCGTTTCAGACGATGAATTTTGCCTCGCGATATGGGGGTAGGGATAATGTGTCTGCGCACAGCGCTATCGCAGGAGAGGAGGGAAGATGTGTGGCGTCCGAAAGCAAACGCAGCTGTGACGGGTGATTAAGCGAAGGACCGATTCTTTTTTAAACTTTCTAAAATTCTCACTCTGGCGCACGTGGTCTTGAAAGAATAGAGGGGTATTTCCAAGGGGGGTTTCTCTCACGGTGGTCCTTCGAGAGCATCCCCCACATGTAATTTCACTGTATTTACGTGTATCATTAGATGTATGCTTACTTTTTTTCATTTTAAACAGAGGCTACATGCTAGCAGTATGGAGATGCCTCTTCCGATGACAGTAGAGTTGAGTTACATCGGATCTGGTAAGTCACCGGATGGAGTCACGATTCGGGTCTTGTTCTTGGCTGCTGCTATATGCTCTCCAGTAGCCCGTGGTCCGGATTCCACGTTAAGCAGTAGGTCCCGACTGATAAATACTTTAAAAGTATCTTAATTGGTTAAACTCCTACCATTATTTTCATTTTAAGTACTACTCAAACAAGGTTGAGAAGTAGAACCTGCAAGTTTGGGAAAAAAAACCGTTATTAAGCCAAAAATGGAGATCCTAGGGTGAGAATTTGCTCGTAAAATTTATATATAGCAATGATATCCAGTAATTATATCCTGCAATGATATCCACTAATGATATCTAGCAATGATATCCATTACTGATATCCAATAATGATATCCATCAATGATATCCAGTAATGATATCCAGTTATGGCGAATTCCAACGGTATGCGATCAGGATACTCTCTCAGAATTTGTGTCAAAGACATTTAATTAATTATATTCTCCTATAGTTTTGATAATGATCTTGTCGCTTTCTTTCAAACACATATTCTTAAATTTAAAAAAGGAAAATGAGTATAATAAAAATGACCAAATAAAGAACATGTTTTGGTACTACATTTTTTCAAACTCAATTTTAGCAGTTATTGGGTTAGATAAAATCCCTCATGGTTGAATTATATTTAAAAAAAACTTATTAAACTTTACGTTGATATTTATTTCAAGTTTTTAACAGTAAAGGTTAGCTAGATATTTAAATTTAAAAATTCGTATAGATGTTTTTAATGACAACTTTATATATCCTTCACCTGTATCTATGTTCTTAGGCTTAATTTCTTTTAAAGTTACCCCTGATTATTCTTGACATATATCGATATGTTGCTTACGATTTTGTTCATTTCTGCATGTATTTGGTTTAATGCTTCCATATATTAAAACAAGTAAGATGGATCGGTTAAATTCTTTACGCGTTAAGCATAGAACATGTCGCTTCTGCTGAAGTAGTTTAGCCTCCATACCCACCTCCAACCAAATTTCATATTTTAACTGATTTCTTTTTTATTGCTACCATCAGGAGAGACAACCTGTTGTAAGTAAACAATATGTGATACCAAATGTTGTGACCACTACTGAAACTAGACTATATAATGTAGGAACTATTCCTGTTGCTCTGATTCACATTCGAAGCCAACGAGCTCTTAACTCTCCTGAGTGAAATTGGTATAACCTTTACTCTGGAAGGTCGCAATGAAAGAAATTGGATTTTGTGCTTTAAAACAGAAAATAATTAATTAATCTATATTAAGCAAATATTGGAAATATTATATTACCAAACAAAATGTGGAATTATTCACTTCAATTTAAGTGGTAATGAGAATTAATTCGATTTTAGTGCACTGAATTTATTCGCTTCACTTTAGACCCTATGAGAACTCTGTACTTATATAGGAATTTGTATTTATGCTTTTTCCCGGATCTTAAGGTTTGTAAATGTGCAAAGTAAAGCAAAAAGTATTTGAGTTTGGTGAAGTTATAGAGAAACGCGAGTCGAAAACTTGTCGAACAATAGGGAAAAGATAGCTTCGATTTCGAGTCGCAAGACGATTGGGAATGTTAGGATATAACGATTAGCAAAGATGAGCGTTTATCATGGAAGGCAGAGAAAGTTTAGAGGTTTCATATTATAGACAGGGGAAACTTGTTGTCTCTCAAGTTAACGAACTTGAAGAAACTAACTCGACTGGACTTAACTTATCTGAACTACTTCTCCATAAGCCGGTTTTATTCCTTTCTAAATATACGAAGTCTCTCTCTTTCTTGCTGGAATGTTCTCGTCGGTTACGTCGTTGGGAGGGCGAATTACGCCTCTAGTGATGTTTATTTTGGCCGTGCTCTTGCATGCGCCTGTTCCCAAATGTTGCAACTGTAGATTGCAAAGCTGTGTTGTAATGCGGTTACGTTTTCCGATAATAGACTGCCCCCCCTCCTCAAACACACACCTTGCTGCATTCTGGCTGGTTGTTTTGAACATCCGTTGGGACCTGGACCTGCGAACAAGTATGTGAATTAAAATTTGAGATAGGAGTTGCAGAATGAAGAGCTCCCCAATTTGGATATGCGCTTATAGATAATTGGTCAGCCACTTTGGCTATGTCATCCAAGTTACGTGGGCCCACAATCTTCAGCAAAGGGCGAATGTGGTGAGGGATTTCCCGCATGAATATCTTCTTTATAAGGAGTTCTAGACCATTAGAATTCCTACTTCATATCGTGCTAATTCTATCGAATAGTCTAGAGAGCGCGTGGGTCACCTGTTCTCCATCACCCAAGAGGCTGAAAGATTATGCAACTTGTTCACATCCGAACTTCCATATTCCTGAAAGAAGTAATCTTTAAAATCTCCCCCCACACCCGACCACGCGCTATTTGATAAAATATTTTGAGACAGGTTAAGAATATTTATGGGAGGTTATCTTGAAATAAGCTCAGTCTTTTGTTGTTCTTTGAAGCTGCTGGCAGACATAATGAGGTCGTAGTGGAAATGGTAAGTGGAGGCGTATTAAGATTCTAGGAAAATCATGTGCCATCGAAGTTTTAGAATTGTTGGAAGTTTTAGTGCGTTCTGTATCCATTATTACACTACGCAAATATTTTTTGCAATTTTTTGTTTATTATGAATTTTATTCGGTTTATTAATTATTTTTCTGCTCTGATTCCCAAAATGTTATTTTTTCGTTAAGGTCAACCGTTACAGAAATACATGGATTTTTCTATTATGGAAAAAAACACACTTTAGGATTCCATATATCCTGGAATTTAATGTATTTATTTATATTTTAAATTGTTTCTGAGGATATAATTTTAGCTTTCATTAGTATGGCTACTACCGGAAATTTATGGCTACTACCGGAAATTTTAGCTTTCATTAGTATGGCTATTACCGGAAATTTAGTATGGCTACTACCGGAAATTGTTCGAACACAAAAGAGATATTAGAGTGGGCAGCGAAAGCAGTGGAATATTTTGCCATGTTAGAGACAAGAATCATACGATCGATTTCAATGGAAGTAAAATGGTATTTAAATCGGCTAACTATGTTAAGAGAAGAATCGTAGAATCGAGCTTGATATCGTCAGTTCCTAATTTAAATCTATCTGAGGGTCAATTTTCTTTTAATCCTGTAATAAGAAAGCAAATAAACAAAATAGTAAAATGTCAGCCCTTCAATATGTTTAGGCCTAACTCCCCTCCCAGATTAGCCACAAGTAGGGGATTGGGGGAAAAAAAGGGGATCTTGTGTTATGCTTATATGCACTTCTCTTATATTTTCTACCCAGTGTCAGTTGAAAAAGGGTGTGAGATACACCGAAACTGTTCTGAATTAAATTGTCTTCGGAGAATGTGGTTTAATTCCTCATATATATATATATATATATATATATATATATATATATATATATATATATATATATATATATATACGAGGGGCGGTCAATAAGTTTTGCAATTCGGATATAAGGAAACGAGATATGAGGAAAAGTGTTTTATTATTTTTCAATATAACTACCCTCGACTTCAATGCACTTGCGCTACTTGTCCCTGGGGCTTCGAATTCCCGACAACCAGAAATCTACCGACTGCTGTTCAATCCACTCCTGGACGGTGAGCTGGACATCTTCATCTTTCCCAAACCGGCGTCCACGCAGTGCAGCCTTGATTTGGCGGAATAAAAAGTAGTCACTAAGGGCCACATCTGGACTGTAGGGGAGATGGTTGAGCTCCTCGAATCCGCACTCGCGCAGGGCAGCTTGTGCAACTCTGGCCTTGTGGACTTTGACGATGTTGAAGGCGATCATGAGGTGTGAGGTTTCTAGGGACTCAACGGGCAAAGACCTTAGTCATGGCCATATTGTCGTGGATGATGTTGATAACACTTCCATCTGATATTCTAAGTTCTCGCTCAATTTCCTTGACCTTCACCCGTCGATTTTCGAGGATCATCCTCTCCACACGGGCCACATTGTCCTCGTTGGTCACGACTGACGGGAGTCCTGGACGGGGATCATCTTCAAGGGACTCACGACCATGGCGGAACTCCCTATTCCAGTGTACATCGGTGTACACTGCAACCATGCGTTCATGGATCTCTTTTGCATTCTTGCCTTTCTTGGTCAAAAATTTGATCACTGCGCGGTGCTCAACCTTCTCCATTGCTAAAAAAATTGTGACTGACGATCTGCGATCAGCTACTGCTTCTTAAATAGACGAGGCAGGAGGGTGCGGCTGCAGGTCCTGACTTTTCATAACTTGTCCTAACACCCCACAAACAATCATGCCCCTTCCTCTGTTTTGTCCTACCGATTCGCAAAACTTATAGGTAAGGGCACGCAACTTTTTGGTCAGCAGACCTTGTTTATCTAAATGTGATTCTTATTGAATAAAAAATGTTTTATCTAGCGTGAGATGCAAAGTTAGCAGTCGTGTACATTCGTGGTCTTTCGAGATTAAACGGGTAGGTCCATTTTAGAAACTCGATTGACGTGCCGCTGCACTCGATCGCAGGATTGATTCGATGAATTGCAATCTATTTTTTTCCCGTGTAGAAAAGCAACAAAGTACCGTATATTGCCTGTAATATTCGAATTGTTTTATGAAGTTATTACTATTAAACGTTAATTAAAATTGCAATGAAGCCCCCAAAATTAATGTCTCAAGAGCCACAATTTGGTCATCGTTGCTATAGATCCATCGGCGAAAACATTCCGTAAGGAAAATGCTATCCTTAATTGATCGGCTATATTGTCTTAATACTACTATAATAATTAAGTATAATCAACGATTGTCTTTATTTCGTTTCAGTTATCGTCCCCCCTGTCATTTCTATTTAATCGGCATTATTTATGTTACTTACATACTGTTATTCTACATTGGGCTTTTCTATCCAGAAATTTACATTTGAAATCACACTGCTATCGTTATTTTTCAATATGTTATATTGTATATAATTTACTTCTTCTTTTTTTTATTGACTATGTATCTGTAGGATCCCAAGTTAACTTGCAAATCTCCACTGAGAAATAAAAATCTTTTTTTTTCTGCTTTGTTCCTTTAGTTGTTTATTTGAAAGTCTTTCCTTTTAAATTCTTTGCTAACTTTCATTCTTAGAATGAAACTGGATTCATCTTTGAATGCAAATTTTCATTTCACCTTTGCCTCGTTCATTCACGATAAACTAAATTGGGCGGTTTACTTTAGTCTTGGTTACATTTCGCTGAGGAATAAAGGCTGCGAAACGAGTGTGAATCGGTTATTAGACGAATGCCCTATTATTTTACACATTCCAACTTTCCAAGGTTATTAAATCTAAAAATCTTAATGGAATTGTAAATACAGCCCAAGCAAGGTTGATTTTTAAAAATATTTGCTTTAATAGCTTTAAGCCTACTTATATTTTTTTATGTGGGTCTATTCGGGCTTTTTTAAAGTTTTGTTTCCTTAGAATTTTAATTCATTATAAGTTTGTAGCCTTCAGATATTTTGCAAGGTTTTCTATTTTGATTTTGTTATCTTGGATGATATTGTCTTTAACGTTGGGTTTGGTTTAAGGAATCTGTTTTATTGTTAATTTTGTTTTTCATTGGTTAGAGTGATAGGTTGTGAGTTTGAGAATCGGAAACTTTTAGTTATGTTCGTATGTCCAAGACGTAACCTCGCTATTACCACCTCATTTTTCCTTCTTTTATGGAATGATGACGACCATTTAAAGACTTCTTCCTTTATATTTTCCATATCGTATGTATGTGCTTTTTTCTTAGGATTATATAGTCTTTGTGATGGGTTTTCTTGGGATTAATATGAATATTGGATGCTGCTTCATGGGATGTTATGAGTTGTGTTTCTCATCTCATCTATGATGACAAACATTATAGGATATATCTTTTGGGGGCCGTGAATGAGTAGGAGTATATTGTATAAATTACCTGGATGCTTTGGGTTATGGCCTTAATGGCCATACTCCTTCTTTTGATTTTGAACCGTCTGTGTATACAGCTATGTTGTTTGAATGGTGTAGTCGGTGGTCTCTGAAATGCTGTGCCGTTACTGAGGGGGGAATTGATGATTTGGATTGTATGTTTCTTTGTAGACATACCTTTAGGTTGGTTCGTTTCTAGGGAGGAATTGAGACATAGTCTTCTCAGATGATGTTCCTCTGTAGGAATTGAAGTTCCTCTAGTATCTTGCCAATGCGTCTCGTGGAAGGGGTAATATGAGCGAGTCCTATTAGCTTGTGGTGGTCGTGTATTTTAGATAGTTCGAATGAGTTTATGTTTTGTCAATGACAGCGTATGTGATTACGTAAACGTACTCATACTTGCGGAATAGTACAGAAGTTAAACCTTTTTCAGCACCCGGGTAGCGTATGAAGGCTCCTGTAGCAGCTGTTAAACCTCGATGGGGAGAGGGTCCGGTATTTTTAACGTGCTGGTTGTTGCTGCTGCATAAAGATGGCTCCCATAGTCTAATTTGGTGTATGTGGAGAATAGATCTTCAGCCAGCGGCCCAGCGCTGGTGAGATCTTTTGTTTACTAGGGTGAGAGCTGAGATCAATCGCTTGCGCAGATCATCAACATGATTTTTCTACGTCATCCTCTGGTCAAATGTGAGACTAAGGAATTTAACTTTTTTTAAAGTTTGTATGGGTATCTCTAATATGGATAATGAAATTATTAGGATTTTTCGTCTTCTTGTGAATGTGACCTGTACTGTTTTTTTCTTCTGAGATGATGAAGCCATTCCGTATGATGTAATTTGCTATTGCAGTGATGGCTGTCTGCAATGGATGGGCCATTTATTAGGGCTGCGTCTCTCTATACCAGATAGCAAAGTCACCCACATACAGGGAGCATTTGAGTGGTGGTTGGACATGGAGAGCCAGCCGGTTTATCGCTAATATGAAAAGGGTTGTACTAATGACGCTACCCTGAAGTACGCCCTAATGTTTTGCAGGGTAGGTGAGCGAGCTCCCAGAAGGTCCACCGAGAAGAGCTTGTTACGTAGGAAATTTTAGATGAAGATTGGCCGTGGTCCTCGGAATCCTTTCTGCTAAAATTGCTAGAGAATGAGACGTTTCCGAACCGTAACGTATGCTTTAGAAATATTGAGAAAGATTGCCATCAGGAAGCCTCCTTCTGCGAATGGCTTAGCTTTGTCATGTTTTAAGTGCGTGAGTGGGTCTAAGGTTGATCTATTCTTACGATAGCCATATTGGTTTGTTGTTAGCCTGTTCTACACCTCGATCTGATATTTCATCCTCTCATTTACCATCCTTTCAAATAATTTGCACAGGCAGGATGTAGTGCGATTAGTTTGTAATTACTTGGGAGGGCCGCCTCTCCTTTGATTTTAAGAATGGTAGTATTATTGCAAAGCCCCATTCGTCATGAAATGAACCAGTGAGTCAGAGATGGATGTATTGTCCAAATATGTATTTTAGGCAGTCGGGATTTGCATGGCGAAGAACAGGGTAGGTGATTTGGTCTTCTTCAGGTGTTCAGGAAGTTCGACGGTGATGTTTCGAGTTCATTTAATGAGAATTGGGCATTGTAGTCAAGAGAGGTTTCCGTTTTAAAAATAATTTCCTAGCTTTATGCTTCTGTTTTAGTTAAGAAGGTTGAGTTCGAAGAGCCTTTCGAGGTAGCACTTATATGGTTGTCGATGGTAGTGGCAAAATCTTCTGGTATTTTGATGGTTTCATTGTGCTATAAACTTATTAGCGTCGGGAGAAGAAAGTCCTGCACAGTGGGCGGAGCTAAAAGCATTGTGGTCGCGGTGACGAAAAGAGACCATGCCTAAGATACCATTTATAGAAGAAAAATGGAGAATTCGACAGATGGAGATTCATTTACTCTTGGGTAGACAGGAAAGTCAGATAGATGACCGAATGTAAAGAACTAATTACGTTTCGTTTAGCGTAGCGAAGCCCCCGTTGTAATCCGCCTATGTCTTGTTCTAGTAACACTCGCTTTCTTGACCGGTAGTGAAACTTTCCCTGGCCGCAATCGTAAACGCCAGCCTAACTTTTGGCTTGCTTGTTTTTGTTTATTAGAATTAAACATTATTTTTTTACGTGATTCCTCTCAGTTCTTTCTCGATCATAAGCCTTCGGTAAGCTTAGCCAAGCCAGTATATTATTTGAGTATCTTTTTGAGTCAGATACGAGACTAACGTCACCCTTCACCTCAGTCGTTGGACTTGAATGGCCTCTCCAAAATATCCGCATCATTTTTAACCTTTCAAACTAGTGATGTCCTTTCTTTCCTGGGGATTCTCATCCTTGCGCATAAACTAGGTTACCTGCTACCTTTAACCTCCTGCTGTCCTAAAGTGGGTGACCTTGAGCCATCCAAAGAGGTGACTAGTTCCCCCTATAAAGTGGTAACCTGAGGCCTCCCATAAAGAGGTGACTATATATACACCTCCTCCTTCAAAGTGATCCCTCAAATTGGGATTCCTTCAAAGTGGTGACCTCTACTTCCTCAAAGTGGTACCCCCTACGTCACGAACAGTGAAGGCATCGAAGATATGCAAGTAACCATCAGAAAAGGACAAGGCGAACGGAACTTCGTGAACGCCATCAACATCAAGCCGCCCATCTTCAATGAATCAGCAGTCACAGGTTGGTTTCGCATTGTGGAAGCGCAGTTTCACATTCCTGGGTTAAAAAAGGAGACCAAGTTCTTTCACTCATTAGCCTAACTTCCGCCTGAAACTGTTGACCGTCTTCCGGCAGCCATTTTGGCTGAGCAAAGCTACCAGAGTTCGAAAACGGAAGTGATTGCTCTTGTCAAAAAGACCAAGCCTGAGTTATTCGAAAAGCTAATACCAATCTCAGCACTAACAGGTAGGAGTAAGAGACGAGCTTGTGCGTCATAAATTTATACAATCCTTACCGCCGAACATTAGGCACCGATCGTGCAAAACACGCCGAATTATTCACGCAGTTAACATTCACCCCGTTATAAAATGCACTTCATCTTTCGGAATTCATACTACGACACCGCTTTTTATCGAACGCATTAAGTTCATCCACAGGTTTACCCAATTGGGCCAGGGTTAGTTCGTTTTGTGTAGCAATTATAGGCGCAAAGTTCGGCTGTAAGGATTGTATAAATTCATGACGCGTGAGGTCCTTGCTTACTTCTACCTGAACGGCAGTTCTTCGCAGTTCTTCTAGGTTGATTGATGGCCAGCCTGTAACTGCTGATTCATTGAAGATGAGCGGCTTTAAGTTGATGGCGTTCACGAAGTTTCGTTCGCCTTGTCCTGCCTGATGGTTGCTTGCAGTGCTCATATCTTCGATGCCTTCACTGTTCACGACGTAGGGGTCACCACTTTGAGGAGGTGAATGGATGGAGGGACCAAAGATACGAGATTAATATATTCCGCGCTTGGCTAGGCTCACCCAATGCTTGTGATCGTGAAGGGACTGAGAGGAATCTAGTAAAAAAAATAGTTGCATAATTCGAACGAACAAAAACAAGCAAGACAAAAGTAAGGCTCACGTTACGATTACGGTTAGGAAAATTTTCACTACCGGTCAGGAGAGCGAGTGTTACGAGAACAAGACTTAGGCAGTTATACCGGGGGCTTCGCTACGCTAAACGAACTGTAATTAGTTCTTTACAAAATGTGAATGAATCTCCTTCTGTCGAATTCTCCATTTTTCTTCTAGAAATCGCATGAGGCGTGGTCTATTTCCGTCACCAGGGCCACAATGCTTTTAGCTCCGCACACTGGGCAGGACTTTCTTCTCCCGACGCTTATAAGTTATAGCACTTCCCATTTTCACTTCTTTGATATAAATTTTATCAAGTTACTCTAGCTGTCTCGGCTTAATTCCATTTACAGACGAGAAATGTTCGTTTTATTACTCTGTCGACAAATTTTTGTTGATTTCTGAATTCACGGCTTCCCGTTTTGATTCCTGACCAGTTTACCAATATATATATATATATATATATATATATATATATATATATATATATATATATATATATATATATATATATATATATATATATATATCCGAGACGAAATTTGTTGCAACTCTTCCTATTCCTGCGAGGCACTTTGCTGGTTCGATTTAGTGCCAGGGCAATGGTTCCACATGGGTTAACGGAAGAAGGAGAGGCAGGCTAAGGTGGCGCCGGACTAGGTGCTGAGTCCCGTCAGAACGGCGGTCTTAAAAACACATTACCGTGCCCCTTACGGTTTATTTTATTTATTTATTTATTTTGTATGGCTGTAAATGAATGAGTAAGAGAATAATCTCGCCAATCTTTTCGACAGAGGAGGTCAGCTTCTCTGGCTACGTTGCATTTCTAGTAAGTTAATCTATAGTATTTCTAATGACCTTCGTGGTTGACATACACCCTAAAAATTAATAAATAAACAAATAAATCGATTTAGTTTTATCACCATAACATGGTAAAAGGTTGTGCTACTCTACTCCCACTAATTCCGATCCCCAAGTACCAGTGATTTTCCATGTTATTGTACAAGCTACCTGCATTTTAATTAGCACATGACTGAAGTATAGCCATACAAAATTACACATATCTCTTAAATATGCTTAAATCATGCACAATTTGAATGTTGGCTTGTATCTAATATAATATAAATTATATATATGCACCATATCATTATGTTAAAGTTAGCCCTGAAAAATGTTTTCTTTCGTTCGTTGATTTTGAAGAGACATAATTTCATTGGTATTTGGGAAAAGAATGAAAGATGGATAAAATAATTGGCATTGATATATAAAGGGTAGTGGAGGGTAGTATGCTATTTGGATTTATATCTTAGTATTTGTTTACTTAGAGGACTGAAGATTAGAATAGTCTTCCTTTTAGTGCGAAGACCTGAATTTCTTCAGTTTTTTTACTTCATTGCAAAGGCAATCCAGTTCCGGGAGAGTTAAGTGCCCCCTCTCTATTTAGAGCACCGATAGTAATATGTTCAAGTTACTCCAATTATCTACTTTCTAGACATTTTTACATCCTCTAACCACACTACTTTCTTTACAGACTTCTTAAAAATTTCTCGACGAGACGCCAGCGTTAGTTTTCTCTTCCTTGTTAATAATATTGTTATTAATAATAATATTAATTGAAATGATAGTTATGAATAGTGGAGAGCATAGATGCCTAGTAAGGTATAATCAAACCGCCCATTTTTATAGTGTTTTAATCAACTATATTCATAATGCATCTAGAAAAGAAACAAAACAAAATATTAGTAACATGAATACATACTCGTATGAACAAATATAAATAAATAAGAGCAACAAATAATAGTCACTCCAACCAAAAAGAATTCATTCCTTTCAAAATTACAAAATATACAATACACTAGATAAAGAAAGTTAAAATAAGGCATCAAAATGAATTAGAGATCGAAAAGATTACAAATCTAAACGACGTACAGGTTTATGAGCGCGTAAAGATATTCTAGGGCCAGGCAACTGAATTGTCAGATTGTCATGACTATTCACACAATTATCAGCATCATGAACCTGATCTTCTTCTATCTGGATAATTTTTTCTTGCTCATTTCCTAATATCTTCTCATTGGGTTGGGGAAAGTTAGTAGTTGTAGATGGGAAACCGGAATGGGAAACTGGAACTGAAAGGACACCTGGATTTCGTGATTCGGAATCATTATGTGGAATATTCCTAGGACATGGAGCTAAATTTTAAACTTGTCATATCCGAAGTGGTGTTACAATACGACCGTGATGGTGTATCAGCAACAACTTTTTCGTGACCCGGGCGATGATGAATATCGAAGGAAAATGGAAGTAATTCCATACGACAACGCATGATCTTTATTCTTGAGTTTACCTTTTACATTTGTATCAAGCATGAATGACACAGCTCTTTGATCAGTTGTTACGACAAAATGTCTAGCAGCCAAAACCGGTTTCCATTTACGTAAGTTCTCTACCACCGCATATGCTTCTTTTTCAACGATGTGGTGTCTCTTTTCTGATCGGTTCAATGAGCGTGAGAAGAAAGCCACTGGTCGTCCGCACTGAGATAACGTGGCACCGATTGCATTATCTGATACTTCCGTTCCTTTATCAATAAATTTTGCTGAAGATTTTGAAATCTCATTCTTTAAAGTTTCAAATGTTTAAATAGCCTGAAGAGATGAAGGAAATCTCCAACAATCTACAAGAGGCCGTACTTTCTCTGGATAGTTGTGAACCCACTTAGCGTAGTATGCAAATAACCCCAAACAACGCTGCAAGGATTTCTTACTAGATGGTACGAGTAATTCTAACAAAGGCCTCATTCGTCCAGGATGAAGTGTCAGATTGCCGTCAGAAATTTGGTAACCGAGAATATTAATGCAGGTTAGAGAAAATTCAGATTTCTTATGATTCAGAGAGAGATTGTATTTGTGGTGCACACAATATGTGCACACAAAAACCCATGAAGTAGTAATGTGTACATTCAGCCAATGTAAATAAATTTATGTGTGCGAAACGAAACAAAAAGAAACTCAAATGAAACATTATAACATGTAAGAGGATATTTTAGAACCGTTTTCATTTTGATTTCCCGAAAAGACCAAAGTCACGGTGAAAAGGTAAACTGGGAATGAGACTAATTATTCTATAGTTACAAAAGGGAACCTTAAGCAGGGTTATCTCGATCGTAATGACACTTGGTGAGCATCAAATTACAACCACAACATTATATTTTTTATTTTCTTAAAGAAGACGAAAAAAACGTTTGACCAAATTTCACCGTTTCAGTATATTTTCTCACGATAAAAAATGTTTTCAAAATTATTGTATATATATATATATATATATATATATATATATATATATATATATATATATACACGTGTGTGTGTGTGTGTTTTGTAAATGTGTCCAAGTATAAAACAAGAAAATTGAGGAGAAAGAGGATCATTCGAAATAAATCCTTTCGAGGTTCAGTTTCATATATCGCTCGCGGGTCATACCAATCAAGTCGTTTATTCCACATTAGAAGATAGCATTTACGCAACTAATCTTACATCAATACAAGTCTTATTCATTCATCGTACCCAAGGCACAAACATTAAGAGTGTTGTATTTAAGCACCATCAAAGATAAGCTTGTGAAATCGATAATCAATCTAATTCAAACTCCTCCTCTATTTGCTACCCAAAGACACTAAATAAATAGAACTGCAGTCTTCTTGTTTTCACCACCATTTTGCTCGAAGGCAAAATCATATCAGAATTTATGCTCATCGCCCAGCCAAAATTATTCATCATTACTTTTTGGAGTCAAGTAATAATTTCTCGGAACGTTATCGTATCACCCAAATCCGCTTTAACGATCAACAATCAACGATATTATGAGGAGCGCAATAGCAAAGAGGATCACAAAATCAGGTGGAATATAAATATATCTCATGACCAACGTAGAGATCCCCCCATATAAATTTAGATCAGCTTCCATGAAACTCTTTAGAATGCTGTCATGTTCTTCTTTCGTTTTTCCGTAGACTGTTATGTCGTCGAGATAGGCAAAAGTCATACCTAGTTTGTTATTGGTTATAAATTGATTCATAAAGCGTTGAAAAGCGGAAACCCCGTTCGTAACACCCAAAGGCAAATGTCTCAATTGATAAAGACTATGACTGGCTTGAAAAGCAGTGTAAGGTCGGCCCTCTGACCATATTTCTATCTTGTGGTATACATTGGATAAATTAATTATGCTGAAATAGTTATTTTTTTACGATATTTGCAACTATATCTTCAATCCTGGGTAGCAGATAAGCGTCCAAATAGGTGAATTTATTTATCGTTATAGAAAAGTCTACCACTATTCGTTTTTTCTCATTTGCGTTTGATGTCACTACCACTTGTGCGCACCAAAGAGAATTACTATTTTCAATTTTTTCTTCTCGAAGTAGACGTTTAACCTCATTTTCGACGAAATCTGCATCTTTGTAGCTGTAATGGTGAGACTTGGTAGCAATTGTAGTGCAATCCGAGGATAAGTTTCTAAACAGATTACCTAGGGGAATCTTTAGTTTAGTCAGTCCACACACATTTAAGGATGATTCTGTGCCCCATGATTTAAGCTAACGCTTTTACGCACTGTTAAAAATGGTAAGCCAAGCGTTTTGAAGTACAGTAGCTTCAGCATTTTCATAAGTACGACCATTCATCAAAACATTAACAATACAGTAACCTTTAAGATTTACTGAGAAAGAAGAAGATGCCATCGAAACCACAGACGGTCTTTCATGAAGTGGGAGATTCATAGCTTGCACTGCAACTTCATTTATAAAATTCTCTGAATTTCCACTGTCAATCAGACTTTGAAGTAACTGAGGATCTACGTTCAATTGAATAGGAACACTAGGCAACAGCAAGCCACTGGTAGCGCAAGTGGAAGCAAGAGTGGCAGAAGATAGTGAAGCAGGACGTTTGGATTTTGACCCACAAACTTTTGAAAAATTCCGAAGCTTCCCATTTTTTTGACAAATTAATTCGCGAGCTGGATAAAGTGTTCAATCATCCTCAGGATAACGACGACCACCAGAATTGGCGCATGTTTACTTCGTTTTTCAAATATTTTTTGAAACAGCTTCTGTAAGTGGAAGGCTAACTTCTTCACATTCTTCTTGTTTACTAGAGGTCATAAATGTACCACGAACAGCCATCACACTACTAGGTACATGACTGGGAGTAACTAAGTATGATTCAGATCTTAGTAATGCTTGCTCTAATGCTTGAGCTTGTCGAGTAGCATCGATTAATGTAAGCTTTTGATTCTCAAGGAGTCGAGCACGAATATTCAAAGATTTTAACCCTCGTATGAAGGAATCCCTGATACTCTCATCGCGGTAGACTGCAGCAGTAACGTCCTGAAAGATGCAATCCAGAGCAAGAAATTGAGAGGTTCAAGGTACTGGTCAATCAAATCTTATCGAAGTTGAATTTGAGTAGAAAGCAAATGTTTGGCATGAATTTCACTGGGAATCTTAATATAGGCAGCTTGCAGCAATTCAATAGCCTTCGAATAATCAGCACAGCCCTCTATTACATCCGCGACATAAGGAGCAATGTATAAGTAGAACACTTCTAACTTGTCTGGTAAATGATCAGTTATTGTAGAAAGGAAGTAGCAGACATTTCTATACCAAAGCTTCCCTTATTTGCCAGCGCGAGGATTCGAAGTAGGTACATCAAACTTCTCAAGTCGTATGACTTTATCCATAATAGTTGATTAAATTGAAATTATAGTTATTACTAGTGGAGAGTATAGCTGCCTTACAAGCTTTTATTGTAAAGATACTAAAATTAGTAACATGAATACATTAACAAATATAAATAAATAAGAGCAATATATAATAATAATAATAATAATAATAAAATAAAAACTGGGTGAGGGCAGTGACAGACTATCAGTATTATGTAAGTTTTTTTCATCATTGTTCCATCACTTTTCCTATTTAACTTAAAGTCTTTTGTGTGGAACGAAGCCTTCTTTGAAATCGAGATAAATAACATCTTCAGCTTTTTATCTTGGCCAAACGTGATAATTTGGCGATCAAAAATGAACTCAGTTCGAGGCTTCTGCGTTGAAGGCGTGTTGTATGTCATCTATTAATTAATCGGTCTCCAGATTCACCACAATCCTATCTATCTCTAACAATGGACTCCAAAAGTTTAACAACGACCGGATCAAGGGAGATGGGGCGATAATTTCCAGGATCAGTCCTTATGCTTTTTGGAAAATTGATGTTACATTTGCCATTTTTTGATTCTTCACGAAGTATTCCATCGCTAATAAACTCTTTAACAATTGTACAACGCGGCTTTAAAAGTGCGATTTCTAATACTTTCTTAATATAAAAACTCATATCATTTCCGGTTATGTCAATAATTAAACGGCCAGTGTCTTCGCCAAAATTTGATTTTGCCTTGTATCGTAGGCATGTAATTTGTATCTTCGACGGTAAAAACATTTAAAAAATTTTCATTTAATATCTTCAGCACCTTGGTCCGGATCGCCACCAAGCAGACCCTCGCTATGTTGAAGGGGCCTCATTTACTCTCTAATTGCTTTACTATTATTTACATATCTATAATAAAAACGCTTTCGCTCGGGTTTTATCAAAGAGGCTAGTTCTTTTTCATGATTCCTCATGTCTGTTGATATGTTTTACAAGGCAGCGATAATAAAGGCATCGGGTTCGATCCTCGATTTTATGATAATTTTCTGGTTTTCGAAATTTTATACAATCGTTTACATTCCCTAATTACAATTTATCCAAGACACCTGGTTTGACCTATTAGAACTTCTATGTTTATCAAGCGCCATTTTGTATTTTATAGTGAAAAAGAACAATGAAAAAAATTATATATTAACTAGGCTTTTCAACGATTACAATTTCATCCTAATTTAAAAGTTTTAAGCGGAAGCGAAAAAGATCAAAATTATAAAATTTAAATTTCCTGAGTCAATGAGAGCTCTCGTGAACATTTTAAAGAGTATTCAGATTGAATTGAATTATATTGTGATTGCTGTTCCCAAGTGTTTCGCGAACGTGTATACTTTCATTTATCAAAATTAAGTCTAAGATAAAATGTTCGCCTATCGGCTCGTCTACCTTTTAGGTAAGAATTTATTATTAATTTATTCTAGAAGTCTATTTCCTGCAATTTCTGCCGCTTCGTTAAGAAAATCTACGCTATTATTTCAAAAGAAATAATATCGTCTCTTCAATTTGGCTTTGTGAACTCGAAACCAGGACGAAATTCATTCTATTTCTAATTATTACCATCTCAATAGCTAAAATATCTGATTGGTAGTTTTCATCGTTGCGACTAGTACGCCCAGATCGCCCAGCGACCCCTTCAGGTGCACACGTAGTTCCATAATAGCTCACTGAGTTCGTAAAATTAGCGTGATCTTATTTTATTTCAATGGAAATATATATTTAACATTACGTTGGCAAAATACAATGAAAATTACAGTATATTTTGCTTGAATAATTTTTTTTAAAACTCACTAATAATGTATTTATATTTCTTAAAAAAAAACCCAGATATTATATGGTACACCTAAAACAAGGCTTCTCAACCTGGGGAGCATTGTACCTATAAATTATCAGATTCGAACTGTTAGAATATTGAGCTTTCTACATATAAAATACTACAAATTTTCTAATACAATACAAATTTTCTAGTTTTAAAATACATCTCATTCTATTGAATGTCGCAAATAAAATAAATAATAATAAATATTTCCTTTTTCTAAAAAAAAATCCAATTATAGTTATATTATTTGTGATGCACTCTTCGACCAAATCTTGGGAGATGGGAATGACATGTAGATATATGGCGAAAAAGTTGCATGGAACAAAACATGTTACGAGCCACTGCACTAATATATACTGTCGTTAATAGCTCACAAGGAGTAGATGACCTCTCCTCCCTCAGGGAGGATGACTTCTCCTCCCTCAGGGAGAAGGTTGCGCAACATAATATATTAAGAATAAATTAAAAATAGCGTATTGTAGGTCTATCTTCACGGTGCAAATAGTTTTCTTTTTTTCTTTTTACGAATAACGAGATCAAGATACGCCAGAGAGTTATTTTAATTGTAAGAGTGAGAGGGAGGAGGTAAACGTTTTGTCGTCAATTTCCAGGAAGGAGAAGGTTCGAAGGCTGCCTTAGGGCCAAAACCGAAAACCTGGAAGGTCCAGTTGAATAAGTTGGTCAAAAGCGACGATGGACATAGCATACATCATTCATGCGGAATTAACATATTTCGAGATCCGACGATTTATTTAGACAATAATTTCTATGGCTGATGTAGAGATAAATTAACGAAATCATCGTTCCAGATGTTTCCATGGATTTATGGATCAAATAGATTTTATGATTAAGCTGCCTTTTAATAATTACATGACTTTTATTTATGAGGATAGTGTCCATTTTATCAATTATAGTAACGACTTGTAAATGACTATAGGTTTGCGCAAGATGGGTTTCATCACTTCTTTGAAAAGTCAATTAATCAGATGAAGTAATAAGGCTTAAAAAGCTGCCAATATGTTAAACTAAAGGAATCTAAGTAGAAGGTGTATACATGGAAGACAAAATAATAGAAAGCTAAAAAAATGGCAAGGTGGACTACAAATGCCGGATATTAAAGAACCACATAGAAAAAACTTGTCTCTGTAAGTAAATAGCAAGAATCCGACGCACAATACGATGGGATCTATAATAAATGAGGCCGGTATTGTAAGTTCGTCTGAAAAGGTTTACCGGGCACCGTAAGGGTTTATTTTGCATCAATGTCCACAAGAGAAGTCTTGGACAAAGTTCCGGAACCATCAGAAACAATCACATTCAATAAAGAAACCGAGTAGAACAACGTAGTTCCTACAAAAAAAAAATGCAAATTGTTTTCCATCGATAACAATCCACCTTAACAAATCTCTATTCCCTAATCTGGGGTATTGGCCTCATATGGCAGAAAAGCAACAAACTACTTATTTAAAAAATTGCCAGGAAAAAAAAAACAATTCTCCTGCGTGGTAAGCTTCGGCCAGGACGTCTCCGAGGTCTGCTACGTGTCCACGACCAAACACCCGGCCTCCGTGATGATGTTTGGATCCTAGGGTCTTTGCCGGTCTTTGTTTCTGTAGTTGTGATGCCAGTATTCACGAATGGAGATCGACCCTTACTAGACCCATATGATTGTATCAGACTCAAGTTTCTAACTAGCAAAATTTCAAAATCAATATTGAAGGACGAATTTATCAAATATTTTGATCACCATAATCTGGTACGTCTGCCAATCAATATACATTCGAAAATATCTGCTTGACACTATAAATTATGTTTAACGAATCCTTTCTATATTTTCTGTCGAATAACGCATGAATTCGATTCTGAATTATTTGTAGTCGTCCTCAAAAATGAAAAAAGATACAAAAGCACAAACTTCATCAACTGCATTTGAAGTCTTGGCGAACAAAGAAAAATAAATATCCCCTGTACTCAGAAATTCTGATTTATCCTTCATCAGGATATAAAAAAAAATTCAATGGTTGGTTAAATGGCAGATGAAAACTAAAGCAGAAAAACATACATATAGTACTGTACATTAGATTTTGACGTAACGATCCTGGGTTAATGGCAAGCAAAGACTTTAAATTCACCCAACAGTCTGGCAAAGCATGAAATAAAGCAGCTCCTGTTGGGTTTCCACAATCTAGGGAAAAGCAAAAAAAGGTCTAAGACACAATGACGTACCTATTATTATGCTCTGAAGTTTAAACAATTTTTAAGTTATATTTAAATACTGGTTCTGAGAATGAAAGCAGCTACATAACATAAACTCTGTATGGTTACTCTCTTTGTCTTAGGCATTTTGTTAATTTTTCTTGGATTATGGCAGCCCTACCGAAGTCATCCCTCGTATTTTTGAGATCAGTAGCTGCGAGTCAGTGTGATTGCATTGTTTACAAAATAACTGTGGCGTATTGTTTATTCATTCCTTTTAAGTGATAACCCCCTTTTAAACAAAATGGATTCAAATGAAGTTGGGAGAAAATGCGATTGCATTATTGAACATTTTTAAAAAAAGAAGTTCACTGCGATCATTTATAATGAAAGAGAAAATATTATTAAAACAGGTAGGCCTACGCCAACACTAGATCTGTCATCCAAAACAAAGTGTTACACTCGCAAATACAATGTAGGCCAATATGATAGAACATCTTGGCTAGCTGGTTGTGCATACTTACAGAATTTATTTGGTTGGCCATGTTTATTATTCAGTAATTATTCAAATGGATTCGATGATTAAAATGATATGCATAAAGCGATTAAAAGGCACGAAATCGCTACCAGTTGCATTATCGATTTATTTAATTAACAATATAGAAGAATAGAATTAAAATTTAAATAAAGTGAGTAGCTTACAATTTTGTATTTAATTTTAATGAACAACATATTTACTTTAATTAGCATATTTATTTTTGTAAAACTTGAAGTGCTTTCTCATCTTCAAAAGTCACGGCACGCCGCTGTTCAGCATTTTGACATTTAGCTTAGCCACAAATCTTACGAAGCTACATATTTATAGGAATTAAAATATGTACATTAGAAACAAGGTTATTGGTTTACCTGAGCGGAACTAATCCAAGCTTTTTCAATTTTGGAGGGTTTTGACCTTCTTGGAGAAATTATTTCCTATGGACACCACGAAAAAAAAAAATAAATAATCGATGAAAGCGGCTACGGTAGATTTAAACAATAAATTACGATTTTGCCCTTCAAATATGCATGTAAAATTTTGAATTGAGGTATCCAAAATTTTCGCTAATAGCAACTTTAAAAATATATCCACGAATCGTTTAAAAGATGATTTGGGTCTCCTTTGTTTTAGGACCAGATTTTCTGACCCGTGGCCAGTCTCATACAACCGCGGTCCCAGTGCAATGACACCATCGAGAACGTAACAACATTCGAAATCTTCAAAAATGTCTCTTTTTGACTTAGGGATACAAATTAATAGGAAGGCAGATGTAGTTCGCGATTCGCAGGACACAGATATTTGGAACAAGAAGCGTTTTTGTGAAAAAAGGACATGAAATATCATTGTGCTTATTTGTTGAAGATGCCACTTGGATCGAGTCGCTTTGACATAGCGCCAAAAGAAGAAATAATAAAGAAGAGTGTGGCACTGCTCCTCCTCTATTGGTTCAGTATTTAAGCTATTGTTAACTGGAAAATCGAAGCAAAACAGAATTGATGAAACAAATCTTTCAAACAATAATAAATTTCATCTACTCAAAGTAAATTTAACTCATAGATTTTCTTTTTCCCTTGTGTTTTTATAACCTAACCTAACCTAACCTAACCTAACCTAACATAATCTAACCAAATCTACCCCAACTTTACCTATCAAAAGTCCTAAGTGTCTTACTGAATAAAATTAGACATTTCAAGGTTTTCAAAAGTGTTAAGACAACCCACTGGGAGACGCGAGATGCTCGTGGCCTCGGAGGAGACCGGCCATGGCAACAAGTTAGAAATGTGGCCCTAAAGCGAATAAGTTTTTGTTATTCAAAAAAGTCATATATTATGTAAGTTGACTAAAATTAGGAGGGCCTTTTTGCTTCTGGAGGTTGTAACTTCATCAAATTCCCAAAATTTCCTTATTTTTTTCTGATACAATCTAAGATCATTTTACGATTGCATGGAATTACTATACAAAAGATTGCCGTGAGATGGTAGAAAGAAGCCCCAATGAAATCACCTGAGTCTGACAGAGAACTCCTATTTTGCTTGCTTTAGAAAACCTCAAGAGAGAGAGAGAGAGAGAGAGAGAGAAGATGCACACATTACGAGGATGACTTGGATGAAATCCATCTTCAAAGTCAAAAGAGACTTGGCATCTAGAGAAGACTTTCCTAACCTTAAATGTTGAGCAGAGAACCTGTATTTAAGGCGTCCATTAACCAATTCTGACATAACATTAAAAACACGAATTTGAACCCCTCACGGGTCTATCGATCTTTTCCATCGCAGTTGTTCTCAGGTACATGAGGTGGCATTCACCAAGAGAGTGACAATGCTTCAATCTCTGTAGCAGTAAGAGGACGAGTAGAATGGAGGAAAACATTGGGGGGAATAGATAGAACCGTGAAGACCCCTAAATAAAGCCTGCCGCAGAGGAGCAAAATAAAGGACACATTGAACTAGCACGCAAAGGGCATCGGAGCCTTTTATCATATAGAGGAAACGTAACTACATATCCAGAGTAACCAAGAAAAGAGGCTACTTGAGGAAGGGAGGGGGAGAGGTCGAGAAGACAGGCCGCTCTCCTTCTACAAAAGATTGATTAATTTATTCTTTATTTATTTAAAAGGACTAAAAGAAAACTAATAAGAGAATCTCCAAAAACTTTTGTCAGAATATGATGAGTTAAGGGGAAGATGAATTGGGTGGCAGAAAAATGCTCAGAATCGACTACAAGGGACACAAGAGAAGAGGATGCTGCGCAGCTCTCCTTATTCTAGGGGAATTCACAACGATACCAGGGATCCTTGTAGGTTATGGTAATAATAATATTTTGCTTGTATCTGGGATTGGAAGAATAGCGTTACCGTCCTCTGGCGTGTGGCTTAAAAGGCAACCAACTCCCGATAGGGGTCACTGGCCTAGAAAGCTGAGCACTAGAAAGTTTTGTTTCTAAAGTTAAGAGTATGATTAATGTATGCCCAATAAGATGTGAGAGATGTAAGAAGTGTGTATGGGACTATCGGATCACAAGAATGTGATGTGTTGGTGCATGGATGAAAAGAAGAGAGAACAGTGTATGGGAAGGGAGAAGTAAGAGTGAAAGTTTATTGTATCAGCCAAAAAGGGGAGAGTATGCGAGAATGCGTCTGAATAGAGGATATGAAGAGAAATGAACACGGGGAAAGAGCAAATGTGTAACAAATTTAAGGAATTGTAGTTAGTAATGCAAGGGTTTTATCCTGGTGTGGTAGAACTGGAAGAGAAAAACAAAATGCTGAAGGGTGGAGAGAAAATGTGCAGTCGAGGTAAAAAAGGAATGGTATGTGCAAACGATTAATTGAGCAGCAGAGAACTTTAGACGAATGAATACATGGAGACGAAAATAAAAGTGAAACGAGTGAGGAAACAAAGTGATAAAGCAGAAAATAATCATGCATTTTCTGGCGTTCTTAGAGGCCATGAGGTAGAAAGAAGAGGCGAGTCTTCAAGTTCAAGGCGCGCTTTAAGGTCCCTAAGGAGGGAGATGACCCATGCAGCACATACGACTATGAGGAACAAGTTGGGGAGAAGATCCAAAGCGGAGGGTTCTACTAGTGGGCTTAGATAGAGCCAGCAAGAAGGAAAGGTAAGAAGATCTATGTAAAATGGGCCTTAAATTGATTCTGTATCGAATAGAGAGCCAGTGCAGATCGCGAAACAGTGAAGTTGAACGAGCGAAACCTCCCCAGTGAAGATGAGCCCCACAGGCCTGTAACGATTTAAACGCGCTGTAGAGATTGAAGAGTGTAAGCCTTTAATGCAGCGAGAGAGGATTAAGTTGCGGTAGTCAAGTCGTGAGGAGACGAAAGTATAAATGGCAATTTCAAAGCAGTTTGGTTGAAAGTTGGAACAGATGCGGCGCAGATTACGGAGAAAGCAGAGGATTTACCATCGTTGGCAACATGAGCTTTGGGAGATAACTGACAAGCAAAGGTGACGCCAGGTTTGTAGCGGTATTAGAAAAGGAGGCATGTGAGGTGCCATGGTTTAGGTCATGATCAATAGTTTTGCAGTGACGGCCATAAACCAAGCTGTTGCACATGAAAGATAGATTTATTTATCATCAGCATACCTACAAATGAAATAAACGACCAAGACAACGCATCAAAATGGCAAGAGCAAGAAGATTAATCTAAAACAAAAGTGGATACTGAGTCTATCCTTGCGGAACACCAAAACGCACTTTCGCCGGCTATAAATCATTAGCAATATAGATATATTGAGCACGAGATGAAAGGTACGAGCAGAACCAATTAAAAGCAGGTCCAGTAATACTCGAGAAGTCACGCAGGCGGTGAAGAGGAACAATGTGGCCAATATTGCCAAATTCCGCCTAGAGGTACAGAAGTACCAGGATGCATGGTTGACCAGCGTCGGTTGCACGGCGAAGGCTGTCCGTTACATACAAGGGAAGGGATTCAGTGTTGTGTCCTGCCTTGAAACCAGAATGAAAGAACATATCTGCGTTAGAGGAGGACAGGTGATCTAGATTCCTGGCTCACACTACACTTGCAAGGTTGAGAGGAAGAGAGTATGGAGAAATTGGGTAGTAGGTTGCAGGTCTGTTTGGTTCAATTTCGGCTTCTTTAGGGTATGGGAAATATAGGCATGTTCAAAGTTAGTTGATACTATTACAGACGAAAGTGAGGTATTGAAAATATCAGTGTAGTTAGTGGGAAATATCATTGAGAAACTGGAGGATTGAAGTGAGAGTAGAGGATAAGAAAATGAATCATTGAGAAAATGAATGAAAATGATGATGCGAGCAAGAAGTTATATTAAAAGCAACTGAGAAAGGTGAGAAACCAAGGAAAGAATAGTTTGGTGAACAACAAGGATAAAAATTGTAGGGTATTGTTAGCATTGTGCAGGTTAAAAGTAGATGGCGAGTGTACTTACGCGAGTTGGATATTGTGGCTATAGGAGATGACGCGAATGTGAATTCGATTGTCTTCGCTAGTAAAACTCGGATGTTGTATCGGCGAATAGAAGATATAAGCACGAAAGCGGTTGCTAGTTGTGTAAGAGGCTCAAAAAATGGAAGGGCAACTGGAGTAGAAAATATTGTTGGTGAAAATGGTAACAAATTGTGGTGATTGTGTTATGGAATTGGCCTGATGGCTCTATTGTAAGGTATTCGAAAATAGATGAATGAGAGAGAACTTGGAGTACTTTATGATAGTACAGATGTGTAAGGATAGAGGAGAAACGTGAGTGCAAACTATATAAGGAGATAAGTCCGCTCTGTTGTAGGGAAAGTGTATGGACAAATTCTGATTGGGCGTATAAGAAGAATAAATGATGGATCGATAAGGGATAAGAAAGGTGCACTTAGGACAAGATTGGGTTAGGTGAAACAAGTATTCGCACTATGACATCGAACTGATAAATCGATGGATAAGAGATGCAAAGTGTATGCTTGGTTCATGAACTTGGTAAAGCAAATGATCATGTAGACAAGAAATCATTATGGCATGCGCTAAGAATGTATGGAGTTAGTGGTAAAGTGTTTGATGAGTCGTTGAACATTTATGTTGAAAGTAAGGCTTGTGTTCGGGTGAAAAGTGGCCGGATTGAGTAGTTTGCCATACGTAAGGGAATAATACAAGGTTGTGTGGTGTAGCCATAGCTATTTAATATCCTTATAGATGGAGTACAGAGAGAAATACGAATGGAAATGAGAGAAAGATGCTTGAGATCGATGAGAAAGGGTAGGAATGGGTCCCACTAACCCCTGATGACAGGCGTTAGTGGCTGAGAGTGAAAACGATCTGAAAGTGTTGATCGAAAACTTTGGCAGGTATGAGTGAAGATGGGGCTAAAAGTAAATAAAAGAAAGTGTTAGATAGGGGTATATGAGGTGAGAATAGAGTAGGGTGTGATATTTGAGTCTGGACGGTAAATGATAATTGTAAAAATGAAGCAGATTGCGACCACATAGCTTTAAATGGTAGTATGGTCTCGGACAGTGCCAGATTAAGACCCTGCTAGCCCTAAGGTGCATTCTGAAAAGTGGCCTGAAAATATACATACAAAATATAAACTCAGGAGGTTTGTACAATTTTAAGTTATGACCTATTGTAAAATTATTACTCAAATTAAAAAATGCTCTTACTCCTGTTAGCAAGTCATTTGAACATTAATTGATTACTCTTTATTATCAAATACATTTTACATAAATTACATCACAACTTTGCGCACTTTTGCAACCGCAAATTCATCAATTAATTTTTTGGTGTCAACTTTACGCAGTAAATCACTTTCAATCGTTTCACGTCCTTAATTCTTTTCAGCTGAAAAAAAACCCGTTCCATTGCGCAATTTGTAGTCATTAATGATAAGTAAATTTGCAGTGCTAGTTTCGTGTTTCGAAAAGCAGAAGAGACATCAGTAGTGTGGAACATTGTAAACATTTTTTGTGTACTTCCAGCATCGATATATTCATAAGACATAGAGCCATACTGAGTCAAAACGCCAAACCTCTGTAGTACTCTAGAATATGCCTCAATACTTTTTTGCAGTGCACTCTTGAGTTGATCGATGATGAAATAAAAGGTGTTAACTTTAAACTTTTCCTGGCCAAACCTCCCTTCCAGAACATCTGTAGCATCCCCATCATTAACATTATTCTTACGTTTAGGCACTCGCCGACGTTCAGAATTGTATGTGCTGCATCCACTGCGTTTACTTGCCTTTTGTTCATAATAGTTAAATTTCTCTCGGCATTCATCTAAGAATGTATCCAAGCTCTTCAGCAAACCAATAGCGGGTGTTAATTCGATGGTCGGCCTTGCAGTAATTAACAACAGCAGTTGAAACGCTGCAAAATATCATTCCATAGTTCACACCTTAAGGCAAATTCAATGGTGTCCATGTAGTTTGCCAGTGAACCTGCTTTATTTATTGTGCCACCGTTCTGAGTAGCATCGTCAAAGATCTCCTGCAGAGCACTTTGAAACTCATCGTACCCCTTTAAAACTGCTTTTGTGGCATCAGACTGCTCAGGCCACCACAAATACTGTAGGTGTTTCGTAACTAGGTATTCAGGTTATTTTTCACGTGATTTAACAAGACATACCAACGATGTGTTGATGGAACAAGGAATGAATACAAACTTCCCAGGAATTGAAAAAAGAGAAACTGTAGCAACGCAACAATCCAGTCTAGAAAGTGGCCTGCGCAAGGAGTATCGTATAATCCACTAGACTGTTCTTGTTTTCAAGATTTGCTGCATGCAACTATATTTACCAGACATATTACTGGTATTATCGTAAGTCTGACCATGGCAATTTTCAAAGTTGATTCATTGATCTCTTAAGTATCGAAGCAAAGTGTCAGCTAGATAGATTCTGTCCTGTGTGACTGGAGATTGGGATGAAGTCAAAAAACGCTCCACTGGCTGGTGATCCACCATATTTACGTAGCGCAGAATGATGGTTAAGTGTTCAGAATGTGGAATATCTGGAGTAGAACCCAAAGAAACTGAAAAGTATCATGACTTGGCAATCTCATCCTTGATCACACTAAGAACTCGCTTACTCATCATAGTAATTAGTTCTTCGCAATTTCATCACTACCTCGAAGAGCCATACATCTTTCACAGAGAAAAATAATTGTTTCAACGCAGCGTGACAGAATGTTTTTTCCAGTAGTTGGTCTGCTCCAGCATGTTTTGATATAACCGCTAATCAACTCGCCCAGCATCAACATTGCGTTGACGCAATGACAGAATTGACTTGGTGTGCTTTGGACTGGTTTCATGCGCTTTTAATTACTGAATCATATTCTTCTAATTTGCAATTCCTTGCCCAGAAAGCTGTACATAATCAAGCGAAAACAGAACGCCAGTCACGATCAAATCCCTCACGATTCGGTAAAATCCGTTTGAAGGCACTGGAATTTAAAAGATGATTCACACCAGAGAATTCCTGCTTTGCTTCTGGATAGCTGTCTGCCAAGTTTCAAAATGGTTTGCTCCCATCAGTCTGATGAAAATTTCACCTAAATGATCTGTTATGTCACCTAAAACCCCAACATCAGTTGGAATTGTTACTGAAGCGGTGTTAGTCCTGCCTTCGATAGCGTCAGATAGTCCGACTTCAATAGTAGGCTCCTCGTGGTGTCTGTCCACTTGTGATGAAGGCGAAACACAAATATCAGTAGAACCAGTAGCATTTTTCTCAGTGACACATGAAAATATTAAGTTAGTTTAGCTATCCTTTTGAGTTTCTTATCTTCATTGTGTTTCTTCTTCTCCAACTTCTTTGCTTACGAATGAAATTACTCTCAATGAAATAATTATAATATATTCATAAATTATTTATACGCGACATAGTCCAAATCAAATTTCTCCTCTGAGTACTGTTAATGGTGTGTAATTTTTACATACCAGTACACCACTGAGAGCGAAATTGGTGCCTCTCTCTTTCAATCTAGATATAGGAAACGAAAGTTTCTTTTTTATCAATTTATTAAAACAATTAAGAAAATTCTGATTACAAAATGTATTGTAGAACATATGGAAGCAAATACGTATTGTAAAGAATTGTAAATATCTGTAAAAATATTAATACTTATGAACAAAATGGATGTAGAAAATTGAGTTAAATCATGGGGCAGTGAGCAATATAAGAAAAATACACAGGATAAATCTCATTATAAATACAGAAAGAAAACAGGGTGTGTACACACTTCATTCGGTGTGCGTCAAGGATATTCACAGATATCTCTGATTCTAAAGTCAGACGAGGAGTCGTGATGCTGCAGGAACGACTTCCAGACCTATTGACGGCTATACAGCTTTTGGCTGTACTTCCAGTAAACCTTTGATGCCCTGGGAAAAATATAGCTTCACAGGTTAAAATATCCTTAGGCTATTACAAAAATCACAAGAATAAATAATTCATTATCCTTCCACTCATCCTTTACTAAGGATCAGGATTCCAGAAATTATTCTTCTGAAATTATTACTCTTAAAGGAACATTTAATTTAATTTTACACTCACAATATAGATTAAGCTCCTGTAACTGTTTACCAAATTTAACATAGTTACTTCACAATTAAAGATTGAATTACAACTCTTGTAATCATTTAACTACCTATAACCTTAACTTAACACATGGGAAATAACTATGCACATAAAATACAATAATATGTAGCTATATATATCATATAATATAAGACTAACCAGGCAATGGCTTCGCTACTTAGATTAAAATTTAAAATCTAAAAAAAAGCAGCAATGGTTAAATTTTTATCAATTTTCTGAACTTCACCAATTATAATAATTTTACTATTTGTAATTCTTTGGTTTAAAAAATTCATAAAATTTCGATACTTATATTTATTTCTGGACTTTACCATTTTGTTTTTTGATATTATAAAAGAATTATTAAAAATAACTTTGATAAAAAAAAGTCATAGCCAAACTGAGATGAAATTATTATTCAAATACTCAAAAAATCCCCTTCTTAAATTATAGAGTTAGTGAAAACCGCATATTAATGCTCATAATGGTTCATTACCATGACATCCATGTAGACAAGCAACGAACTTCGTGGATGTTCTTCCTTGCCATATCGTCTATACATTTATTCTAAGAGCCCTCTCACCTTAACGGGCACTTCAACTTAGGCACGCATGAGTAAGTTTCGGGTGAAGCTCCTTCAAAGTTTCTTGTAATACGTGAAAATTTGCAGCTTCTGGTCAAGATAATTTCTATCATTTAAATATAATAATTAATTCCTGAAATGAAAAGAAAAGAGAACTTAACATCAAATTTCTAGTAGACCCCCATCAGAGAAGGGCATATAACATGCAATTTTCGTACAACATGAAAGGTAGCTAGAAGCATTAGAAATCAACAAAAACACTAACATTAAGCTTCAACATGATCTAGAGAGGATTAATTAAATAATATTGATTTGATATGAATAGGCGTATTACTTATTACTAAAATTAATTCATGATACTAAGCACTAGCATATACAATCTAAATAAATTGCTGTACATAGATTTTGAATACCTTTTGTAAATAGATTTAATATATTTTGTGCGTAGTGTATTTTGACACCTAGATAAACCTTGCAGAGATCTTATTTCTCTGTGAATAAATGTTCTAAATGATTGGGACGTTCTTTACCATTCAAATTTTTTTTTTTTTTTTTAAGTAAAATGATATATATTATTAGTCGCGTGCGAGTCTAGTCGCGAGCGAATCTACATCTCACTATGTCGGTCATTCGGTCCCCGTTTTGCTTTTTTTTGTATTTTTGTAATAAAATCATAACTATTCGGCCGATTCTAACGAAATTTGAAACTCTTATGTTGTTTTACATTTTCTTTCGAATGCTATAATGGCCAAAGTCCTCCCAAGGTTAGCTCGGGAATTATTTCGTTTTGGAAATAACATCATAACTATTTGGCCGATACTCTGCTAGACTAGACTAGGCAAGCCTAGAATAGGCTATACTATGCTAGGCTATTATAGGCTAGGCTATACTTTGTTAAGCTATGCTAAGATATAATGTACATGGGTAAGATATACTATGCTAATTTGGGCTATAAAAGGCTATGCTAGGATAGCATATAGTGTGTTAGGCTAGGCAATACTAAGCAATTCTTGACTAGGGTATAATAGGATAGTATAGGCTATACTTGTATAGGATAATTAATGCTAGGCTAGGCTAAGCTATACTAAACTACACTAGGCTAGATAGGGCTATACTATGCTATGCTAGACTACGCTAAAGTATAATAGGCTAGGGAGGGCTATGCTTTTCTATGCTAGGCTATGCTAGGTAATACTATGTTAGGCTACGATAGGCTAGCTAACCAAGGCTATAATAGGCTAAGCTATACAAGGTTATTCTAGTCGATGATATGGTATGCTATATTAGTCTAGGACATACTGGGCTATAATATGTTACGCTTGGCTATATTATGTTAGGTGTGGTTATGCTAGGATAAGGTATACCAAGCTAGCCTGTAGTATGCTAGGCTAGGCTATACTATGCAAGGATATATTGGCTAGGCTAGGCTATCCTATGCAAGGATATATTGGCTAGGCTATAGTAGCCTATTCTAGCTTGGCTATACTAGGCTAGGCTACTCTAGGCGACGCTAAGGTACCACATAGGAGACTAGTTCATAAATTAAAAAAGATTGGGGTATGTGGGGGTGTTTCAAATTGGATAGCTGAGTGGCTGAAAGACAGGAAGCAAAGGGTAGTGCTAAATGGTGTAAAGTCAGAGTGGAGGGATGTATCATAGGGGTTCCTCAGGGATCAGTTCTCGGTCCATTATTATTTGTCATCTATATAAACGATCTTGGGGAGGCAGTTAATAATAAAGTGTCAATTTTTGCGGATGATACCAAATTAGCAGCTGTAGTTAAAGATATTGATGATAATTTTAAAGTGCAGGGGGATTTAAATAAATTGTTATCCTAGGCACATAAGTGGCAAATGACTTTCAACCTTGATAAGTGCATAGTTATTAACATGGGAAAAGATAATAGAGAATTTAACTATGAAATGGATGGGCATTGGCTGAGCTCAGTAGAGGATGAGAAAGATCTAGGAGTAGTAATAGATAAGTCATTAAGGTTTTCTAAGCAGTGTATTGAAGCAAGAAATAGGGCAAATAGAGTGCTGGGTTTCATTAAGAGAAATGTCAGTTACAAAAGTAAAGAGGTTATTCTTAAACTCTATAACTCTTATGTTAGGCCGCATCTAGAGTACTGTATACAGGCATGGTCCCCACATTTTAGACACGATATTAACCTTCTCGAGTCAGTGCAACGGAGGGCAACAAAGATTATTCCTTCCCTGAGGCACCTTGAATATATAGATAAACTGAGGGTATTAAATATTGTCTCGTTCGAAAGGAGGTATGTGAGAGGGGATATGATTGAGCTCTTTAAAAAATTTTCTGGGATACTAGACTTCTGGAACAAATTGCTGCGGAGGGTAGTAGGTAGTCCAAATTTAAATGTATTTAAGAGTAGGTTGGATGAGTTTATGGGGAGGGAAGGTTGTGATGGTTCCTAAGTTTTGTATATATTAATATGGTTTGTATATATCTATAGCTGCATGATTTAGTTCTTGACAAGCCTTGATTGGTGATACCCTTGTTTCTGGACGCAATCCTCTGGATGTAGTTTTTCTGGGAGTTTGGGTGCCTTAAAAAAGAGGCCGTTTGACTCGGATGACCTATGATGAGCCCTTGTGTCTTTTGTCATCTGTTATATTATATTGTGGGGCACTTTGATTTTGTCTTCCCCTGGTGATGCTGCTTTTTGTGGGTGGGTTTTGACGGATGCGGATGACCTTTGATAGGCCCTTGTGGCTTTTGTCATCCGTGAAATTATGTTATGTTATGTTATGTTAGGCTTGGCTCTGGTATGCAATGCTAAGCCATACCTGGTTTGGCTAAGCTATAGTAGTAAGTTAGGCTACACTAGGTAATGCTACGCTGTCTAGGCTAAGCTAAGTTATACTATAATATGCTAGGTTAGACTAGGGTCTATTAAGGTTAGGCTATATTAAGCTAAGGTCGGATAAAGTAGGCTATACTATGCTAGGTTATACTAGGCTAGCTATTATACTAAGTTAGGCTAGGTTATGCCTGGCACAGCTAAGGTATTCTATTTTAGGCTAGGCTATCCTATGTTTGGCTAGGCTTGGCTATACATGCCAAAGTCAGGGTAGGTTATACTATGCTATGCTTGGCTATGATATACTATGTTATACTAGGTAAGTTTAGACTAGGCTATTCTAGGTTATACTAGGCTATGCTATGCTATACAATACTACACTATGCTAGGCTAGGATATTCTCTACTATGCTATGCTAAAGTATGTGCTATACCAAGCTATTTTAGGCAAGGCTACACTATGCTATGCTATTCTGTGCTATGCTCTGCTATAATATACTATGTTATGCTATATTATGTTATGTTATACTATGCTGTGCTATATTATGCAATTCTGTGCTATGCTATACTATGATATGCAATAATATTCTATAATATACTATGTTTTAATCTGTTATGGTATATTATGCTATACTATGGAATACTGTGCTATTAATGTGTGTCAATCTTTTCAACCTTCTAATTACATAAATGAGGGGTGCTCAAAATTTGTAGCCCTACTTATGAATTCTAAAGTTTTTTTTATTTTATATAATTTTAGTTCTACTTAGTTAGCTACTTAAAACTTTTGACTTATTTTTGTTATCTTGGGGAATTAAATGACTATTATTATATTAATAATTATATTTATTTCACTTTTTTTTTCTTACTTCACCGTTTGAAACATATTTATTACTGTGCTGAAGATTACGTGGCCTTCAGTACTACCATCCTACCAGTGGGATTTGACCTACAATTGCTTTTAAAATTAGGCAAGACTGGCGACATTCACACATTTGAACACCTTAATGGAAAATAGCAGAGTTGTTGCCATCTCTATTCTAAATTCTGGTTGACGTTCTGAAATGTGGATGTGAGAAACTACCCAGCAGCCAATCTTGCAAAGGATATTTACCCTAAAGTGCTTGAAAAGTGGGAACGAGGGAACAGTTCTTTTTCTAGCCCCCGTTGTAAATTTAAGAGTCACAATCTTAAACAGATCCAAAAGAACTGGAAGCAGGCCAAAAACATATCCCGTTGGAGAGGAGAGCTACAGGCCTAAAGCACTTTCATTACAAAACTAGACAACCTGTTGATATCCTCAGGCGCAAGTGCAAAATTGTTTTTGGCTGTTAATTTGGCTGTCTTGGTTGCAAAAACGAAACTCAAATTAATTTAAATCCCCTACGGAGATGAAGATCTCTGTGAAGGAACTGGCTTTCATTAAAGGTGAGAGAGAAATGACTACTTCCTTTGGAGCACATCACGGCTGCTTTCGAGATTAACTTGAGTAAAATTCGCAAGTCATGAAGTAAAAGGGACAAGAAGATGAAGGAAAAAGAGTTGCTTACTATAAGTAGGCTAATGTTTTAATGTCATTAAGTGAAATAATTTTCTCTCCTGAAGAAAATGAAGAACAAATAACTAAAGTTCAAGATGGAAAGAATTGAATTTATGAAACGACATTAAAAATACCAACTACATCTTCAAATTCCATTAAATAGCAACCTGGGAAATGTTTTTTGGGGGGTGGGGGCAATAACATCATAACTATTGGGCTGATTCTAACCAAATTTGAAAATCTAATATTGTTTTACATTCTCTTTCAAATAATAATATTGCAAAGTCCTCCCAAGGTTAGCCGGGGAATTATTTTGTTTTGCAATAACATCATAACTATTTGGCCGATTCAAACGAAATTTGAAACCCTTAAGGTGTCTACATTCTCTTTCGGATGATAGAATTGCCAAGGTCTTCGCAAGGTTACTCGGGGAATTATTGAAAGTTTTGAAAGTCGTAAGGTCACAAATCAGAATAAGTGAGGGCACGCGAATTTTTGGTCAGCAGACCTTATTTACTTTATTTTTGGTGGCCTGCATTTTTAGCTGGGCCTAAGGCAATTAATTTCCTTGTTTGCCAGGTGGTTAATCCGGCACTGGTCTCATTGGCGATCATGGCGTTGGAAATGCTGAGTGGAAACTGTATGGGAGTATGTTGTTGTCTCCGTTGGTGTATATGAAAGCGACAAGGTAGAGAAGGAAAGTTTTAGAGTCAAAATCGTACAAATAGATATCTTGAGATGGATGCTTGGTATGTGAAGGGGGGATAAAATTAGGAGCAACTGAGTAAAGGATGGTTATAGTGTGATGAAGGGTGTAGACAGGTTGCTCTGAGGTTCAATGAAAATATGAGAAGAATGGATGAAAATATACTTGTGAAGAGAATATAAGAGACTAAGTGTCTGGGTGTGCGAATAGTTGGAAGACCGCGTAAACGTCGGAGTGATTAGATCAATGAGAGTTTAAGAGAGAAAGGGTGATTGAGGAGCAAATGTATGATATAGCATCTGATAGATGTACATGGAGGGATGCGAGGCGGAAATGGTGGATGGTTTTATGTCTGGGAGGGCGGGTATTTTTAGTGGAATTGATGCGTAACGATTTCACTTTGTGGGAAATCATTTTGGGGGTTTTGAATTAATAGTAATAATAATTTACTCTCAAGTCATCGAAACTACCCAGTTTTGAATACACTAACACCTTCACACAGATCCAGACTCTCTCTATAGCCACCTCCTCCCCCAACTTAAATGAATCACTATATCCATCTCTATCCTATATATATATATATATATATATATATATATATATATATATATATAGTTATCTTTATCTTTTCCTCTACATTTGAGATTTAAGATTTAAAAGGCGCTAATGTATCTTAGATGAGCGCTTTTTGAGGTCTTCATGAGGGAGGTGAAATGCGCTGTGTTGATTATTGTTGTGTTTGGCTGAATGCCTAGAATAAGAGTGGTTATTAATTATGCCCTGTATCAGAGAAGTACATAAATAAATCTTAAAATTAAGAAATAAATTATTGGTTAAGATGGTGCACCCGTTATAAATGTGAGCTAGGA
Organism: Ceratothoa steindachneri; assembly: GCA_963969495.1. Classification (NCBI taxonomy): domain Eukaryota; kingdom Metazoa; phylum Arthropoda; class Malacostraca; order Isopoda; family Cymothoidae; genus Ceratothoa; species Ceratothoa steindachneri. The sequence goes on from OZ018318.1 coordinate 53,423,822, forward strand.
AGATTGTATATTTGAGATCAAAGAGAATAGTTTCGTATAATTGGTTGGAGATAACCGAGGCGAACGTATAGAAGAACAAACAGATAGAATAAACAATTGGCAAAAAAGAAACATGGATGATTTCGGGGAAAATAGGAATGTGTTACACAGTCTGCTACACATCCTCGTGGGATGTGTATTATAACCATGGTTCGCTACAACATATTACGATATAACCAAATATACACACACAAGTGAAAACTCACATCGGACGACTAACGAGACACGGTGTGGCAATTATGTTTTCCTTCAACATCTCTTCTAGCGACTGCCAGCTTCCATATAGATGCTGAAATTAAGAAGAATTTTCTTTAGCCTAAAAATAGTCTAAGTAAATTAAAAACCAACATAAAACCACAAAAAAAACAAAAGACTCCACAATCATGTGTTGGAAAGAGGCTTGCTTCACTCGGGGACCGAACATGACCCCCCCCCCCTCCTAACACCACCACCACACACAATGAAGGAAGTTCGCCTCCTCCCAAAATTTTAGAGCATTCTTCTAGCGACTATCAGCAAGGGCATATCAGTTGAAGCTATTTATAAGCCAACTTTTAGGTTAATTTAGAGGACTAAAATACGGGACAAGACATGAAGAAAAATAAAAAGGAACAGACCAGACATACAAAAAAACAACGCACAAAATAAATGCGGAAAGGCACACTCAGACACCGGAGGTTAGGCCTCATCCTTTAGGGGGCCCAGCGAGCACTCAACACTTCATTAACCTAAAGCCTATGAAGGAAGCCTACCTCCTCCAAAAGCACAATGCCACAATCGGGTGTAAACGAACCGGCCGTCCCGAGCATAAGAGACAAGCGGTAGCGACCCCGCTCATCCCAGTACCGGAACATGTTGCGCGCGCGAAGCTTCCCCAGACTGAGACATTATGCAAGAATGTGCCGGACAGTCTGGGAAACCGAGCAGTCGTCGCAATAAGATTCAGGGGTGAGCTCCATCAAGTAGCGCTGCGTATCGCGAGTCTGACTGATTCGCAGGCGACAAAAAACGACCTGAAGCCGTACACAAGAGTTGCGGCGCGATGGCCCACAACGTTATATTCCCCACGGCCATCTCTCATTTTATTTGCCATGCAACTCGAATGACTAACCTGATTCCTGTCATATAGTTAAGGGAAGAGAGTGAAATGATGGTCTGGTGGCCAGACTGTTTGCTCGAGCTCATCAGCGCGCTCATTTCCTGCAGTCAATTCATGGCCATGAACCAATTGAAGATATTCTCGACACCCTCCCAGCTCACAGCAGCCGTAGCATTATAGATACTACGAATGAAGGTAACAGGAGATTCTAATGTCTTGAGGCCACTCACTGCGCTGTGTGAGTCGATATAGATCATAAATTCGTCTCCAAACAAGGGAAAGATTTGATGGAAGTAGACCCCCTCTTCGGATTTGGAGCCATCCGTGTAAACTGGTACGGCTGGAGCGTGACACAACATCCGTTCCAAGAAATGCGAATGCAGTACTCTCGGTAATGTAAAAACTTTGAGAGCAGATGCTTGGCGACAAACTTTCAAAAGTGGTACCCTCCAGGGTGTCATCATATACAGAACCAGTGGCAATACCGGCACAAGAGCTACGATGAGCTTCCGGAGATGTTTCCTTGCCCTAAACACAAATGGCTTAGGTTATGATTGGCGTCTTCCGCAGCCATAGGCACCGTTGAGATCGGTCGTGCACGAAATGAGAACCGTTCGCAACTGAGAGAGACGATAGGCTCGCTCGTACAAGCGCATAATGCGCTATGCACGGCGTAAAACGAGTGACATCTCCCCATCATCTACAAAGAGGCTCTCTACAGGGTATGTACGGAAGGCACCAATCGCCAAACGGAGCCCAATGTGGGAGATCGAATCAGCCTTCAGCAATTCCAACTCCATTAATGCAAAGAACAAGGTGGGGAACAGTGTTTAATGTTCGATGGAAGTAAGGAATGAAGTAATATAAACCACGGGGAACAAGTTCGTACAAGAAGTACCTACACTCCAAAGTACACACTTGAATTCTCCTCATTGTGTTGTTCTTAAAAAAGCAAGAAGCGTACGATATCGGATGATTATATGGGGCCTATTATTTAGTACTAAATGTGTCTACTTATAATATTTCCTTAATTCAAAATGTCCTTTCTAGAACTACTTACGTCCCGAAAGTTTAGAGTTCGTATGTCCAAGTCTTGCACTTCTTTCAACGAATCTGTTCGTAGTAGTGTAATAAATAATAATACTAATAATAATATACTATTATTACTACTACTAATAATAATAATAATGTTTTATATGGCACCCGTCGTTCATCGACTAGGAGAGGGCCTGGGAGAAGAGGTGGGCTTTCAGAGCCAGCTTGAAAGCTGTATGCGAGGAAGAGTGGGGTATGCGAAAAGGCAGAGCATTCCACAGCTTAGACGCACCTACAGAAGACACGATCACCTGCACATCAGAGACGAGTGCGAAGTAACGAAAGCAGGAGGGGCACTTCCCGAGCGAGGGGCTCTTTGTGGACTCCGAAATAAGTTCATCATTAGCGGAAGCATTTGTTCGGACGTATTGCATGGCCGCATAATTTCCTTAATTTTCTTTCCTTTCATTGTCTCTTTCCGTTGTTTTCTTTCTCTTCTTTTCTATCTTAGTGGCAAGGCCTCCATTGGCTGACCTTATACTTCCACCAATCACGTTATTTTCACGGGTTAAAAGAATTATTGTGGCTATCACCAAATTCATCACCAATTTTTTATTAGTCTATAACATAAGCCTATTTTCTGCATAGTGAATATTCCACTTCTTACATGCACTACACCTTTATTACACACGGTGAGTAATAGAAACAATTTGAGGGTGCGGGATTAATACAGTGTTTGCATTTGTGAAGTGACAAACTATGTTTTCGACTGTAATATGCAATTAATTGGCAATTTCGTAATAAAATACCCCAGTAAATTAAAAGTAAATCATCTTGTTGTATTCACTATAACCCCAACTCCCCCTCCTGTTGGTATGGAGTTATTTTCAAATGTATAATTTCATTCGTTTGTTTTCTTCTAACGAGCAGATATTTTCCCTCTCTCATTTATTGCGCAATAGCAACGAGGCCACACCGCGCAGAAACTTTGTAAGGAGAGATGTGTAAAGTAGTGAAGTTGGGGGAAGTGAAAATGTGTAAAAGGTTTAGAGCCGCATATCCACTCGCAGGCATTGGGATCGGATGGGCACATATGACTCTAGATGTTACCTGCCGCTTGTGGGTGCGTAAAAGGATAGATAAGGAAAAGAAAGATGGGGGAGGGAGAGAAGGGGAAAAGGGTGGCAAGAAGGCAGGTATGTTAAACCTACCACCCCAAACGGAATCCAAAGGGAAGAGCGAATCACCCCGGCCCACTATCCACACCAAGGATGAGAAGACGCAAACGGGTTGGCGACTAGCCTGCAATATTAGCCACATACCAAGAAAATAGGGAGGAGTTTGTAAAGAAAGTAGCGAAAAGGAGGTAGAATGAAAATAGCTTTAAGGAATAAATCCCAGGTAGTTTCAATAACGACTGAAACTACCCAAAGCACTGGAGCCAGGATGGAATGCCAATATATAAACAAATAAACGACCTATTTTATAGTACAAATAATATTAAAAATGTAGTAACTTTATGATTTATTTAAATAACAAATATTTGAAAGGCTTAATACACCGCGTTCCACATACATTTATTATTTTCAAATTCTTCGAATGATATAATAACAACAACAATAATTAGGACTAAGTACCGCACCACATTGGCATGAAGAGCCAAATTGGCGTGAAAAAATGTTGGATGGCTTTATGCTGTATTGGACGTAAGATGGGATAGTTTTTAATGAAGCGCAACGACCACTTTTTTCAGACATTCCGTTAATTTAGGTTTCTAAGAGATTTACAAAAATATGTAGATAAGAAACAAGTTGCCATGTTGTAGAAAAAATCAAATATAATCACATTCACACTTCAATGACTGGCCAAACACCTTCCCCTTATAAAGCTAAAGAGGCTTAAAGATTATTATGGTAAGCTTTGGGCGTCAGCGGAATTGAGAGCTCTACAAGATAAAGTGGGCTATTTGAAACAGAAAATTCCGCGTGAAAGAAATGTGCTAGTTATTACCTAATTAGATAATTAGTAAAATTAGAGCCTGTTATTACATTTAATAATTTAATATGTTATTATTTGAAAATATTAAAAATGTAAGAAATAGAAAAATAAATGCGCTTATACCTGTGCGATAAGTGTGATTGAATATGGTAGGCTATTTTAAAAGAGTTAGGCTATTGGAAATAAATACCTTTATTATATTTTCAGTCGTACATTATTACTACAAATAATATTTAGCTTGAATGATGGAAGGACAGGAGTAATTGAGGGTATTACAGTTATATAAATTTCCTTATTATTAATATGACGAATGCGAGGGTTTTAATCAACTTGGGAAGAGCCAAAGAGGAGGCTAACCACGCCTTTTTTGGCAGGGGGCTACGGGGAAACCCTACGCTAAAAATATGATTTTTTTTCTTTAAAATTATCGAAGAAAACTCAAGTTAAAATTCTTTAGGTAAAGTTATTAGTAGGTCAGAATTATTATTTCTTTTAAATTGGTGTTCATTAAGAAGTCTATTGAAATTTGGGGCACGTTTTTGAGAGTCACCTTGTATATGGGTTATGTATGGTCAGCTGAAGAGAAACACTACATATTTGAGCGAAGTTAACCCGATTATATCACTGGTCAAAAAATCTTTTTGAAATCTCAGTTGCATAAGATTATTTTACTCATTCTTACTGTTTTTGACCTGCTAAATTCAAATCTGAAAACGGTTCAGCGATACATGCAAATTAAGTTTTTCATTCTAGTCGTTTGCGGTCAAATTACTTACACGTTTATGTTATCAACAGAGATATTAAAATTGTTTTGTTTTTCTTTCAGATCTGATCGTGGCTACAAGGAAACGTCAATGTGTGAACAAGCCGGACACGTTCTGCCATTTTTGTGGATGCTTCACGCTTATTCGTCAAAGGCGTAATATAACATCATTTGTGAGGCGTACTTATAAAGCGTACTTTGGACTTACTCTTGGCGACCAAGACAAGAAATGGGCCCCACATACTGTTTGTCATAACTGCGAGGAAATGCTGCGTGACTGGACAAAAGGGAAACGTAAGGGTTTACCTTTCGGAATTCCCATGACCTCGCGAGAACCGACGGACCACACAACTGACTACTATTTTTGTCTGTTCAATACAAAGGGCATTGACATTGACACAAAATCTCATATCTTAGTATCTCCTCATCAATCCGACCTACTCTGCATTCTGATGAGCTCTCAATCCCAGTTTTTAAAGGATTTCTTCAATCTGAAAATGTGGATAGTGACCAAGAGCAAGAGAATGCTGATGAAAGTCACGAAATACTTTCAGAATCCGGCGATCCTTCTTATGAGACCCCAGAGTCATTAACTCCTCAACAATTTAGCCATAGCCAGTCAGATCTGAATGACTTTGTGCGTAATTTGGGTCTCTCCAAAAATGCAACTGAAGTGTTAGCCTCCAGGTTGCAAGAAAAGAATCAGCTGAGCCATACAACTAAAGTTTCATACTTGCGAAAACGGGAGCAGGTTTTTGTACCATTTTTTACAGAGGAGAATAACTTTGCTTATTGTCATAATATCTCAGGTCTTTTCCAGGAATTAGGGATGCCAGTATACAATCCAAATGACTGGCGATTATTTCTAGATAGTTCTAAGCGCAGTTTGAAGTGTGTTCTACTTCATAATGGCAATGTCTATGCAGCTGTCCCAATTGGACATTCTGTGTATTTTTTACAAGAGGAACATAATGACATTAAAACTGTGATTGACCTACTTAAATACCACGAGCACAAATGGACAATCTATGTGGACCTTAAAATGGTTAATTTCCTCCTAGGTCAGCAAAGAGGATTTACAAAGTATCCCTGCTATCTTTGCATGTGGGACAGCCGAACTCGAGAAAAGCACTGGAACCAGAAGGAGTGCTCCATACGTGAGACTCTTGAAGCAGGTATGCCAAATATTGTCAACGATCCAATTGTCAGTCGAGAAAAGATCATTTTTCTTCCGCTCCATATCAAGTTAAGTTTGATGAAGCAGTTTGTAAAGGCGTTGAATACTGACGGTGAATGCTTCCAACAGATATATTCTGTCCTCCCTGGTTTGTCCTTCGAGAAGATCAAGGCAGGTGTTTTTGATGGACCACAGATTCGTGCACTTGTACGTGATCAAGAATTGCCAAATAGATTAACGACAAGGAAAGTACTGCATGGCTTTCATTTATGGTGGTGATGGCAACTTTTTGGGTACTAAAAAGGCTGACAACTATGAAACTTTCGTAGCTAATATGTTGTCAGCTTTTCGCCATCTTGGATGTAACATGAGTGTGAAACTCCATTACCTGTACAGTCATCTTGATAGATTTCCTGAGAACCTAGGAGCAGTAAGTGACGAGCAAGGCGAGCGGTTCCATCAGGACCTCAAGACCATGGAAGAGCGTAACCAAGGGAGATGGGACAAACATATGATGGCAGATTACTGCTGGAGCATTAAACGAGAATGCCATGAGACAGTCCACAAAAGCGGAAATTCATGCCTGAGTAGACTGCAATTGAACTTTGCCTCTTCATAGTAAGAAATGTCTTATCTACCAATCAGTTTTATATAAACTATAACCATTGTTTATTTGGGAAAGTGTTCCAAATCGTGATCTTGAATAGATTTATACTATCTTGCATTTTATTTTTTATTACCCAGCTATATTAAAAAGTTTTATAACATATTTCATCACATATTTTCCTGATAGACTACGACGTCAATGTGATGATGACGAAATTTTGAGATTTTCAAATACCTTGATTGCAAAAAAAAAAAAAAATTGAGCACTAAGGAAAAAACTAACTTCAAATCTGAAATCAGTGCATGAAATTAGGTAATACCAAGTGTTTGATATCAATGCAACAAAAACTTTGTTGACCAGTGTTATGATTTGTCGCGGAACGGAATCCCGATTATTGTTGACTTTGAAGTAGTTAGCATATGCTTCATCGGTACGTGGTTCGAATCCAGCGTTAGATTGAATAACCCACTGAGAAAGCCTCACAGAAACTGCAATGAGTGGTAAAACATCTACTTGTAGAACGATATTGTCCGCATGTAAGCTTATGTATGGTAACGGTGACACTGGAAATAAAAGTTTAGATTCCAATTTTGGGCCTACATGAGTTTATTACCTCTGATTCAAAAAATTTAAGCACATTTCCCTCGGTTAAGACTGAGAAACGAGGCTGTTTTCGATGTATGAAATAAAACTTGTAAATTTAATGGTTCGAATAAAAGTTGTTAATTTTTCGTAGTTCTTTGATCTACGTTAAAAGAGCCATAATAAATTACATAGAACGGTCCAATTTGCGTAATTCAATTTCTGTTGAACATAAATGGTAGTTACAAACAGGAAGTTCTGGTCTGCGAACTGGATGACGGCCATTCCAGACTGGTAAAATTTTGGTTCGATCCCACACCAAGTCAAGCGACATCGAGTACGCTTAGTGGCTAGATGGACTGGTGATTCTGACCGAAATTGTTGTTTAGCTAGATATGGCCTTTTTATCCTTGCGATCATGGCAGCAGCGCCTACTTACACTTTAAAGTGAGTTGCGAAACATCTCATCCGCGACTAAGCACACCCAATGAGGCTTAATTTCACTGTGGGTAGAAAGTAATGGGTTTCTACTTATCTAACTTATAATCCAATGATCGAAAATATGACCTTATGAGAGGAGCAATGCTATTTGAGAGTCGGGTTTAGCCATACCCTGATGAGGAGGGTGGGAAGGGCAGAAACAGGCAGAAAAAATGCGAATGAACATAAAATAACATTAATAACGAACAAGGATAAAAAATTACCTGTAATTAAAAGTACAAAATTGAAAATAATCCTGGTATAATAACTAATGAAATGAGAAGAATAAAAAAAAACACATCTTAGTTTCTCCGTAAAGGCGACTCAATAATATAAACTGATTAGGCTTCAAAAACAAATGTATCCGCCTTCTTTTATTTTCATTATAAGCCAGAAGTTTAGCAATTAAAATACACTATTATGAACCGCCTAATGCCTATATATCCTTTCAACTTTATATTGAATTTAATTTAACCTTTGTTTCATAACATAACGCGATGCAAAAACTGTGTGCAAATAATGGTGTATTTTTAACATCTCCCTAGCCTGCGCCGCTAGGCCTTATTAGTCTAGTGTAGAGTAAGATACATTAAACGTGATTTAGTCTTATGGTAATATTTAGTTCCTTAGTTCAAAGTGACAATACTAGTTTTTAAAATGAACGGTATTTGTGAGTAAGCGACTTTTCATAAATTTTCTTTAGTCTTCTAATCAGCGCCTAAAATAATATTTTAACGCCAACTTTTATAGCTTTGTAACTTTTGTGTTTGATGTTCGCTTTTGCGCAATGTTGAAACTGTTTTGTCTTTTTTTTCTTTTTTTTTTGCCGCCATAGCGATATTTTGATCAAAAACGTCTTCGCTCAGTTAGGTTTAGCTCAATTCGAAGCATATCAGAAGAAAAATAGATTAAGAAATACTCTTTTAAAGTAGTACATGTAAAAATATTCTCAACATTTAGTGTAGTTGCCCTTAACTTCATAATGAATGTGCATTAGAACCATAGGTATACATTAAACATGTTTACATGAGTTAAATCTGGTTTCGGTTCTGTTGATAGCCTTTCATTTTTCAGAAGGGCGCATTGACACCGTCAATTCTTTTTTATGGCAACTTGTAATTTTATCACAGATATGGTAAAAATTTCACGAGCTTTTTTTCCATTTCACCACGATTCTTCTCCTTCAAAACAGGCTGTGCAAGAAACTGTTCTAGTTATTATACTCCCTCTTATCTAACCTTCAGGGACAAAACCAACGAAAACTTTCAGAAATATTAACTTTTAACACACCAGCGGAAAACTACCACTCTATCGCACACCCCTAAGAAATAGGCAGGCGCATAAAAGCACGTGAACTTAAAATCTAATTTAATACACTAATAGAAACAAAAGCAAAATCTCGCTATACAGAAATGCATTGTCCTATGTTCATGATACATCGATTCATTATTTATGCTCGCTAGGCCAAACCTCGCTAAATCGCTCTCGTGGGTTGGAATTTTAGTCAACGACTTCGCAGAGACAAACTTTAGTCATCGGACGAAAATAGTTTACTTTTCGGGCGCCATCACAATTCGCTTCTCCACATTTCTCGAAATGAGACCAACCTTATTTTTATATCCAAGTTGATTACTGATCATTGAACGCAGCAAGAGAATTGAGCAAACGGGGAGAGCGAGAGCTTTTAATTTTCGACGGTAAGAAGAGAAAAGGTGAAATTGTATAATCCGAAGGCAAGGTTATTGAAAGGGGAGGAATAAATGAAAGAAAGAATAGAAATGAGGTTAGTGGAAAGGAAATTGGGAAGGACAAACAGATGAAGGAATGAGATTGATTTGTAGAAAGGGCGAGCCACCTGGTGAACAATTATCATGTTTTCCTTCATGATAGTTCTTTTGATTATTTACGGACATAATAAAAAGTGAGGTATTCTTTACTTCATGTCTTTTATCCCCCCTCATTTATCCCCACAAAGCTTCAAAGTAACGACCTCGTTGAAACAATGCGGGTTGCCCTGGTTTCAGTTGTACCATTAGAGACAATCGGTCAAGGTCAGGATTTCGAGGGTCTGTTCGCTCAAGAGAAAGAAAAAATAGGGAGGGATGTTTGATGCGATTGAAACATTTTAACATTCATTAAAGGGGTAACGCGATTTAAATAGGTTCAATAATGGCTTATCATGTTTAAAGGTCTTTTTAAAGTGGTAGCATTTTCGTTTGTGTGCTGGGGGAGCGTATAAGAGGAAAAGGGTGGCTTAGTTGTAGGAGTGTTTGCTCGTTTGTTTATTTTCTGGCGTTAATTTTAAAGGAAAATGTTGCAACATATTATGGGCACACCTTTAATGGCAGTGGGTCATTCAACAATAATAAATGTTCATAACCGAAATAAATTAATGTGGTTTACATTTCCAAACCAAATTATAACCGTCTATAACATTAAAAATGCTCAAACGTCTTTGAAGTTGACTATTTATGAGTAATTTTTATTTAATGAGCTGAATCAGTTCTTACAAAGGATGATCAAATGGTAATTGCGACCGTACTTCAGATGCTATAAATACACAAGCTTAGCCCAACCGAACACCGAAGAGAAAGCCTTCAAAACACCACGTTTGTCTATACGGCCTTAGCCTAACTATCAAGTAAACAACAAATTCGAAGCATCGTCAATGTCCTTGCGATTTATTGAAATTTAACTTTAAATAATAAATGGTCGCAATCACTTTCAGAACTTCGTCATTTAGCATTGCTTTAGCTCATCCCCACAAACCCATATCCCCTAAAAAGATGGGTCGATTGCCCATGAGTGCACAGTGGCGAAGTGCCAACCTTTCCGAACAACTTCTAACCTTTCTTTAGTTCTCGTTATGGTTTGAAGGGATAAGCACATCATAGTTGTAAGGAAATTAGACGTTAATGTTAGGAACTAGAATTAACGTTGTCGAGGAACGAACAAAGCTGTAAAACTTAATAAGTTGACAAAAAAATTTGTGGTTAACGTAATATAAAGGGGAGGTAAAAATAGGCAACTACTAGATTTGCTAGATGTTTTAGTGGCCTGTTCAGTGTATGTTAAAACATTTCAAATATTTAAGGAGAGTTTGTTAACTAATCAGGTTAAAGCTGTGGTTTTCTTAACATTTCAAAATTGTTTATAGAATATATTTTTTCTAAACTAACTGAGGTAAGAATTAAGTAAAAAATTTATTTTGTTTTGGTTTATTCATTTTTAAACCTGTTTTAATATTTTATTTATTATTTGTTTATTATTTTTGTTTCGCAATTATTAATTAATTCCTTTACTTTCCTTCCTTTTATGCTAAAATAATTTAAAATAAAGAATTGCATTAGTAAATATCCGTAAATTATTTATAATAAATATTATAATTATAATCATATCGAAATAAAATTAAATGGTTAACATTTGTATAATAATAATATTTATGTATGCAATCTTTTATTTTTTATATTAGCAAAAATTCAATTCAATACTTCGAAAATTTTTATCTAAGGTGAAATTCCTCTTCGCTTCAAAATTTTAATTTCTTACCTCCATGGCGTCATTATAAGATCAATTACTCATCTAATATCAACTTATTTTATTCTCCTGATAATAAAGGGTTGGTGAAACAAGAGTTAAGAGACTGTAAATGTTTAAGAGTATTTAAATATTTAAATACCGATCGAATAGGATTTCCACATTTTTTTATTTCTACTGAATCATTTAAGATCAAACTCCAGGTTTACTCGTAAGAGATAAAGATTTCTTCCCACCAATTATTGTTTTATAATCAAAGTTATATTTCTTTGCTAATATCCTTAAATACCATTTTATAATTTAATTAACTTATTTTTTTTCCTAGAGCTCGTATTTAATATAGGATATTTTTCGATAATTCACCACAATTTCCAACGATTTACTATTTCGATTACGATATAAATTAAAATTAGTGTGTGAGCACAGACCGAAAACTAAACACTGGACAATTTATAGAAGTAGTGTAGTGGCCTATTGTGAAGGAAAATCATTGATAGAAACCACATAGACATCCCCAGTGAGAACATGTTTCCTCATATGTACAAAGTCAGGTAAATCATTGTGTAGTATTTGCTTTTGTTTGTTTTCGTGTTTATGTCCTGGTTGTCGTTTGATTCGTGTGTTGCTGCTTTGTGTCCATGTTTTAGCTCGTGTACGCTGTCGTAGCATTGTGTAAAAATAGGCTTCCCGAGGTGGAATAAAATAATATTACTGTGCTTGTTTTAACTGGGTGGAAGTATGTTAATATTTTGACTCTTCTACGCTCCTGAAGAAGGTTAAGGAACTCCAGGAGACTTTTCTAACCGCATATATAAATATATATATATATATATATATATATATATATATATATATATATATATATATATATATATATATATATATATTATTAATATCACCTTGTTATGATGTGTGAAATGAAATATGAGAATATTCAAATGTGTGAATTTAATTATTATTTCATAGTACTTGAAAAAAAATAGTAGAATATTCGGAAGTAGTGACAAATCTTGTGAATAAAGATGACCAAGCGTGAAAGTTCCGGCCAATTTGGTTGTGTTGCCAAAACTTTCTACCCGAATCAAACTTGCCCCCGGAAACAGTAGAGGTTAAATCACGTGTTTAGAGTATATTCAAATTCTTATCTCCACACGCGCCCTCCCCCACCCAAATTTTTGATTGATAACTCATGGTCTGTAAGCAATCGTGGCATTCACGACCATATTTCTCTGTACAAGCTTGGTTCATGCCAGATTTTTAGAAAAATATGGCATATTACATAATACCGCATTAAAATACTTTTATTTCTAATTGAAGAAGAAATTTTCTAAATATGAACTTTAGTTAAGAGAATATCACATCAATTTATCTTGCTCATTAGCACGAATGAAGGTAGGATGACATCTGGCATAATTGTAGGAGTTGCCCGTTGGCGCATTAAAAGCGGTTCATTCCTATTTTTTTTGTTATCTGACCCATATATATATATATATATATATATATATATATATATATATATATATATATATATATATATATATATATATATATGAGTATCCAATTCATCAATGATATAACCTAGATAATACAGTGTCCATGCAGGAAAGAGCCCATGCAAGTTTGAATGTCTGTCGAGGAAAAGGGAACATAAATTAATTTGAGGCTAAATTTAAGATCAGATCCAATGATGATAATTTTAGAAGAGTCCCAATAGAAAGAACCCCAGTAGGAGATGTGAGGGTCGGGGATAGAAGATATCCTTAAAAAATGAGCAGTAACGGTTCTAGCATGAATTGCACTCTTAGCAAACCAGCCCATTTAGGTTAGGTTAGATTGGAAATAATTTTCTCGCACAACTTTTATTGACAATGATTTACAACGAAACACTGTAACAAAAAAAACCAACATATCAATGAACAATATAATCATAATTATTTTCGAGCACCTGCTTCCAACAACGAGATAGATAGATCATGGATGCCTATGTTGTAAAGTTCAACTGTTTTGCTATCAAAGAAGACTCCAACGGCAATTTTCAGTACGCCATCATACGCGAACGTTTTGGGTTTTGCCATTCAAGAAGTTCTGCAGTGACCTGAATAGATGGTAGTCTGTTGGCGCCAGATCTGGCGAGTATAGTTGGTGAGGGAGAACTTCTAACCCCATCTCCAGGAGTTTTTAATTTGAATGATTTGCAACGTGTGGGCGGGCATTATCATGAAAAAAAAAATGACATCAGTCTATTTTGGTCATTTCTGCGCAATTGCATCTGCCACCTGTTGCAGTTGTTGACTAAAATTGCGCTTTGATAGACTGATTGCGTTCCAACATTTCTCAGGAAATAACGGCCTTTACATTCCACCAGACACAAACCATAAGCTTCTTTTGATGTTGGTTGGCCTTTGCCCGAAGTTGTGCTGGTGCATCTTTGTCGATCCAGCTTCTTGTGCATGCCTTGTTCGAGTGTAGATACCATTTCTCATCTACAATAACAACTTTGTTCATCCAATCAAAGCGATGTTTCTTGGACAATAGTGTCCTGCAGGCGTTTATGCGGCTCTGACGGTTGAAGTCGGTCAGCTTACGTAGAATCCTTAAGTTCAGTTTGCTGACTTTGCCTATTTCCTCTTAAATGATGCATAATGGTTGTATGGCTGACGCTAAAATTTTAGCCAGCTCGCAAGATGTCAGATATGGATCAGCTTTGACACAGGCGCACAAGCAGTCATTGTTAATAAGTGAGGTTCGACCACTTCATGGCTGATCTTGAAGATCGAACTGGCCACGCTGAAACTTCTTAAGCCAATCATAGGCTGTGCGACGACTTATTGTGTCTTCTCCTAATGCTTGGTTGATATGAGGTTGCGATTGGACAGCGTTTAGGCTGGACTTGTAATCATACAGTAAAAAAGTACGTTGCTGTTCACGAGAACGAGTCATTTTATGGGTAATTTTTGAAACTTTAGATATCATTTCGGGTGTCCGACTAATTACTGTGTAGTGGCCTAGGCTTTGCTAGGCCTCACCTGAAATTGCATAGTGACCTAGACTAACTAGAACCTAGGTCTAGGTACTTGTACACCATGTATAAATAAACTTTCGAATAAATCTATAAATGAATATACATTTTAAAAAGGTTGTGCCGGAACTTTGTTTCCAACCTAATATTTTTACTATTATTCAGCCATTTTTGACAATAATATTTATAAATACTAAGAACACAAACTATATACAATAACAACCATAAATAACCAAAGTAAAGTATCATTGATAGACAAAGCATATAAATAGAAATAAAATTGTGATTAAAAGTGCTAGATTACACAACTTCATTTTGCGAATAGAATAATACACATAATACAGAACCTAAATAATATAGTTTGTGATAGAACGAGTTGAATCTGTGTTAAATTCAACTCCTATCCCATATTAGTTAAAACCTCGAGGAGGCCCACGTGCATCTTCGATTCGAGGCTTGGAGTCTTATCAACAGCTGCCGGACGTCAATGTTTAAACAAGGAGGTTATCGTCCCCCCCCCCGTTCACCCCCATACGCCGACCTCGCCAGATCGAGTTAGGCTTATGGACAGATAAGGCATTTTTCTCCGGCCCAGCTGTGCGTTCCCTCGAAGCTTCCACCCCATTCTCCCCCACGCCAAGGAGATGTCCTGGCTATATATATGGAAACTTTACCACTAAGATCAGATTGGAGATCCAGATTTTCATCGCGAAACATCACCACGACCCTCTCTCCCTTTGTGCGCCAAGGGACCTCGGCCTCGAGATTCACCATCACTTGTCCAGGAGGACAATATTCCTTGAGTGCCAAAGGTTTGAGCCTTTAGTGACGCCAAGTCCCCAAGGCATCCCCCCCCTGTTGTTCAAGGAGAACAACATTAGAACAGCCATTGTTCGTTTTGAGCCCTTCGCCAAGAAACGGTTCTCCCCCCCCCCTGTTGTTCAAGGAGAACAACATTAGAACAGCCATTGTTCGTTTTGAGCCCTTCGCCAAGAAACGGTTCTCATCCCCCCCCCTGTTGTTCAAGGGAGAACAACATTAGAACAGCCATTGTTCGTTTTGAGCCCTTCGCCAAGAAACGGTTCTCTCCCCCCCCCCTGTTGTTCAAGGGAGAACAACATTAGAACAGCCATTGTTCGTTTTGAGCCCTTCGCCAAGAAACGGTTCTCACCCCTCCCCCTGTTGTTCAAAGGAGAACAACATTAGAACAGCCATTGTTCTTGAGCCTGTAGACAAGAGACGGTTCTCATCCCCCCTTTGTTCAGAAGAGAACAACCTAGAACAGCCATTGTTCTTGAGCCTGTAGACAAGAGACGGTTCTCATCCCCCCTTTGTTCAGAAGAGAACAACCTAGAACAGCCATTGTTCTTCCAGCCGTTCGTCGAGAAACGGTTCTCCTTCCCAAGACGCCACGTCAGGATCATCTTATCCCCCCCCCCTTTGGCTGGAACTCGCCAGTGGACCGAATATTCCTTCAAGTACCTTCCACTGCACCCTAATGAAGTTACGTAAGCCAAGCGTCACCTTTTGAGTATTGATCCCTTATTTGTCAATTCTATCCTGTGCTTTAAATGGTTTATCGAACCATCCCATCTCTTTAACTCCATATTTGTTTTACCTTTTTTGATCCCTTAAATCCTTGGATTAGCCCGAGTCTCCACGACCCTTTCCATTCTGTTTGTCAATATTTTCCGTTTTTGTGTATTGTTTATAGTTATTATTAATAAAACTCTATTTTATTAATGATAGCAATATTATTATCCTTGAGCTCAGTTCCACTTCTTAAGCATTTTTGAAGATACATAATATCGGCCGCCAAGACAGTAAAACGCACTCTAGAGATAATTAAGGAAGTTCCCTCAACGAATAGTGTTATATATAGTATCGTCGGGAGTCATTCTACGACATATATATATATATATACTATTTAATTTGGTATCAGGTGTGTAAGGTTTAACGCTATATCTTTGCAAACACTGGTCTCAGTCGAGTAAAGCATAGTGTTATTCGTTGTAATAATAGAATATAGTAGTTCCCTTTTGTTTTAACGATTGCTATCCCCTTTTTTTTTAAACTTAAGAAGCTGGAGTAGCTCAAGGAACGGTTATAATAATTTGTTTGTTTTTTTGTGATTTTAGTCAGTGGTTATTTAGAGTAAGAAACCAAGTACGAATAGGTCAGTGCCCATATTTAGGTAGGCTAATTCTATAGAGGCATAATTCTTGTTGCGAGGAATTTTAGTTGGTTGACTAGTGCGCCCCCAAGTGCAAAGATGACTCCGTTCGAAATCTTTAAAGCGCAAGGAGAGTCCTGTGGACTTTCCGGGAAAGAACTAATTAAGTACATTCAAGAGGACCAAAGAAGAGAAAGAGAGGAACGGATAAGACAAGCTGACCATCAGATTGAATTAGCTCGGATTGAAGCAGAATTTCAAAGAAAAATGGAAGTAATAGAAAGGGAAAGAGTAATCCAACGAGAAGAAAGAAGGACGGACTCGCGCTCCTTCCCAGGGAAGCTGACAAAGTTTCCGAGCCCCGTAAAACCCCAAAACTTCTTTCCCCAATACCAACAACGGGACTCCAAACCTCCCGTTAAGACTTCTCCTCCATCTCTCTTCCCGAAGCGACCAACCATATGCTTCACCTGTGGTGTAGAAAACCACATGAGCTGGAATTGCCCCCAAAATTCTAGGCTTAAAAGCGGACCAGCCCACCAAGTTAACCAGATTAATGCAACCACGGCTCCCCCGGTGGTGCAGACACAAGCAGAAACTTCTCCCCATCCGTCAGGCCACCAGGTAAATTTTTTTTGGAATAAAAGTTCAGCGGGAACTTTGAAATATGAGGGCAGCGTGGACAGCTGTCGAGTATCGACTCTCGTCAGGGACACAGGATGTTCGTGCTTCATCGTGTCCGACGAACTCCTCCCAGTGGCCTCTAACCACGAAAAATTTGCGGTGGTACGTGACTACCTTGGGCGGGCGAACCGATTCCCCGTCGCTAGATGTTACCTGCAGTGTCAATATTATAATGGCTGGGCTGAAGTCATTGTAGCACCAATAAAATTCTGTTCCGTACTTATAGGAAAGAGCCCCCAAGTAAGTTTCGACCCTGTGTTTCAGGCCGCCCTTCCTCAAGGCCGAGATAAGAAAGAAGCCCAGGAGCCCGTCCCCATCAGAACCCCGATACCGTCCGATTTCTCGGAGACCCCTAACCAGGACTTTAGGACGGAAAAAGAGGAATGTGATTCACTAAAACCCTTAGGTGATAAGGCCCCAGACAAGGACACGGAGACTGTCCTTGGACCCCAAGAAAAAAAGAACCCCCAACGCGCCCATGGAGATACCTTCGTAGAACTGGACGAAGCATCGGCGCTTGAAGAGGATTGCCCCGCGGAGTCCCTTAAGGTAATCCAGACAGTGTGCATCCAACCTGATGCCGATTACCCTCCTCCTTCCCTACCAGGCGAGTCTTTAGAACCCTCTGACCTGGATAGTGACGCGCAGCTGACACCACGTCCGAAGAGCCAGCTACAAGAACTAATTAAATGGAATCACCATTTATCCACCCTATCAGCTCTTTTCGAGCAACTGCGTGAAAATGGCCTCACCATTGGCCCCAGCAAATGCCAGTTTGCCCACGAAACCATCAAATATTTGGGTTTCAAAATAGGACAAAGCAAGTCAAGTCCCCACGAGAACAAGATTAAGGCAATCGCCGACATGCCCCTCCCGATTACAAAGAAGCCATTAAGATCGATCCTAGGATCAGCTTCTCCCTATCAGCGATTTGTTCCGAATTTCGCTGCAATTTTGGCCCCCCTATGCCCCCTTCAGGAAAAGAATTTCCCCGATCGTTTACGTTGGAATGATGTCGCTGTTTCCCGTTGTAATCAGCTCAAAAGTAAGTTCATTTCTGCCCCCATTTTTAAGTTGCCCAACCCGGAAAAATCCTTTGGGGTTAAGACCGACGTGATCAACGAGGGCATTGGAGGTGTACTCCTTCAATACGTGGATGACAGAACGAGTCATCCAGTTGCATATGCTAGTCGTCAATTAATACCACGCGGAAAGAGATATGCCACTAGAGAAAAGATAGCTCTATCAATTATCTGGGTCATAGACAAATTCAAGCTGTACTTGATATGTAAAGATTTTCAAATAGGAACCGACCACCGTCCGTTAGCCTATATTAGGAATTTGAGACACTCAAACGGCCGCATCATGCGCTGGAGTTTACTCTTGCAAGAGTATCGGTTTAAAATAAATTATATCAAAGGTTCCGATAACCAGGTCGCTGACGCACTCAGTAGGAATGCGTTACCGAATAGCGTAGAACAATTGTATTCATAGGATTAGTATCTCCATGTAGGTATATACCGTCTTGTACGACTTAATTTAAGATTCTTTTGTAATATAATTAATTAATGTATATGTCTGAATTTTGTAACGCTCAATGTCTAATTTTTTTTTTTGATGTATATATATTTGTTCTTATTAATTTACGTATAAATTATTTTGTCCCGTATGTACTAAGTTTATACCATTTCATTGTTCCATGCCTTTTTTTTTTTGTATTAAAGGTTATTTTCCCCTGTAATCTAAAGATCAAAATAATCATGTATTGAGGTAATACTAGTTAGGTGCAGGAAGATACGGTTGGTACAAGAAAACGAGTTCCCTACAACGGAGCTCTATCGTTGTCCCTTCTCTCTTTTTTTTTCGAAGTGACAACTTCCCCTGGAATGGAGGGGTGTGATAGAACGAGTTGAATCTGTGTTAAATTCAACTCCTATCCCATATTAGTTAAAACCTCGAGGAGGCCCACGTGCATCTTCGATTCGAGGCTTGGAGTCTTATCAACAGCTGCCGGACGTCAATGTTTAAACAAGGAGGTTATCTTCCCCCCCCCCGTTCACCCCCATACGCCGACCTCGCCAGATCGAGTTAGGCTTATGGACAGATAAGGCATTTTTCTCCGGCCCAGCTGTGCGTTCCCTCGAAGCTTCCACCCCATTCTCCCCCACGCCAAGGAGATGTCCTGGCTATATATATGGAAACTTTACCACTAAGATCAGATTGGAGATCCAGATTTTCGTCGCGAAACATCACCACGACCCTCTCTCCCTTTGTGCGCCAAGGGACCTCGGCCTCGAGATTCACCATCACTTGTCCAGGAGGACAATATTCCTTGAGTGCCAAAGGTTTGAGCCTTTAGTGACGCCAAGTCCCCAAGGCATCCCCCCCCTGTTGTTCAAGGAGAACAACATTAGAACAGCCATTGTTCGTTTTGAGCCCTTCGCCAAGAAACGGTTCTCCCCCCCTGTTGTTCAAGGAGAACAACATTAGAACAGCCATTGTTCGTTTTGAGCCCTTCGCCAAGAAACGGTTCTCATCCCCCCCCCTGTTGTTCAAGGGAGAACAACATTAGAACAGCCATTGTTCGTTTTGAGCCCTTCGCCAAGAAACGGTTCTCTCCCCCCCCCTGTTGTTCAAGGGAGAACAACATTAGAACAGCCATTGTTCGTTTTGAGCCCTTCGCCAAGAAACGGTTCTCACCCCTCCCCCTGTTGTTCAAAGGAGAACAACATTAGAACAGCCATTGTTCTTGAGCCTGTAGACAAGAGACGGTTCTCATCCCCCCTTTGTTCAGAAGAGAACAACCTAGAACAGCCATTGTTCTTGAGCCTGTAGACAAGAGACGGTTCTCATCCCCCCTTTGTTCAGAAGAGAACAACCTAGAACAGCCATTGTTCTTCCAGCCGTTCGTCGAGAAACGGTTCTCCTTCCCAAGACGCCACGTCAGGATCATCTTATCCCCCCCCCCTTTGGCTGGAACTCGCCAGCGGACCGAATATTCCTTCAAGTACCTTCCACTGCACCCTAATGAAGTTACGTAAGCCAAGCGTCACCTTTTGAGTATTGATCCCTTATTTGTCAATTCTATCCTGTGCTTTAAATGGTTTATCGAACCATCCCATCTCTTTAACTCCATATTTGTTTTACCTTTTTTGATCCCTTAAATCCTTGGATTAGCCCGAGTCTCCACGACCCTTTCCATTCTGTTTGTCAATATTTTCCGTTTTTGTGTATTGTTTATAGTTATTATTAATAAAACTCTATTTTATTAATGATAGCAATATTATTATCCTTGAGCTCAGTTCCACTTCTTAAGCATTTTTGAAGATACATAATATCGGCCGCCAAGACAGTAAAACGCACTCTAGAGATAATTAAGGAAGTTCCCTCAACGAATAGTGTTATATATAGTATCGTCGGGAGTCATTCTACGACATAGTTAAAACAAGATAAACGAAAAGTAAATTGTACAAGTGCCATCTAAATCCTAGCTTTTCTCGCCTTCCTTGATTCAAAGATAACAATTATATCATCATAACTCTGCCTAGCAATTTCATGGTTAATAGTTATGATAGCTAGGTCACCAAGGTGTTCTTGTGACATGGTGGACTCAGCTAGAATTTTATGGGCTTCAGCTTTGAAAAGTTCATCACTGCTTCAGCTGCAGTTACTGGCAGTGTGGGGCAAATTCTGAGAGCAATCCATAACTTTGGATTTATATCTGTGAGTTCCATTTCATGTATAAATCTCAGTATCTTATACAGAGTAATGGTCTTCGTTGGAAACTCAGGCAAGTTCCTCTGTTCCTGTGCAAGTTCTCTGCCATGAAGGTTTAAGTAGTCTTTAAAACATAGTGCCATATTAAGAACCTCCCATTTTTCTGTCATCTTCACATTTTAGAGATTTTGGAAGGCTAACAATAGTTTTCACTTCTTCCCCATATTTTCGAACGTCGAAAATCTTTCGTGAGGGGCTGAATCTGCAGCGTTAACGATGATATTAAAAATGTCACCTCGATCTTCTTAAGGGCATCAATCAAAGACATGACGCATTTGAGGACCTTAACCTCTCGTGCGTTTCTTCTTTACTTCTTTTCTCCTTTTCCTAAACTGTGTCAACCAAGGGTCGAGACTAAAACAAATCACGGTTATGTTCAAACTAGTTTTATATTCTTCTTAAGGATTTAGCACAACACAAAAGAAATATCTGTTAAACTATATAGCTGTAATTTTAAGACTGATGAGTCTGTTAATGGCACCATTTTATTGTTTAAGCGACTTTACTAATTGCATACGACTGTACAAAGTTAGTGCGCTATTGATGGATTCCTCAGCTCCCTCACCACCCGCCCTGGGAGACTGAGGTCAACTTACACCCCGGCCCCCTTCCCATCTTCCACCTCTGATATTGACGTAAAATCCAAATGGGGGATAAAAAACAATCACGCAAATGCGCTTTTTTTTCTCGTGAGGGCCCCGTGCCACCTCCCGGGAAGATGCAGCCCCCCCCCCTGAGAGGCTGTCCATGTTGCCCATATCTAGTTCTGCCCCTGAGTGCAATGTAGTCGGTATGAAAATTATCAGCACCGTGTACAGAACGGAGGTCAAAGATTAGATACAAAGAGTAACACCGACATTCAGAAAACTGTATATTTAGAAACTTGAGAGAGAAAAATATAATGAAAATCTCCCCAGCACTAGTCAGTGTTGCTGATATACCCAACCCCTATTCTCTTCTGCGTGCCAAGTACTAAAAGACGGGCGATGCAAATGATTCAGCATAACTATATGTACCTCATCACAGGGGCACGCAGAATTTAGAGAAAAAGGCAGGAAGAATAGCGAATAAAGCAGAATAAAAAAGAAGCCACACCGATTGTGATATAAGCAAAGAATGTGACCTGAAAATCTAAAATAAGACCACGAACCGATCATGACATACCCTGCATAAAGACCTCACGATAACGACCGAACACTGAAATGAAAAAAAAACAAAAACAAAGGAATGATCTATTTAAGTAACAGCATACAACATAACATACTATACAACCAACCGAAAAAAATTAAACCAATCAAACCAATGCAATTACACGACAAGTAAATGTAAATTCAAAGGCTTGAAAACCGACCACATAGAACAACTTTATCAAACATTAACACAGACATCCATTTAAAAATATATAAATTTGCCTGAGCTCCAGGCATCGATGCATCTTTTTCATACCTCATAGTTATTTATCATTTCACCATTATCTCTTCTATTCTACAAGAGTTTGAATCGACGCATACAACTGGTAAAGGAGGCAAAGCGACATGATGACCCAACGATGAATCTAACTCAACCAATCCCAAGAATCTCGTCTAAAGATATTTCAGGGAATTCGAAAGCTTAAAGCAACACCAAAAGAAAATTCTAAATATTGATTAAGTAAAAATAGATTGACCACACTTAATTATCAATTTCTCACCATCAATTAAGGATTGCATCATTAAAATTTTAATTTAACCTGGTCTTTATTTATATATATATATATATATATATATATATATATATATATATATATATATATATATATATATATATATATATATATATATATATATAATTAGACTGGTCCAAAATAAAAAACATTAAAAATCCTTGGTCTCACCCCTGAATATAGTGAGGCTTGATGAAAAATTGCGCTGTGCAAATTAGCAGCAAAATATAATAATATTTAGTAGTACCACAACGAATGTTAGTTTCACACATATTAATAATATTTGTGCAAAATATGAAAAATAGTTAAATATTAGTGTTTTCTGTCTTTTTCAGCGTAAATATTACCTAACTATAAATTAATAGTTCTATTATGTTAAGAAAAATATTAAGTGCATTCTGAGTTTCATTATCATTATATAACCTGTGGTATTATAGGGTAGGTACAAAGGACAAATAAGCCTAACGTGTAGTCTTGTAGGCGCCCTGGTGTCGCATTTCATTGTCTCAGCAGCACATCCCTTACCAGTTGGCAATTACCAATGCCCAACTCAGTGCTGTGTGAACCAGTAAAGAGTGAGCATTGTTTCAGTGTTTATTTGTGTTTAACAAAGTCTTTCTGGGATATAATTAACATGTCAAGTTCAATTAAAACAAGAAGTAACGCAGAAGTATGGCTTATTGGAGAAACAATTGATGCAATTCAAACCACAAAACTTCCATCAAATGGTGATATATTAAGACGGCTTTTCTCCTTAATACAATGCAAAAAGAATGTAAAAGAGACCTGTAGCATTTTATATTCAGAAATATATGAAATATGGCACAAAATAAAAATATCAACTAACGACAACCAGCATATGATTGCAAAGATTTAGAAGAAATATGAGCAGTTCAGAACCCTCCATAAACAAAATCAAGGCAAGATCAAACTCAAATATCAAAGGAAACTTCATTCCAAAAATCATTAAATGAGTGGTTTGATATAGCTCATGCTAACGCACTAGAAATGATAACCAATGAAAAAGATAGTTCATTTCTACAGGCTCAGAGAGAGAAAGGTAGACGAGGCTATCTAGGTACTCTTGACAAGAAAACAGTAAAGAATGAAGATAAAAAATGCAAAAGAAGTGAAGAAGAATCGCAGCGAATTAAACGCGAATTGCATAGAAAAGTTAATTTGTCAGTTCAGCTAACAATTAGTTTAAACCGCGAAAAAAACAGCAGTGATGAAATGAAGCCTGGGCCATCTATTCCTCCAAGAAAGACAATATTTAAAGGCGAGAAAATTATTTCACCTGACTTAGTGGCTACATTAGACAGAACAAAAATGAGTGATGTCGATGCGAGGATGGTCATTTCAGCAACAGCATTAGTCCTTGGCAGAGATATGGATGATATAAGTAGAAGTACACTACGAAGAAAAAGAAAAGAACTGCGTAAAAAAATAGCAGATAGTTTGAAGTAAATATCGCTACAAATGCAGCTCTTAAGGTCCATTGGGATGGCAAATTGATGCCTGACTTAATTGGCACTAAAAATATAGATAGACTGCATGTGTTAGTGTCTGGTGATGATAACTGTAAGGTTTTGAGAATACCGAAACTAACGTCAGGTGCAGGTGCTGAAACAGCAAAAGCAGTTGTGGAATGTCTTCAAGATTGGCCGTGGTGTTTTGACACCATTGCCAATAACACTGGTCCTTAGAAAGATGTATGTGTGACAATATAAACAAAACTAAATAGAGGTCTTCTTAATTTTCCTTGCATGCATCATGTTCACGAAATAATTGTATTTGACGTATTTCCAAAATGTTTTGGTGCTTCATCCGGACCAGAAATTCAATTATTCAAGCGTTTCCATGATTACTGGAAGACTATCAATGATTCATCATATGAAGCACACAATACATGTGTTTCTTGGAAAGAAGCTTTTATCAAGAACAGTTGAAATGTTATCAGCCTCGAGCAGATTACAAAGAACTTTTGCAACTATCAGTTGCATCTTTAGGGGGTGACACAGAAAACTTTTCCTTCAAACAACCTGGAGCAGTGCATCGAGCACGTTGGATGACAAAGGTTATTTATTCAATGAAAATTGTGCTCTTCTAGCCACAAGTTAAAATGACCAAGAAAGAGAAGACATCAGTCAAGCGATTTGCACAGTACTAAGTTCTCACCTGGTTTACATCTTCAACTGCATCCACTGCTGCACGAAGGGAGCAATACTTGCAAAGTTTACAAGTATCTGAAGATAAGGAACTTGCTTCTGTAGCCAGCAAAGCATTTGGTCGTTACCTTTGGTATCTAAGCGAAGAACTTGTGTCCATTGCCTTCATGATGAAGGTGTCACTCTAGATTGGAAAATAAAGATGGTTGCAGCATTGCAGAAGCCTGGCTCACAACATCCAGAGAAACGATATACACCGGGATAAAAAGAGAGTATCTCAGAGAAAACTCTTGCTGACTTCGTAGCTGAATCAAGTCGACTTTTCTTCTCAAAATTATCGTTCAATTCCTCTTTTTCGAAGTAGACCTTTCAAAATGGAGTGCAAGAAATGAGTATCAAACAGTAAAACAATATACTCATACTATGAATGTCATCAATGACAATGCAGAGAGAGCTGTAGCCTTGATTGAGAGCTACAATAATCATCTTACCAAAAATGAAGATCAGCTTCAGTACCTTCTACAGGGGGTCGATTGTTGCAGAGAAAATTTACAAAAACAACAAAATATGCATTGAAGAAATGCATGAACATTTAACAAAACAAACTGAATTCATTGCAAAACACTATGGAAAAGGCCTCCTGGGAATACCACATTAAAAAACCCGCCTATTACAGTTAACTCATTGCTGGTGTGGAAAAACTGTAAAATGTTAAACTTTGTAAGCTTTGTGGCATTACTCAAACTCGTTCAATTGAGCTAAAACTTTGTTAAAATTGTTTTTTTATGGGAAGCCTCACAATTTGCATGGGTGAGACAAAGAAGTTCTTAAGTATGAAAAATTGCCTCTATAGATCTGGGATATATATATAAGCCGCTGTTCTCTTCCTTAACAGGAAGAGCTTGGTTACACAGGTACCCCTGCGGGGGTGTGGCTTACCGCATTATTTGCAAATCTTAACCGCTTTTTTTAATCTCCTTTATAGACTCTTTATTTTAACATCCTGAACACCCTTTTCTTTTCTTCTTCTTCTTCTTCTTCTTCTTCTTCTTCTTCTTCTTCTTCTTCTTCTTCTTCTTCATGATCTTTTTAACTATTTCAATCCTTTGAATTTCCAAAACACCCAAAGTCATTTGTCAACTAAGCAAAATAAACCTTTTATAAATTTTCAAAAAATCCCCATCTTAAATTATAGAGTTATGGATATATATATATATATATATATATATATATATATATATATACTATCACATTCTTTACATGAATAAAGGGCATTTCCAAGGAAGTAAATTGTTTTTTAAATCAAAAAATTATGTCAAAAGAAGAATTGTAGAATCAAGTTTGATCACATCCATCACTAATTTCAATTTATCTGAAGGTCAATTGTTTTTAATAGTTTGATATCTAAGCAGATAAATTTTTTTTTGTAAAACTGCCCAGCCCTAATCAGGTAGTAAATTATTATGTCCCCCCTGGGATTAGCCCGAGCGGGGGAGTGGGTCAGCTAACATGATCTTTGTCTATCAGGTCAAAGGTGTATATGGAGTTTTCCGTTATTTTCTACTCAGTTGACAAGGGCGTATGATACACAGAAACTGTTCGGGAATAAATATGTCTTCATCAAGTGTGGTTTAATTTCTCATATATATATATATATATATATATATATATATATATATATATATATATATATATATATATATATATATATATATATATATGTGTGTGTGTGTGTTGACCCACAAAAAAGTTAACCAAACTTTAAATTAATATTACAATATTGCTCAAAAACTATTAGAAAAGTTTGGTCCTGTAAAATTTGTTTTATCTAACAACTCTTTGTTTTTCGATTGTAAAAATTTCATTTAATTTCCTTTGATGAAATTGATCCACAAATGGTTTTGGTAGAGGCAAAAAAAGAAGGTTTCGGCATGGAAGTGAAATAATGAAAATCCAAAGTGGAAAATAAACAAATTTACCTGAACTTGTAGCACCGAACAATATCTTTTATTTTTCTAATTAGCATTGACACCATTGGAGTGCATAAAATAGTATGTTCTCTTCATTGGTAGATCAAATCGTTTCTACACATCACAGAAAAGACTACTTCAAAAGAGCCCCTTTATCATCATCAGTTAACAAAAATTCCACTAGTGTTTGTTATCACAAACTTTAGTCGGACTGGCAGTATTAAAAAAGTACAAGATTTATTTGAGCAACGTTTCCTGATAGGCATCGACCAAGCAAGCCAACTATTTGGAAAAATGTCCGAAAGTAGCAACAAAAAGAAACATACTTAAGTCTAAACAAAGGTCGTTTGAGGCGCAGGGAAATCATGAGAAGAGCCACTATATTGCAAATGTTGGGATGGCATTTCTTCAAAATCTAAACGTATATCAGAAATAATGGCTTACATTTGGTAAGGTCAACATTCAACAGCATTGCTAAACACGACTTAAAATGTCATCCGTATAAGAAGCATGCCAGGCACCAACTTTTAGAAACTGATTTTCCTCGTTGTAGACAATTTGTAGAGTGTCTTCTCCATAAACCCGTTCGTTTTATGGACAACAGCGTGATTGGTGACGAGGTAGCCTTTTTCATTAGTGAAAAAGTAAATTTCCATATTCGACAGTATGCGCCGCTGAACATTTCCACTTTGAAAGACATTTTTGTCGACAGAAAGTGTCTGTGGATCGGGATATGCTGGAATGGCCATTTCGTCGGCTCATTCATTGTTTTCTGACAATGATTTCACTAGAGCTACCTACCAGAGCATGATCAACGAACGGATCATCTCAGTATTAATCCGTGTTTACGGTAATCAATTCAATAGAATTTGTTGGATTTGGGAATGAGCCACAGCTCTTAGATTGCTTGCTGCAAGAGAAAGACAGTGAAGTTTTTATCAATCGCATTGTGGCGCAAAATCACGCAAATGAATGGACCCCAAGATCCCCGGACTTAACACCCTCCGATTTCTTCTTATGGGGACATATAAATAGTAAAATGTATTCTACTCCAAGAGAAAACATAAACCGGTTGAAAGACATCAATCACAATTGAAGTAAACTTACTTAAGGAAAATCAACAGTTGGTTAAAAGAGTTGTGCAATCAAAGGCGCAAGTGTGCTTGGAGAGAAATAGAGGACATGTGGAATGAAACGGTGCTTAGAAAATAAAATAATACATTCGCATTG
Source organism: Ceratothoa steindachneri (assembly GCA_963969495.1). Taxonomy (NCBI): domain Eukaryota; kingdom Metazoa; phylum Arthropoda; class Malacostraca; order Isopoda; family Cymothoidae; genus Ceratothoa; species Ceratothoa steindachneri. The sequence goes on from OZ018318.1 coordinate 53,451,862, forward strand.
CCCATATGTAGAGGTGTTTTGTTTTTAATGGAAAGATAAATTTGTTAACTTTCAACTTGGGATTTTAGTTATTTCACTCCCTTGCAGAAACACTTTTTGCCTCCACCAAACCATTTGTGTATCAATATCCTAAAATTAAATTAAACGAATGTATTTGGGATCGACACATCACACACTACATACCTGTATTTGCACACATTTAGTCATCAGCAACAGAACTGGAGCCCCATTTACTACTCCCGAATTCTCCCCTATCCGAATACACTACGAAAACAGACATCCACACCATAAACCCAACTTAAATAATTTTTCAATTAAAGATATAACAAATACCGAAAACCAACTACGTACACTGGATTCTCTTTATATTAGATTTACAAACCCTACTTTAAACTCCGACACAAGCTCATTTCCACTTTTACTACAACTATAATCACCCACGAATTAAACACGCTAAATCCACCCCCCCCCCATAAAAAAAATCAACACAATATTCAAATATTTCTATTCTCTCCCTTTTTACAACGAAGACACCCAAAACTAATTATCTCGATTTTTATTTTAAAAACAAAAGCATATTTTCCATTCCCTAATAGTTAAAAGCCGTGCATTTTTATAATTTGAATATTGCCACCTCTGCTGCTTCCCATTTCCCATATAAGTAATTTATAAATATCTGATAACTTCTCTAAAAAATCCTTATGTTTGCATATACTTATGATGTCATATCCTTGAGAATGGGTTCCTAACCGAAACGTCGGTACCAAGAAGTTAAAATATAATGAACTTCCTAAATGTAGCCTGCTTATTTATCCTAAATATGTATTTATGTATATAGTTGGGCAATAGATTTTCTTCATAACATTTTTTATTAAATACGACTGCGAGTTTAGTGTTAATTATTTTCTTTTAGAGTCTCTCGATTTATCTTATATTTCGAGTTTGGTCTTGAGATAATCCGTGGATAAGTTCGCCAAAAATTCATAGAATAGTAGTAACAAACGAGGGCAGAAACTAGTTTATTTAGCAAAATAGAATATTTATTTATTTGCCTGCCGCTTTTCGATACACTCCTGTGTCATTGTCAAAGGTTGATATTAGTAACTTAAGAAATTGAAAACGGGGTTTTAGATACATCGTTATTTAGATGTTAGCAAATATACGAACATACTTATTAGGAATGGAAATTCTTAAACACAAAAAGGTACATAGAAATATAGTTTTTTGAGACTTCATAAATACAAAAGTTCATTAAAATTGTTTTTTTTAAGACTGTTTAAAATGGTTAAGTTATAATGGGCACAGGAGGGTTAAGAGAAACAGGGATTATTATTAGCTTGATAGTGAAGTATAATGATACCAGGCAATGGCTTCGCTACTAAGATTAAAATTTAAAATCTAAAAAAAGCAGCCATGGTTAAATTTTTATAAATTTTATGAACTTCGCCAATTATAATAATTTTTATAAAGGAACTCTAAACTAAAGTTCCTCCCTTTCAAAATATCACGTTGCTTAAAATATAGTTATAGAAGAAGATATATAAAAATTAATTTTCAGAAATTCACAAAATTTCGATACTTATATTTATTTCTAAACTTCACCATTTAGTTTTTTGATATTATAAAATAATTATTAGAAATAACTTGGATAAAAACATAAGTCACAACCAAACTAAGATGAAATTTGTATTCAAATACAGTAAACCCTCATTTTAACGAACTATATGGGGTGAGGGGGTCGTTCGTTAAAGCCGAAAGTTCGTTAAACCCGATGGGCGTTAGTAGCAATGGAAATAAAGAACCAAGTTCGTTATGGATATGTAATACGTATGTAATTACTAATAAAGTTAAGTGGACTACACAACATAGTATTGATACGAACCTTGCACTGTAGGAGACATGTGGCACACCAACACTCACTCACTCAGGCTGGTCATAATGCTTGCCTGTTAAACCCGATGGAGTTCGGCTAGGAAATTTGGTTCGTTATATCCGAAATTCGTTATATTGAAGTTCGTTATATCGAGGGTTTACTGTACTAAAAAAAAAAATCCCCTTCTTAAATTATAGAGTTAGTGATGCTGATGATGATGACGAGCTCTTCGTTCGTTACTGCTACTCTAATGAATTTTTGGCGAACTTATCCCCGGATTATCTCAAGACCAAAATCGAAATATAAAATAAAACGAGAGACTCGAAAAGAAAATAATTAACACTAAACTCGCAGTCGTATTTAATAATATATATATATATATATATATATATATATATATATATATATATATATATATATATATATATATATATATATATATATATATATATAGGTAAAAATCAAGCACAGAGGACCCTCAAGTACATGTGCTTAATTTGCTAATGAAAAACAACGTTTCAGGTGTATCGCCCAGTTTCAAGTTCTAAAATCATAAAAACAATAAAATATAAATAATACAATAAGATATGATTAAGTTGTTATGGTCAGTAAACTTATTACGAAATCTTATAAAATCTTTGAAAACGAGGAAACATTGAATTAATTTCACAGGGAAGGCGGAGAGCGCAAAAAAATAATCCAAGGCTTAATTAATGCAATTTTATTAAACGAGAAACATTAAAAAACTAATGATATACAAAATAAATTAAGAGAGTAAAATATAAAAGGTAAAAATTATGAACAAACAAACATTATTAAAATGACAGATAAACCAAACTTAAATGGGTAATATTAAAAATAATCAATTTAAGACAATGTAGAGTATTGAAAGAATTAAAGCTAAAATCGGGAATATTAAAGAGAAGACTATTAAACGAAAAAGGTTTTAAAGTATCTATCATATGTATCTAATGTAGCTCAGAAACCCCCCCAAAATCCCCCCAAAATTATTAAAGTATAATGTAGCTAACCGAAGAAGTTCAGGTGAAGGAATTATAACGGGATAGCCTTGAAGAAAGATAAGTTTTTGATTGGTTGGTTAGTGAATTAAATCAAGTTGGTTGTTGTTGACAGAGGTAATTATAATTAAGAAATGAGAAGTGGAGATTTGGTCTTCGTGAGTAGGGATTCCAAAATTCATTATTATTGGACCAATTATTTTAAAATTGTCAATAGAACATTCTGCCTTACATTGTATTACATCAATTTCTAATAACAGAAGTCTCCTTCCTAGATGAATTTCTTCCTGTGCAATGGGTGATTACTATATAAGAAAACCTCTCTTTCAATGGACGAATCGTACTCCCAATATAGGTTCCTTGCAAACAGCAGAGACAAGTAAATGCATAAACAATAAGCTGCTCATCAAAAATTAAAGACTATTTTAGAATTGATTTTTAATGAGAATTATTTTCTATTCAATAACAAAGATTGCCAACAGATAAACGAAGTAGGAATGGGATCGACAACATTCCACATTTTACCGTAGGGTATGTAGATGAGTCCTTTGCTATTTTTAATCATTTTAATCAAATCAACCAATATTTCAATGTATAAACTCGTTCCATCCGCATATTAAACATCGTTTTCAAAATACATCTGGGAAAATGTGGATTGCTAACCAGAACATACCCATATTTTGCCTCCTGGAAACGAGCAAAGGCCCATTGACTGATTTATTGTGGCATTTAGAATGAAGAGTGCACCACACGTTTAGTTTAACTGGATTTTTTTATCTTTAAAAATGGGAGAAATTGTGTTAGCTAGAGTAACAGCTAGAAGAAAGGAACAAAATGATAAATAGATAAAAATAGTAGAAAGAGTTACAAATAACGAATACAGTGCTAAACCTCATACCTAACGATTAGAGCCAGGATGGCTTATTAAATACATCCCTTAATCAAGTTCAGGCAAAATAATTTCTAACCGATATAACTAGACCATATCTGATAGAGAAAACTAAAAAAATTCGAATTAAAATCGAGTACTATAAAAAAACCTGCAATCTTATACACCAAATTTCATTAATAAAGACTATGTATGTAAAGAAATGAACAGCATAATCTGAAATCCTTTAAAATAAATATTCAAAAGCGGATTGAAAATGCGGTTACCATAGCAACGAGTAGCCACCTTCATGCGGCACGCCTGTGGAGACGTTCTTCATCCACGCCAAACAATTAACTCTCCACTAAACCAATCCAACAGAGATAGAAAGTGTATCTTTTAGGTATGTAAACTTCACTTTTGCCTATGCAGTACATGATGTCGTTTTCACCCAGTCGTGGGGGCACGGGATCGTTTTCAGACATTTGTGGCGGGACGCTTTACCTTACAATACTAAGCAAAACTTCACTGTACGCAGTGATGGTCTAATGGATACAGTCGCTTGCTTGGCGTGGATGAAGAGCGTGCCCGATGCCCTGTAAAGGTGGATATCCGTTGCTATAGTAACCGTATACCATCGCTGCGTACATTTCAGTTTACTTTACTCTTGCTGAGTGAGAATGTTTAGAACTAGTTGTTGACATGTGAAAAAGAGGTACTTTTGTTTAACCCAGGAGATTTTCGATCGGGAAAAAAAGAAGATAAAAAAAAGAAACGAAGAATAAAATAACCGAGTAAAAATGATAAAAAACTGGAAAGATAAAAGAGAAATTCCCCTACCAAAATTTACCGAGTGGTGTAGAAGTGAAACTTGATAACTACCTGGATAATTACATTAAAAGGGCAGGGTTCGAAACCATGGACATAAAACTTGAATAAAAAGGGAAAAGTAGGGAAACGGAATGAAGCTTTTCTACATAGTATAGAAAATTAAATAAAGAGCAGAAAGATTAAATATTTCTAACTTCTAACACCCCACTTTTAATCTTTTATCTTTAAATTTGGGGTTTCTTTTATGAGACAAATGGTAAAAGAGAAAATGGCAGTCTTTAATGAGGGCATGAATGATAAAATTGTCTAGTTGAAAGACATTGACCGGCGAAAAATAGCGAAATTTCTTTTTCTCTCATTTTTCATATCCATAAATTTCCTAATTCCTTTCTGTTGTATGTACAAAAAATAGTTGAAGCAGGAGTGAAATGTTGTTGTTCCATGTCGCCATAGCTCTCTAATATCTATATGGATGGAGTACTCTGCGAAGTGTGAATACGAATGAGGAAAAGGGGGGGTAAGGTTGATGAAGAATGGTGAGAGAGGGAAAATATCTTGATGATCTGGTGTTAATGGCTGAGATTGAAGTGGAATGAGAAATGTTGATCGAAGCCTTTGCCAGAGTGTGCGTGAGGAGGGGTTAAAAGTGATCGCAAAAAGAAGAAGAGGGATTTAGGGGATTATAACGGAGTGAGGTGTGTTATTACACCCGGTAGTGTTATCCTTGAATGAGTGCAAAGTATTAACTATCTATGATACGTCGTAAAGGATAGTTGTGCAGGTGAAGCAGCTTGTGACCCCAAAGTTTTAAATGGCAGGGAAGAATCTGAGGCAATTAAAGCGTTAGTAAACGCTAAGGTTTGAGATAGAATGTGCTAAGAAGCTGCATGAGAGTATGCTGGTGCCAGCGTTGGTGTAATCGAGTGAGACTGTGTTATGTGAGGAAAGGAATAAGTTCTCGTACGAGAACACTGAAGGTGGACAACTTAAGATGGATGCTTGATGTGCGAACTGTAGATAGAGTTTCAAACAACTGTGTAAGAGTTGTTTATGGTGTAAAATAAGGCGTGAATAGGTTATAACTGAGAGTGTGCTGAGGTGCTAAAGGTATGTAAGAAGTATGGTTTGCCGTGGAGATGTGAACGGAATATTCGAGAATGAGTGACAGGGTGCTCGATGAGTTAGAACACCGCGCAAAGGTGGGTTAATTATGGGAATAAGTGAGAGAGAAAGGGCTGACCGAGGAAGAAGTGGATGATATGGTAGATAGAGGGTGTTTGTGATGCTTTATTCCCCGTGATGAACCTAGACAGGAAGAGATACTAGATCACACGGAACCTCATCACTTTCAAGCGCCATTCGGCAGAGACACAAGAGTGGAAATGGTCTCAAATAGGTCATAAAAGGGGTAGGGGAGGATATAGTAGCGTTGATGCGTGCTGATTCAACCTTTTGGAATACCTAAACATGCAGAAAGACAAAAATCCTTAACCAGAACTTCTTTAAAGTTTTACCATGAATAGTTTCAAAATGATGTCATGAAATGGAATTTTTAGAATTTTTTTTAATAATTATAATTTTTCACGCTTCAACGTCAGTTCCCCTCTTTTTACTCGTGTTTATTTATGAGTGTTTTTATCCTCTGGTTTGTTTTTATGAGATTGATATGGTCGCTTTTATGGGTTAGAGAAGATTGTCAAAAGTAATTGCCAATTTGGCTTGCACCTTTTTGGTCGGAGGCCACAAAAAGATTCACGTTCCTACTTCCCAGATGAACTTGTTGAATTCTTTCTTATTTTCATCCTTCGTTTCATTTCTTTTAATATGTTTTTTTTTTAATATGCATTCCCTTCATTCTTCCAATTTTTAATGAGCTTCTCCTTTTCATTTTCCATTGTTAAGGATTAGGTTAAAATTTGTGGGAACCAGTTATTATCATTATTTTTCCCTATCCCTAGCCTTTGGACAGCACCCCTTTTGTTCACCCAATTCTAAAGAAACTGCCTGGATACAAACTAGGGAGTGCAAACTACTACCTAATATGTAAACTCCTGGTACTTTCTAAAGTCTCTGGAAGCCCAGTGTCAGTCTAGGTCCTTGATCACATGTCTCCTTCACACATTAAATAAATTATTCGGTGTGACTTCAAGGTTGATCACAGCGCTAAATTTGCAGCCTTTGATATGTTCCACTACACTACTTTTCATCATCGTCTTCATGAATTGATAGACTGGTTCCGCCCTTACTTATGATCTCACAATCAATCTTTTCATAGTGAGAGCGATATATATACATATCTAGGCAAGCGGCTGTGTGTTTCTAGTGTCTTGTAAGGCTCGGTTTTATGTCCACTCCCTTTTCTTAGCAATCTTCTTTCCCTCGGCATTCTTACATTTCGCCTCAGTCTATTATTTTATTTATATTCTAATTTAAGTCTACCTCCCTCTCTCTTTTCAGCCTCGTTTGCGTTTGCTGAGACTTTTAAATCTTTTATCACATACAACAACATTACAGAATGTCTCTCAGAAAATTTTCAGAAGCTCAATCATTACAGAATTGAGGTGGTGCTGGCGAACCCTCTTTGCTACGGGCATTCCTAACCTCGGTGGCTTCCTAGTTACTTTATCTGACACTGACAAAATTCCGGCGTCATCTTCGATGTTCAAATCTCTCAAACTCATGTCGCTGTCTTCAAATCATATTTATACTCTCCCTGCGATCTTGAAAGTATTCTCTAACACTTTGACCAAAATTGATTTGCTTTAGTTACTTATTGCCTTGATGAATTTAATCCTCTACGCACTGAACCTAATGTTTTTACTTTACGATCCATCCAACATGCTTAAAACTTTACAGCCCATGTTTGGGGACCCTCTTCTCATGACTCCTCCCCACATTGCTCCACAAAAAATCTACTGGCCATTGTTGCATCGCCTCCAAGTTCCGCCTTCTTACCTGCAGGATCTGCTATGCAAAAATTAATTTTATCTTCATAGAAATATTAATTATTAATATTTTTTAGGAATTAAAGCTGTCGAACATTGTCCATAGTTTTTCTTTTTAATTTGGAGCATTCTTCCGTAGAGTAATCGCTTCAGTCCTCCTCACAGTACATTAATAACTCAGCCGTATTTGTAAGGATTTTCTGGTGGACTATTTATCTTTACGTTTATCCACATATTTTCTATGGGCGTCAGGTCTGAGCTTTGTGATGGACGTTACTAAACAATTAACTTGGAATCTTCAAACCATTTTTTCACATCAGACAAAATATGTCCTGGATCATTGTTCCATTTAAAATAAAACTGCCTCCCTAACTTCAGCTTTTGCGTTGATAATAGAAGGCCCTATCAAAATGGCTAAATAATATTTCCTCCCTGTTGCCTCTATTTTAAAAGATTTCCCGATGCAATTATAAAATAGCAGGAGCATGGTATCTTTCTTATTCCACCCTGCTCTAAGGCTGTTGTGGTTTTCTCAGAAATAGGTTTTCACCAAACGTCTTCTACAATATGGCCAAATTAGTTCCATTTTTATTTCGTTGCTCCATAATATTGTATTCCAAAATATATTTTTTCACGGGGAATGTGCTCCTTACAAATCTGAGACTTGCCTGTCCTGTGTTTTACGAATATATAACTCATTTCTTGCCTGATAACCGTGGAGGTCATTTTGATATAGGGGTCTCTTTACTGCCGTCTCTGAAACATTAACTCCAGTTGTAGGCATACCAACTCATAATTGCTTCTTAGTGGCGAGTGTGGTAAAATTTCCACATTTATTCCTTACAATATTATGATTATAATCAGCCGGGGATAATTCTGGCTTCCGCTTCATGACAGTTTTCACTGTTTTAGTGCCCTTATGCTGGCGTATTTTGTATGGATGTTCATTCGCATGGATATTTTTCCGTACGTGTTCCCGGCGTCTCGAAATACAATGACTCACCTTCTTATGGCAATAATGCAGGCTAACAATCATATTACTTTTGCTTGTGGACCAAAACGGAAATTGACAAGAAAATTGGTAAACTTTTCATGGCTGCATTAACAAAAATATAAAAATACAAGGTCTAAAAACTTGTTGTTAAGTGTGCAAATATTAGCAAAACAACAAACAAACTTTTATTTTGTTTTATTAAAACTTTGTACAATATTCCCATATAGCTATATGAGATAAATGTGTTAAAATTTGCACCCTCTTTGAAAAAAAAGAATAAAAATAGATTTAAAGTCTAATTTAAAGAAAAACAATTGAAATTAAGACTTTGGATTTTTTTCTTAATTTTTATGATAATCTATTAACAACTTTTGTAGATTGTAAAATATTGGCTCAATTTATATTTTGCACAATTATTTATGTAAATCCATTTATGTAGGTGTGCATCTTCTCTTCTCTAGCAAACTGTTAGTTAGGTTACCTATATTATCAAATCCTGCTGAATCACTAGGGTGCCATGGTTTTCGCTTTTTTTTTAGAGGGATTTGAGTCAATAGATGGTGACCCCCCCCCCTAAAAAAACGCACCAACGTATGCAGGCTTCATTTCTTAATTCCACAAATTAAGAAATGCTGCCTATTGAAATTTAGTGCGCGTTTTTAGGGAGGTCATTCTATACTAGGTTAAACCGTCTCTGGAGTTTTTTGAGCATTTAAAAGCAATGCATTTACTCGGGCGAAGAGACAACACAACATCCAGCGTGGAGGCGAGAGTCCCCTTATAAAAGACTCGTCGGCATTTTAGGTGATGTATTCCTGGACTCTCGATTTTCCCAGTGGCAAATATGAGAATAGGGCGGAAGTGAACCTTCCTTCGCAATTCATCCGTTAAGTCAGGGCAACTATACACGGATGGTAGCACTAAACAGCTAAATTGTGTCATTCGTCCTCCATTAAATCGAGAAATAGCATATACATTTTCGCAATGGTTAGAGGTTGTGTTTCTCTGTTATGTACACGATAAGGGCTTCATCAAATATATGAATACAAAAATAAAATAGTAAAAGTTTACCCTTCTATTGAAAATAACTGCTTGGGTCGAAATCAGTTCTTCACAATTCTATTTATAGTTATCTGTAGGTTTCATTTGAGAGGATTTTCTACTTGATTTTCACATTCGACATTGCAGTCCTTCCTTTTTGTTTCATCTTCGTCAGTTTCATCTTGAAACTCAGAAACGGACCCATCATCAATGCAAAGAAAAATATTTCACTGTTTTATTAATAGTAATTTACTTGTGCTGCCTTCACTCATAGTTTATGCATTTTCATATTGAACAAAACTCCTGTACGCTTCTTGTACTTTCAATATACATTGTCGTAGAATAGGGTCAAGTTAACCCTTACTATGTTTCGAGTGCATGGGAGATTTATAATATAAGCAGAGTGCAAATTAATAGAATATAGGTTGGTCAACAGTCGATTATCTTGGAGGTTGAGGGATAACAGAAAAAAACGGGTACAAAAATAACTTAACTAAAATGCAAATTAATATTACTTCACAAGGTTAAAAGAAATTTTAAAACACGCTATATACACATTTGATCTACACGGGTCTCCGCGGCTCAAAGGGATGGGGGGCAGACTCAGTGGGGACGATCGCCGTACAAACAAACCACCAATATTGACCGAGGGTCGCTCGATTGACCTTGCCTTGAGTGTATACGAAGTTGACGATGAAGGCTTAGAGTGTGTGTGGAGGGGGGGGGGGAGCACTTGAACAGGAGAATTGCGCGTTGTTACCTCGAAGATTTATTCCGAGGGAGTAATCCTTGCCTTGGCGGAAAGTTCAAATAATAGACTCTTGACAATGACTATTAATGGGGTGAACTTATATCTTGCTTTCGAGTAAAACACGAATCGAGACTCAGCGCGCTGAATTCGAGGAGCGGGTGGAGGCGGGTATGAGGTATACTCACGTGAGTTAACGAGAATACCGGGAGCTTGAGGGGTTCTGCGAGAATTTTGCAGAGTCCAACGGGACGAGAATAGCAAAAAACGACAGGGGGAGGGCAGAGGATATTGACGGAGCAGGGCGGGTGGCGGATACTGACTTCCAACTCTGGCGCCGGAGGATTTATAGTGGGGTTAAATGGGGGTTTTCCCCCTCCGTCCGAAGTGGATGGTTCCATGGTCAGAAGCATCGGCAGACAAGAATAGTCTCGCCCCTTTTTGCGCGATCGCGGGAAGGTTCCTAAGTCGGCGAGGCGAAACATTGTCTGGCTTCAGATGGGACCTTTTGGGCTCTCAAACTTGTCGCAGCTTTCTGTGATGGCGGCATTTTAGGTCACTGCGGTGTCTCACGGCATCTCATAATTTCGCACCTCTATTAGTGCAGGCAAAAAGGGTCGCCCAGGTGTCTGTTCTCTCTCTCTCTCTCTCTCTCTCTCTCTCTGATCTCTGACATACATCTTAGATTTTTTGTTGAAATACGTATATATTGTCACAGCACAGTGAAGATAGAAAAATGAAATGAAAGAGAAAGAAAAGATGCTTTTCCCCTCCGGCAAAGAGGAGCAAAAGGAAAACGTTAGATAAATGAAGCTTGCCCCCAGAAATAACTCTAGGCTTAACCCTGCCATAACATCCCTCTTTGAACAACAAAATGGGAGTACAAATTCCTCGAATCTAGAAAAAAGATATATAAGTTAAAAATTCAAAATTTTATTTGCCTCCTGTCAGTCTCTACACTAACTACCAGTGTTTGAACTAATCTCGGTATCCTACAAAAAAAACTCACAAACCTTAAAGCGAATCTGCAGCTCACTCTCACTCTAATATTTACAATAATGAAAGAAAATACACGCATACACAAATGAATGAATGAATGGCAAGCTTCGCAAAATCATTAATATGGTAATATTTTTTACAAACTTCGGATTCGGTAACTAATCTAATTCCCCTTAATGATTTCAAATACACACAAATATAAGGCTATGGCTAAAATCTTATAAAAATTGTGCTAACCTAAACACAGTACAAACTAGATCATTGCTCCTATGCTCAAGTGAGGTTATTAAAGATTTATCTGTGGATACAGTTCCTGATTAATAATATTAAACTCAAATGACCATGATTTTTATGCTTCAAATTACTTTTTTTTTTTAAATAAAACAACCAGTGGTAGCCGATAAGGATAAACAATGCTATCTATTGTCTTGCCACGCCGGAAGGTCGCGGATCGCGACGAAAGAGATGGGTAGTTGGCCTTACAACGCTGGAGAGGACGAGAATGGAAGACAAAGATAGTTTCTTTCCATCTGACCCTACAGCAGCTCCCTAAGTGATCCACATCCTTTATAGCTTCGGACCCCCTTTCCGCGCGCAACACAAAATGCAAAGTTGAAGAACATCCCTTCGTGTCGATCACGGAGTCCCACATCCCGTCTTCGTTCATCTTCGTAGGCATCCTCGATGAAAAGAACCATGGATACTATCCCGCGCAATACAGTGATGTAAACCTTCTTCTTCAACCGAACTTATGTAGTCGTTCTAGTATCTAAGATGCTTTGTGCTCGAGCCTGTGGGACTGTTCTTCCCAGGCATTCTGTCAGATATCTTTTGAAGCAGCATTTGTTTTTTATTTAAATTTCTTCAAATTACACTGCTATAAAGAATAACTGCTTCCTCACCTATTCAAAACTTTAACAACGCCAAATACAGGGAGATAATCAATAGAAAACAGATAACATCAACACTATTTAGTGACCCCATTAAATAAATGTCCCTAAAAGTTAATTAAAATATATGCTTCCTAAGAAAATTCTGCGATGGAAAAAAAGGAAGTGTCGAAAGGATTAGTGGAAAGGGAAGAGCCAGAAAGATTAGTACGAGAAAACGAAGATTTCGATCCGTGACACTGTACACACGCATCCTTAACTTTAGATATTACACTGCACGTTTGGCTTTACACGTCTACCTTATCTCGAGATTCTACTTTCGTAAATCTTGAAACCTACGACCTCCTTCAACCGTTTTTCAATTCCAACCTAGATTTATCATTTAGGTCAAACAGTAATCGCCTTAATTCCTATCTAAAAACCTGATCCCTAATTACACAGATAACGACCGCTGGTAATCCCATGATGATGACACATGGTAACCTATTTAGCTGGCCGGCAAAGAGAGGCAGAATGAATTATAATTAATTAGAATGCACACAATGCTCGCTGCCATCCTCGCTCCACACCATGTACCAGCTTTCACTCAACTTCCAATATACTCTCCATCCACACAAGCTGCAAGTCACCTGGCCCTAGGCAATCAAAAAGGATTCCATCCTGACATTGTTATTAATAAATACCGGGTGTTTCAAAAATTGATATTATTTTGCAATCTAATAACTTTGCCAGTTCCTGTTCAAATGCCCTGTAGAAACAGGTCAAAATTTATGTTTAATGTTTGATGTTTTTATCTTTACAGGTATAGAAATGCCATTCACTGGAATTGAAAATGCGTTTTGTGTGTTGAGGAAGACAAGTTAAAGGAACGTCTTGTTTTCTGTGATGAGGCAACACTTCATACGAATGGCAAAATCAATAAGCATAATGTTCACATTTGGGGCAAAGAAAATCCCCATGCCGCAGTTGAGCACGTGAGGGACTCACCGAAAGTGAATGTGTTCGGCGCCATCTCGAAGAACCATCTTCATGGCCCGTTTTTCTTTGAGGGAAATGTGACCGGCCATGATTATCTGCAAATGCTTTAGAAGTGGCTAATGGATGAGCTCATTGCAAATGAACAAGAAAACTTCATTTTTTAACAGGACGGGGTTACACCTCACTGGAAGCTCTCTGTGCGGGCTTATCTCAATGGCAATCTGTGAGGTAGATGGATCCGGCGTGCTGGTGATGAAGACAATGTGCTGTTGAAATGGCCGCCACGTTCACCTGACCTGACACCTTGCGATTTTTTTTCTCTGGGGCTATGTCAAGGGACTGGTCTATGTCATCTCTCTTCCTGCAAACCTAGAGGAACTCAAGCACAGAATCACTACCGCACTGGAGCCTGTTACCAAAGACATGCTGCAGCGTGTTTGGGAGAAGCTGGACTACCGACTTGACGTGTGCCGTGTCTCAGGCGGTGCGCATTTTGAACATTTGTGAAATCGTTCATGGAATCCACATACCTTTGATTTTCTCATTCAAATTTGTAGGAATAAATCTTATGTTGCTTAACATTAAGTCTGTTTAGTTTCATTTGCCTTGACTATGTAGTTTCTTTGATATTTATATCTCAAATGATATCAAATTTTTTGAAACACCCTGTATATTAATCGTGAGCATATTTGAATCGCTCCACTTGCTAGCCGCCACGTTAACAATTCTCACTATCAGATACGTTATTTTCCAATAATACGTACTCAGAATATATACACGCAATTCTCTTCACCCAGGACCTACTAAGCCACAAATCTTTCTGGTATCACCCTTTCTTGCTCGTACCTTGCCCCAGACTGCACAGCCAGCCTAGAGAGCAAATCGGATGATAATTTATAATTGACTTATTAGATACTTGATTACAAATTTAAAATCCATCAGATATACTAAATAGAAATATTAACCCCTTATGGTCATCAATATTTCAAAATGACTGAGGCAAAGGAAATCGTCGAACACCTCATACATCAGAGAACACATTCAAATTTATTAAGTTTAAACTAGCATACCAATAAACTAAAAACAAAGTGTGGGAATACTCAACTTTCGTCCAAAAGAAAAATGCACCCCTTTCTTCTAAACCAGTAACTCCATTAGCCCGAACAATTATGCCACGATCCTCAAATACGACACAGTAACATAAATATCTTTGTCTACGTCCACAAACATAAATCCAACGCACACTCACTTTTTCGCATAGAGGTTACGCGACGTGCCCGGTTCGGAGACCGGATTGTGATCTATAGCGACTCACAAAGCGCCCTGAGTGCTCTCGGGGCATTGGAATCTCCGCATCCCCTGGTTCGCGATTTCCGTGACGCCACGGTTTTGGCGAGCCGGGCAGATGTCGAGATTATCTTCTGCTGGGTTCCTGGACATGTAGGAATTGCGGGGAATGAGGGCGCCAAAGAGTCCGCGAGGACTCTGCGACCGGACCAGCGTTTTGCTCTTCCTTACACCGACTACATGGCATGAATACGGGCAGCTCTTCGGACTGCTTGGCAAAGAAGATGGGAGACGGTCGAGGGGAACTCAAAGTTGCGTGCCATTGCGCCGCGACTGTTCCCATGGACCTATCCCCCAATGCCGCGGCGGCTTCAGGTAGCTTTCTGTCGTCTCCGAATCGGACACACTCCTGTGATGCATCGCCATTTGATGGAGCGCTCGCCTGCGCCCTATTTCGACCACTGCGTCATCCCCCAGACTGTTCGGCACATTCTTGTCGAATGTCCCAGTCTGAGTGATCTTCGCGCACGTTACCTGTCCCGGTACCGGGATGGGCGGGATCGCTACCGCCTGTCCTAGGTACTCGGGACGAGTGCGTGCACATTGACTGGGGGACTTGTTGACTATTTGAGGGAGGCCGGCCTTCTCCCTTTCATTTAACTAGGTTTAGTTGTTGTTTTTGTTATTGTTTTGTTATTGTTATTGTTATTGCTTCCTAATTGTTATTTCTTTTTATTCTTTATTGTTGTTTTCTGTTCAAATTTTTTAAAGTAGCCTAGAACTTGGCTGTTTGTTTACGGCGACTTATGCCCAAGTGGGCAGTCGCCAGATAGCCCCTTAAAAAAAAAGAAAAATCACATAGATACACTACTGTCACGCACCTTATTTTAACCGCTTTTCCTTACACTTATTATTTCACGCCATTCAAGCGTATCATTCATTCTCAAGGAAGTGTTTCCACTCACCTAAGTCAATCCAGAGTGTCTTCCCTTATGAGGAGTAGATCATCCTTGTTTGTCTGTTCTCGTGGGCCACTAGATACCTCATTGCCACCGACTGCTCCCTCAGTACGGCAAGCCTTACCTAAATGGTCTCTGTCCCATTTTTTAAGCTATTCGTATTTTATTAATTACGTGGAAAGTAAAAGTAATGTTCAAAAAGGAAAACAAAATTGCCGAGCAACGACATCATGAAAGGATATTAAGGAGCCTAAGATACATTCGGTCCTTCGAGCATAACTACTTTTCAAACTAATTTGTACCAGTTTTCGGTCTAATTAAGAAACTGGAATTAATTTATGATCATCATACAAAACTAACAAACTAAACAAACAAAAAGCAACTTATGACAATGAAGGGACTTCCCCTCCACCTATCCCTCCAAGTGGACTTCCCTTCATCTCATTCTCTGCGGGAACCGTTCCTAAGCGGTTCTCTTTCTCTACCGCGAACGTAGTCCCTCCTATTCTGTTGCGGGGCCCCTACCGAGAGCTTTTCACACTGAAAGGGCTTTTCCTTCATTAATTCTCTAAGTATAGGGGGCTTACTTACCATGGTAAAACAAAAGATGCATACCCCGCTCACGTTCCCATAATATTTCGTCCATTTCCAAATTTGTTTCACCTGTCTCATTAACTGTCGTTTTACTACTTCAGTTTTACCTAATGTTTTATTGTGTCTGGTTACTTGAAGCCGATTTCGAGCCGTACTATGAGTTTCTATATGGGACGCTACGCCCCCTCCATATCCTCCTCTCGCTACGCTCGCTCTCAGGAACAAGTAATACAAAGACAGGTGAAACATATTGGGAAATGGATGAAATATTATGAGAACGCGAGCGGGGAAGCTCGTGGGGTATGGATCTTCAGTTTTACCTTTACCATTTACCATCTTCATCTAGGAGTTTTCCCTCCCTCAAGCGTCTCTCTCTCTCTCTCTCTCTCTCTCTCTCTCTCTCTGCTTCCGAGAGGAAAGAATAAGTCGCCTGCTGACAAAGGTGCAAGAGTCACCCTTATTGGTGATTCTCAAGCACGGGGCTTGCAGTCCCTGCTAGCGGCCCGCCTTCGCACTAGTGTGAAGGTAAGCTGCCTGCCAGGATGTGGTAACCACCGCATCAGAGTAGAGGCTGAGAAATCACAGATTTCTGAGAGCTCAGTCGTTGCTCTGATGGTCAGTGGAAACGACCTGTACCTGAGAGGAGGTAGGGTAGGCCCTACAGATAAAATCCTCCACACGGTCATGGGTGCCGTGGACGACTGTGGGCTGAAAACCCGCAAGCGTGTGGTAGTCGGGATGCTCCCGAGGAGAGGTCCAACACGGACCGCTCACTCGATGAATGTGTCTCTAAACCGGCGCCTGGCAGATTTGTGTACGGCAGAGGGGGTCTTTTTTGTGGACCCGTACCGCACCTTTTATGGTAGAAATGATCTCTACCAAAGGGATGGGGTACATCTTTCCTTTAAAGGAAAGGCCTTTCTGTCGAACATGATCCAGAATGTCGTAGAGAGGACCGAAAGGAGTATCCGGCCCAGAGTGAGGGCGGACGTACGCCAGTACGCCCGTGTCACTCCAGGAACGACCTTCTCAGAGGTCGCAAAAAGGGGTGCCTCGCCAACAAAGAAGCCGGGAAACGGAAGAGCATAGGGAGTCCTACAGTCGGGGACTCCCTGAAAGTTCTTCTGTTCAATGCGAGGTCAATCAGGAACAAGTTTCCTGAGCTCCGTGGCCTCGTAGCGACGGAAGAACCCGAAATGGTAGCCATAACAGAATCGTGGATAAAAACGTCAAACCGAGACTTTGAAGGCGAATTCACGGTTCCTGGCTACCAACTCTTCCACAAAGATAGGCCAGACAGAGAGGGTGGCGGTGTAATGTTGTATGTCAAGGATACAATCAAATCTACGAACTCCAACATTATATCCGACCACGAGCTCCTAGGCGTTGACCTAGAGATAGGTCCTGTCAGATACAGGACCCTGGTGCTTTACAGACCCCCTTCCCAACCCGTTGAGAAGGACAGGGAACTGTACCAGCTGCTGGGTGAGCTTGTTCAAGGCAGAGTGTGCATCGTTATGGGCGACTTCAACAGACAAGTTGACTGGGAAACCAGAGCAGCCTGTGGCGATAGCGCGCTACTCCTGGAGTTCGCCAACAACGAGTTCCTCACTCAATGGGTCAGAGAACCGACGAGAGGAGACAATATCCTCGACTTGGTCTTCACCTCTGAGGATGATATCGTTGAGGATGTCTCTGTAGGCGAAGAGCTCGGTGGCAGTGATCACCAGCTAGTTAGATTTAGCGTCAAGATCCCGAAGGTAAGGTCTGTTGCCAGTCAATCAAGGAAACTTGACTTGAGAAGAGCAGACTTTGCACGCCTTCGTGCTGGGCTGACTGATGTAAGGCTAGCGGTATGCGAAGAGGTTGAGGATTCGTGGAACAATTTCAAAAATAAATTCATGAGTCTTCAATCAAGTTGCATCCCTCTAAAATGCCTCCGTCGGTCTTCTGTTCAACCAAAGTGGTTTAATCGAGAAATCGGCAGACTGCTTAGGGAGAAGAGAAATGCGTACCGGCGATCGAAGATCTCGGGTGCCTTTGACGAGTACCGGAGGCTAGCCAGGAGAGTGAAGTCCAGCATAAGGGCGGCTAAGCGTACTGAGGAACTCCGAGTGGCGAGACTCTGCAAGGAGAATCCCAAGGAGTTCTTCGGCTATGTAAATAGCCGTAAACCAATCCATCGTAGGATTGGGCCCCTAGTGGACGAGGAGGGTGCATTAACTCAGTCAGATGCAGAAAATGCTAACCTTCTCAATGACTACTTCTCCTCAGTGTTTACTAAAGAGTGTGGTCCCATCCCCCAGCCCACGGATTCCTACTCGGGGGAAAAGCTGGAGGCAATGGACTTCACCGAAGGAGAAATAAAGAAAAAGATCGCTGACCTAAAGACGAATAAGTCCCCTGGACCGGACGGGTTTCTACCCAAGGTGTTGAAGCAAGTGTGCGATGAAGTATCACGACATCTGTGCGCTATCTTTAACATGTCAATCCGGACCGCATGCGTTCCTAGAGACTGGCGTGAGGCGGAGGTGACTCCGATCTTCAAGAAAGGATCCTCCAGCCATCCGTCAAACTACCGACCTATCAGTCTGACTTCGATAGTCGGTAAACTCATGGAAAGCATGATGGTGGAGAAAATAACGTCGTATTTAGAGTCAAACCTGCTACTGAGGAGTTCCCAGCACGGCTTCCGAAGGCAACGGTCATGCCTGACGAACCTTGTGGAATTCTTCCACTTCGTGTTCAGCGAGCACGATCGGGACAAGGCGGTGGATGTGGTTTACTTAGACTTTCAGAAAGCCTTTGATAAGGTACCACACCGCCGCCTTCTCCGGAAAGTGCGAGCGCTGGGCATAGACGGAAAAGTAGCCGGCTGGATCGAGAACTGGCTAAGTGGCAGACGGCAACGGGTGGTGGTGAATGGACAGGCTTCTGAGTGGGTGCCCGTTACTAGCGGAGTGCCTCAAGGTTCTGTCCTGGGACCACTACTATTCATCATCTACGTCAACGACATGGACGGTGACATGGTTGCGAAGATTTCCAAATTTGCCGACGATACCAAGCTTGGTATGAACGTTGCAAAGGATGGAAATACTGCCCGCCTGCAGGAAGACCTTGGGAAGATTGGGGAGTGGTCGGACACGTGGCAAATGCCGTTCAACGTGAACAAGTGCAAAGTAATGCATATCGGCCACAGAAATCCCCAATCTCATTATATCCTTAAGGGCACTGCTCTCGAATCGAGTGACACTGAGAAGGACTTGGGTGTTACTGTCACTAGCGACCTCAAGTTCTCGAAACAGTGCATTGAGGCAGAGAAGAAAGCCCAAAGGATGTTAGGCTACATAAAGCGCCAGTTTGGATACCGTAACAGGGAGATAGTACTTTGTCTGTACAACTCCCTAGTTCGGCCGCACCTGGAGTATGCCGTACAATTTTGGAGTCCTTCGTTTCGAAAGGACATCGCAAGGTTGGAACGCGTACAAGCCAGGGCAACCAAACTGATTCCCTCTATCCGACATAAAAGTTATGAGGATAGACTAAGGGAATTAGATCTGTTCTCGTTGGAAACCCGTAGACTGCGTGGTCAGCTCATCGAAGTTTTCAAAATACTTCGAGGGTTCGACAATGTTGACTACCGGGATATTTTCACACTGAGTGAGAACAGAACGCGCAATCACGGCTTCAAACTTGAACTGAAGCGTTACAACCGCAATCTGTGTGGAAACTTTTTCACCTACAGTATCTGCGGTAAGTGGAACGCACTTCCAGTGGAAGTTGTCAACAGTGAATCTG